>CM077576.1:38111889-38711889 GCA_039657325.1 Stephania cephalantha
AAAATATACATGGAACAACTTTGAAAGAGGTTTATTATACCCGATCATAAAGAATAAAATGTGCATAGTTAAAGAAAATCATTGTATGGTTTAAAAGCGAAGCACGAAAACAGTGGCACCGAAAATTTGACCAGGTTGTGCTAACTTTTGGATTTAAAAATAAATGAATGCGATAAATGCGCATATAGCAAGTTTGATGGAAAAGCCCGATGGTGTCATTACTCATGTCTTACATGGAGAAGATGACATCAAAGTTTTAGGCCCACGACTTAGAACGAAGTTCGATTAGGTTGACGGATTTCTTTCAAGCAGATTTGAAATAGAAAGATATGGTAGAAGCGTGATGTCATACTAAGGAATTGAGATTGTAAGAGATGAGGGAGTATTACTACTAGCTTTCGATCATTTATATTGGGAAAGTCCTAAATCGATTAAATTGTTTAATTGTGCCCCCAATTATTTACCGCACTTGGGTCAAGTATTGAGCTAGTAGAAAAATCTGAGCAATCGAGTTTACTACAATTTGGAGTATTCTAGATTAATTGGATGTGTGTACAATGACATGCACTAGGCGGGATATTGCCTTGGGATGGGCGATTGACGGATTTACAGTATTCGATCGAGTAGAGAGTTGCATTGGTTTGCAATTGAAGAGTTTTGAAATACTCGAAGAAAACAATTAACTATAGTTTATGCTATAAGTGATATCCTTAAGTCTTAGAAGGATTTTCATATGTCTGAATTGGATTGTGAAAGATCAAAAAATCATGCATTTACAAGTGGGTGGATTTTCACACTGGCTTTGAAGTGCTCGATCTCGTAAGCTTAAACCCGAAGCATAAGCTTTAATAGTAGTTCTACTGTGGAGTCGAGGGAAGTTGCATTAGCCTCAAGCTTCAAAGAAGGCTGAATGGCTATGTGAATTATTGCACGAGATACCATTGTGGCCTAAGCCGTGGCTCCAATGCTACTATCCATTATGATAGTGAGGCCACATTGGCGAGGGCTTGTAGCCAAATGTACTGCGATGGTAAATCAGACATATTGGAGTTCAGAGACACGATTTAGTAATAGGAAGAATTGATTAACAAGAGGAGTTATCACGATTGACTATGTGAAATCTGTTCAGAAACATAGCGGATCCCCATGCAAAGGATTGCCAGGGGGCTTACAGTGAATAAACCGTAGAGGGGATGGAATTGCAAAGCCCGCGAATCACTGAGGTCACCGATAATTGGAAGCTTCAAACTCGACGCCTAACATTACGTTGGGTACTTGAAGTTTCAATGCGGTTCAAAATTCATTATAAAGAGTAGTGTGCAGGCACTTAAATTTTAATAACCATCCGAGGTTACTGAGTGTTAGGAATTTTGCATGTAAAGAGAGGAGGTTGATGTGATGCGTAATAGTCTTACTAAAGGTGCTTATGTTGCGTAGATACGAATGGAGACTACATGTGGATGTGAAGTGCGGCGTTTTAAGGAGTTCAAAGGGCTTGGCTCGAGAGACATTCACGGAAGATACGCGGGACACAAGGCCAATGTTGAATGTGTCGAGGATATTTATGGCTATTTCTTTGTAGCAAATTATATACGTGATATGTTTATGCTTTGCATATCGAATAGAATCGTTAGTTCGAAGTTTACCTACCATGTGATTGCGATATGATGTATTAAGACTTTTCACAAAATTGATAGTTCAAATGGGAAGGCCATTATTTATGCATATAATGTTTGAGATTAAATTAGTTGAATAGATCGACAGTTTTAAAAATGGCGAAGATTGTTGAACATTTTCAAAATATAAATGTTTAATCCCACATTGATTAAGAACACAAGGTTTAAAGTGTATATATGTACTATACTTCGCACAGGTGTGTGTAAATAAAATACAAGTGCTATACGAGAGTGAGCCACGCGCTCGCGCCCGACGCATATAGCGCATTTTGAAAGTATTTATAAGTATGCGTAACATGCTTGGCACGAGAAAGCACGTGCGTGTGTGTGTGTGTGTATGTGTGTTATAAGGTAACCATGGGTAAATTTTTCTACCATTTTAGAGATTAAATGGGTAGTTAATAGAGTGGTTGAGAGTGGGTACAGTTGAAACAACTCTCTCGTTGCTCCATTCTTTTTGCTCATCCTCTTCTGTGCACCTCAATGTTGGTAACTCCATTATTTCCATTACATCAAATATTTGATGATTCATTACTCCTTTACCCCATTTTCCTCCTAGTTGGTCATGACCCGAGTGTTCTATAAAAAGGAGAGGTTTGGGGAGGAAGAAATAATCTCAAAATTCACGGCAAGATATTGCTCTTATTTTCACTCTTTCCACTACTGCGAAAGTGAAAATTACGATTTACTTCATTAGTATCACTTTCAGGATATTTGCGAACGACTATTACGGTTTATAGAGCAAAATTTCCTTTAGGAAAGTGGCATTGTTACACGTTTTGTGGTCATTGCAAGTCCTCTCGTCCAGCAAATACTAAAAGGGAAATTTTTTTGCTGGCTTCATTGCCAGTAGTATTTCTATCGATCAAAGAAGTGTCCCATCATTAACATTTGTGAAGTTGGATAAGCTTCGATGGAGAGGCGATTTCCTGAGGTGGTAGAGAGCGAGTGCATTTCTTCTTGGTGGTGACACCATACAGTGTATGTTGGATACACCAAAAACGATGAGTCAAGCGATGAAGCGTCGAAGCGAGATCGGGAAGAGGCGAGAAATGGGAGACGGATGACCACGCTGCACGGTCGCATTAAGAACGCCATGAAGGGCTCGCTATTCGACCTACACACCGTAGACGTCCCTCCACGCCAGAGGGGTTATTAGGAGCCCCAGGCAAGGTACCATAAGGAGGATGCGACAAGTAAGAAATTCCTCATATCAAAGTTTTATTAATTTTAAAATGGTTGATGATATCGGTCAAATCATTTGAATTAATTTCGTGAAATTGAGAGGATTAGTAATAATTTCTCTCGGCATAGCCTTTGATATTATAAGTGGATAAAACAATTGTTGTGCTCTTCTATTATTAATAATGTTGCCCCCATCTGGAAGGAGTTCAAGCGAACTCTTAAGCATAAAATAGAGGATTGAAAAACATGAAAGTGAGAATGGTTGCTAAAGGGTTTCACCTTGAAAGCATGGAATGAACTATCTTCGATACCTATTCCACGATTCACAATTGCTACTATATGGGATTCGCTTATTGCGATTGCAAGCTATAAACAAGTGGTCATCCACGAATGGACGTTAAAACGAGCGTTCCCTAAATGGAGATTTGGATGAGGAAATATACATGGAACAACTTTGAAGAGGTTTATTATTCACGATCATGAGAATAAAGTGTGCAGTTACCGAAAATCATTGTACGGTTTAAAACGAAGCACCAAAGCATGATGGCTTTCAAAAAATTTGACCGGGTTGTACTTGCTTTTGATTCAAAATAAATGAATATGATAAATGTGTATATATCAAGTTTGATGAAAAAGGCTGATGGTGTCATTATCTACATCTTTACGTAGATGACATGCGATTTTGGAACTAACTTGGAACGAAGTTCGGTTGACAAAAGGTTTACTATCAATCCAGGTTTGAAATGAAAAGATATGGGGCAAGCGGATGTCATTCTTGGGATTCGGATTGTAAGAGATGAGGGAGTATTACTCTACAACTTTCAATCTCATTATATTGAGAAAGTTCTCAATAGATTCAATAAGCTTGAATTATTGCCCACTATTTTACTGCAACTGGGTCAGATTGATATCGCGGCTAGTGAGAAATACGAGCAATCGATTTCACTGGCTGGGTATTCTAGATTAATTGGATGCTTAATGTATGCAATGACATGCACTAGAGCGGATATTGCAGCGTTAGGCAAGTTAGCTTCGATTTAGAATCAATCCAAGTGAGTTGCATTGGTTTGCAATTCGAAGAATTTTGAAATATCTTGAGAAGAAAACGATTAACTATGGTTTATGCTATAGTGGATATCCTTCGGTCTTAGAAGGATTTTCAGGATGCAAGTTGGATTGTGAAAGATCAAAATCATGCATCTACAAGTTGGTGGATTTTCACCTACTGCTGGAGGTGTGATCTCGTGGGCTTGAAAGAAATAAACTTTAATAGTTTGGTTCTACCATGGAATCGAGAGTTTATTGCATTGGCTTGAGCTTCAAAAGAAGGCCAGAATGGCTACGTGAATTATTACACGAGATACCATTGTGGCCTAAGCCGCCAGCTCAATCTACATCCATTGTGATAGTGAGGCCACGTTGGCAGCGGCTTATAGCCGAATATACTGACGGTAAATCGGACATATTGGTGAGACAACATTGTTGTGTCGAGAGAATTGATAACAAGAGGAGTTATCCCGATTGACTATGTGAAATCTAGTCAAAACTTGCGAGATCCCACTAGCTTAAAGGATTGCCCGAAAGACAGTGAATAAAACATCAAAAGGAGGTTGGAGTCTCAAACCCATGAATCAGAGGTCACCAATAGTGGAAACTCAACTCGCGCCTAACATTACGTTAAGTCTTGAGTTCAATGCGGTCAAATTCATTATAAGAGTATTTGTGAGCACTAAATTTTAATAACCATCCCAAGGTTGTTAGTGCTTGGTACTACAATTAAAGATAGGAGGTTGGGATCATCTCTTAATAGTCTTACAAAGGTGCTTATATTGCGGGGTACTAGAATGGAGACTACCTATGTGGATGTGAAGTGCGGCGCTTGAGGAGTTCAAGGGCTTGGCTCCAAAGACATTCACGAGAAGATACGGGATACACGGCCAATGTTGAATGTGTCAAAGATATTTATGGCTATTCTTTGGTGTAAATTATATGCACGATATGTTTATGCTACATATCGAATAGAATCATTGGTTCAAAGTTTACCTACCATGTAATTACGATATGATGAAATGAACTTTTCACAAATTAGTGGTTCAAATCGCAAGATACCATTATTTATGCATATAATGTTTGAGATTTCGTGGATTGAATGATCTTATTATTTTGAAAATGGCGGGGGATTGTTGAACATTTTCAAAATAAATGTTTAATCCACATTGGTTAGGAACTTCAAGTTTAAAGAGTGTATATATGTACTATTGCACCACGGTGTGTGTAAAATAAAATAAAGTGCTATGCAAGGTGAGCCATGCGCGCGCATGCTAGGCCGACGCATATATGTAATATAAGCGCATTTTAGGCTGCTTTTATAGCGCACTCAGCACTTGGCACGAGGCACGTGCGTGTGTGTGTATATGTGTACAAGCTAACCATGGGTAAAAGTTTTTACCATTAATTTTTACCATTTTCGAGATTAAATGGGTAGTTAATAGAGTGGTTGAGTGGGTGCGGTTGAAGCAGCTCTCCATTACTCCATTCTTGCTCATTACTACTCTATTGCATCGATGCTTTTGCTCCATTATTCCATTGCATCAATGCTTGTTGTTCACTACTCCTTTACCCCGTTTCACTCCTAGCTTGGTCATGACCGGTGCTCTATAAAAGGAGAGGTTTGGGGAGGAAGAAATCATCTCGAAATTCACCCAATAGCTTTGCTCTTGTTTTCATCTTTCCTCTTTGCAAAGTGAAAGGTGGGTTTACTTCATCGTATCCTTTAAGATATTTCTTGACTCTTGCGGTTTAGAGAGCAAAATTTCCTTAAGGAAAGTGGCATTGTTACACGCTTTGAAGTCATTGCAAGTCCCTTTGGTCTAACAATCTAAAGGAAATTTTTCTTCTTTGTTGCAATGGCTTAAATCAATCAAAGAGTTGTCGGCTAACATTGTGAAGTTGGATCGACTTCGATGGAGGTGATTTTACGAGGTGGAGAAACGAGTGCATTTCTGTGGTGGCGCTTCATCGGTGTATGTTACGGATACACCAAAGCCGATGGAGTCAAGACGATGAAATTGTCGAAGCGGATCGGGAAGAGCGAGGAAATGGGAGACGGATGACCAGCTGCGAGAGGTCACATTACGAATGCCATGAAGGACTCCTTTGATTCGACCTCTACCATGACGTCCATTACATACGCAAGGAGTTGTGGGGCGGAGCAAGGTACCATAAGGAGGATGCGGCAAGTAAGAAATTCCTCATGTCAAAGTTTATTAATTTTAAAATGGTTGATGATAGGTCTGTCATGGAACAATTTATTGAAATAGAGAGGATTGGAAATAATTTCTCTCGACCACAATCTTGTCATGGATGAAACAATTGTTGTGTCTTCTATTATTGATAAAGCTTGCCCCCGTCTGGAAGGAGTTCAAACGAACTCTTTGAGAATAAAAATGAGATTGAAAAACACAAAGTGAGGCCGGTTGCTAAGGGTTTCACCCAAAAGCATGGAATAGACTATTTCGATACCTATTCACCGGTAGCTAGAATTGCTACTATCAGATTGCTTATTGCAATTGACAGCTATAAACATCTTTGGTCATCCACCGAATGGACGTTAAAAACGGCGTTCCTAAATGGAGATTTGGATGAGGAAATATACATGGAACAACTTTGAAGGGTTTATTATGCCTAGATCATGAGAATAAAGTGTCACAAGTTACGAAAATCATTGTACGGTTTAAAGCAAGCACCAAAGCAGTGGCACCAAAAATTTGACCAAGTTGTACATGCTTTTGGATTCAAAATAAATGAATACGATAAATGTGTATATAGCAAGTTTGATGAAAAAGGCAATGGTGTCATTATCTGTCTTTACGTAGATAACATCTTGATTTTGGGCCCGACTTGGAACAAGTTCGGTTGACCAAAAAGTTTCTTTCAAGCCGATTTGAAATAAAGATATGGGAAAACGAGATGTCATTCTCGGGAGTTAGGATTGTAAGAGATGAGGGAGTATTACTACAACTCAATCTCATTATATTGAGAAAGTTCTCAATAGATTCAATCACTTGAATTGTGCCCCTGTTTCTACCCCACTAGATTCAAGTATTGAGCTAGTGAAAAATACGAGCAATCCGGTTTCTGGTTGGAGTATTCTAGATTAATTGGACGCTTAATGTATGCAGTGACATGCACTAGGCCGGATATTGCCTTGGCGATGGGCAAGTTGAGCTTGATTTACAATCAATCCAAGTGAGTTGCATTGGTTTGCAATTCGAAGAGTTTTGAAATATACTGAAGAAAACAATTAACTATGGTTTATGCTATAGTGGATATCCTTCGGTCTTAGAAGGATTTTCGGATGCAAGTTGGATTGTGAAAGATCAAAATCATGCATCTACAAGTGGGTGGATTTTCACAATTCTTTGGAGGTGCGATCTAGTGGGCTTCAAATAAGCAAACTTTAATGGGTTGGTTCTACCATGGAATCGGAGTTTATTGCATTGGCCACCTTGAAAAGAAAATTTGAATGGCTACGTGAATTATTACGAGATACCATTATGGCTTTAAGCCGGTAGCTCAATCTCTATCCATTGTGATAGTGAGGCCACGTTGGCGAGGGCTTATAGCCAAATGTACAATTGTAAATCTAGACATATTGGTGAGACACGGTGTAATCGAGAGAATTGATAACAATAGGAGTTATCACGATTGACTATGTGAAATCTAGTCAAAACTTGCGAGATCCTTACTAAAAGATTGCCAAGAGACTTGGTGAATAAAACATCAAGGGGATTGGTCTCAAGCCCGTGAATCACAGTCACCAATAGTGGAAACTCTGACTCGACGCCTAACATTACGTTAAGTCTTGAGTTCAATGCGGTCAAATTCATTATAAGGTATTGTGAGCACTAAATTGTAATAACCATCCCAAGGTTGTTAGTGCTCGGTACACGCATGTAAGAGAGGAGGTTGAGATGATCTCTTAATAGTCTTCTAAAGGTGCTTATATTGCGGGGGGTACTAGAATGGAGACTACTATGTGGATGTGAAGTGCGGGCGCTTGAGGTTCAAGGGCTTGGCTCAAAGACATTCACGAGAAGATACGGGACACGAGGCCAATGTTGAATGTGTCGGGATATTTATGGCTATTTCTTTGGTGTAAATTATATGCGTGATATGTTTATGCTACATATCGAATAGAATCATTGGTTCAAAGTTTACCTACCATGTAATTCGATATGATGTAATGAACTTTTCACAAATTAGTGGTTCAAATCGCAAGATACCATTATTTATGCATATAATGTTTGAGATTTCGTGGATTGAATGATCTTATTATTTTGAAAATGGCGGAGGATTGTTGAACATTTTCAAAATAAATGTTTAATCTACATTGGTTAGGAACTTCAAGTTTAAAGAGTATATATGTACTATTGCACCACGGTGTGTGTAAAATAAAATACAAGTGCTATGCAAGGTGAGCCACACGCGCGCGGCGCGGCGCATATAGCTCATTTTAGGCGCTTTTATAAGCGCACTTAGCACTTGAGCACGAGGCACGTGCGTGTGTGTGTGTATATGTGTACAAGCTAACCATGGGTAAAAGTTTTTACCATTAATTTTACCATTTCGAGATTAAATGGGTAGTTAATAGAGTGGTTGAGTGGGTGCGGTTAAGCTTGACTCTCCATTACTCCATTACTACTCCACTTTACTCTATTGCATCAATACTTTGCTCCATTATTCCATTGCATCAATCTTTCTTGTTCCTTTACTCCATTTCTTAGTTTTCCTCTAGCCGGGTCATGACCGGTGCTACCCATAAAAAGGAGAGGTTTGGGAGGAAGAAATCATCTCGAAATTCACCGGCAATATTTGCTCTTGTTTCATCTTTCCTCTCTGCAAAGTGAAAGGTGGGTTTACTTCATCGTATCCTTTAAGATATTTGCGACTCTTTGCGGTTTAGGCAATGACAAAATTTCCTTTAGGAAAGTGGCATTGTTACACGCTTTGAAGTCATTGCAAGTCCCTTTGGTCTAACAATCTAAAGGAAATTTTCTTTCTTTGTTGCAATGGCTTCTTCATCAATCAAAGAGTTGTCGGCTAACATTGTGAAGTTGGATCAAGCTTGATGGAGGTGATATTACGAGGTGCCTGCAAGCGAGTGCATTTCTATCTGAGTGGCGCTTCATCGGTGTATGTTACCGGATACACCAAAGCCGATGGGTCAGACGATGAAATTGTCGAGCGAGATCGGGAAGAGGCAAAAATGGGAGACGGATGACCACACATGCGAGAGGTCACATTAGGAACGCCATGAAGGACTCGGCTTTGTTAGACCCTCTACCATGACGTCCCTGCCGAGGAGGCCTATGGAAGCGGAGGCAAGGTACCATAAGGAGGATGCGACAAGTAAGAGAAATTCCTTATATCAAAGTTTATTAATTTTAAAATGGTTGATGATAGATTACGTGTCATGGAACAATTTCGTGAAATTGAGAGGAGTAGAAATAATTTCTCTCAACACGATCTTGTCATGGAGGAAACAATTGTTGTGTCTTCTATTATTGATAAAGTTGCCCCGTCCACGGAAGGAGTTGAAACGAACTCTTAAGCATAAAAATGAGATTGAAAAACACAAAGTGAGGCTTGGTTGCTACGGGTTTCAACCAAAAGCATGGAATAGACTATTTCGATACCTATTCACGGTAGCTAGAATTGCTACTATCGGGATTGCTTATTGCAATTGCGGCTATAAACAAGGCGGCCATCCACCAAATGGACGTTAAAACGGCGTTCCTAAATGGAGATTTGGATGAGGAAATATACATGGAACAACTTTGAAGGGTTTATTATGCCGGTCATGAGAATAAAGTGTGCGGAGTTGTGAAAATCATTGTACGGTTTTAAAGCAAGCACCAAAGCAGTGGCACCGAAAAAAATTTGACCAGGTTGTACTTGCTTTTGGATTCAAAATAAATGAATACGAGTAAATGTGTATATAGCAAGTTTGATGAAAAAGGCAATGGTGTCATTATACTGTCTTTACGTAGATGACATGCTGATTTTGGATTGACTTGGAACAAGTTCGAGTTGACCAAAAGGTTTCTTTCAAGCCGATTTGAAATGAAAGATATGGGGCAACGAGATGTCATTCTCGGGATTGAATTGTAAGAGATGAGGGGAGTATTACTACTAACTCAATCTCATTATATTGAGAAAGTTCTCAATAGATTCAATCTTGAATTTTTTGCCTGTTTCTACCCCACTAGATTCAAGTATTGAGCTAGTGGTAATTATTTTTATCAATTAACTTTTAGGGGAAATTTGTCAGGCAAAGCGGATTACTCTACGCGTAACGGGAGTAATAGTTTGATGAGAAATTTTGAAACCTAAAAAGGTAACATCAAGTTGAAAAAGATGCAATTTCTTTTGAGATAGCACATGAGGCCATTTTTAATGATCAGGAGAGATTGGAGCATTATGTAAATGTTTCCAATGTTGATCAACAGAGATGAAGAGAAGACCAATATATCATCAATATATACTAAAATATATTCATGATATGGATTGAAAATATCATTCATAATTTTTGAAATCGAGATGGAGCATTCTTTAAACCCGAAAGGCATAACATTCCATTGATATTGGCCAAATGGAGTATTAAATGTAGTTTTATATCTAATCGAGATGGATGAACTTGTATTTGCCAAAATCGATTTGAGATCAAATTTGGAAAAGATAACGACTTTGAGTAGTGGCTTTAAAGAGATCATGTTTATTTGGCAAAGGATAACGAATTGTTTTTAAAACCATATTTAAAGGTTTATAATTGATAACAAGTCGAGGAACACCTCGTTCAAGTTAGGAGCATTTTCAACATAGAATGTTGTGCAACTCAAGGAGATTGAGATGGAGTAATTAATTTTTTCTTAAGCAAATCTTTTATTTCATTTTGACAAAGATCTACAAGTAAACGAGAATTCATTTGTGAAGGATTTGCTTTAGTAGGAATTTTAGATTCATCAAATTGAGATATATAAGGAAGAGAAACGAGATGGCGTTTTCTTTCCCGAAAAATACTGAAGGAATGTCGAGGAACAACATTGTTCTTGAAGATGAGACTTAAATGTTTCTAATTTAGATTTAAATGAAGAAGATTGTAAAATTTGATCAGTTTTAAGAAGATGAGTTTCATTTCTTAAAAAGATATATGTTTTTGTTTGAAATCAATTTGATTGATAATTTGATTTAAATAGTGATCAGCAATTGGTTGAATAAAGAAAAAGAAAATTTCTTTATTCATAAGTTTGGTCGAAATACCTTGAGATGAAACATTGAAAGGTTGAATATGTTGAAGAAATGGAGTTCCTAGCAACATATCATGATTGAGACCTTTTATAATTATAAAGAAGTCGGAATACATACGGATTGATGACAAATATGTGCCATGGAAATTTTATTTTTTATTGTTGTTTGTTTACCATTGGCAAGTGAGATTTTATTATGTTAATGTATTAATTTCTGATTTTAATTGATTAATCTCGGCTTGAAGAGATTGAATTGTGGGTTGATGAGGTTTTGATTCACTGACCTTCATCGGACTCGAAAATGTATATTTAGTAGGATCTAAATTTAATTGTTTCTTAAATTTTTGTTGCTTTTTCTCAAGCATTGGAGATTCGAGAAATGGTATCTGCATGGTTTAATTTGGATGAACCGATTCGATGAAAATTTTATATTTCAAAGAAGGATCGGTTATACGCTCACGATAGAAAGAATTAATTCTTCATGGCGGTTAAAACATTGATTTAAACGTACTAGAGGAATATGTATTAAGGATATTGTTTGTACAATGACAAACATCAGATTGAGGAAGGCGAGATCAGGAGCCTTGAGAATCTTGATTAACATTTTGAATTTTTCTTTTAAAATCTTTCATATGACATTTATTAGCATAATGTCCGAGGTTTACCCTAGCGTAAAACATACATTTTTCCTTTTAAAAGATGGATGAGATTTTTTGAAGATTTAAAATATGATTTAGATTTTTTAGATCGTTTGGGTTTAGCATAAAACTGATTTTTAGGAAATAAGTTTAGTGCGATTTAATCTAGTTTTTGCTAAAGGAGTAAATCAAAATCATGACCAAAGTCATAACGAGAAATTACGAGATCTCTTTTTAATGAACTTTTTTCTTTTTGTAATTAGCGTTTTATCGCATATCATTACAAATAGAAATAGCACATTTTTGCACATATTGAGTGACATCACCGTATGATAATTGATCCGAGTTCATTGAACCATTATTTTGATATTTGATATATTCTTTGACTTTTGCGGCAAAGAAAGATGGTAAACCAGCAACAAATCGTTCTTTCCAAAATTAGTATCATGTTGTTGATCAAGCTGCAGAGATATAATTTGGAAAATAAGATATCTTTGTACGGCGATAATCACTAAAGATGTACGACATCTTAGATTTTGTAATTGATCAGTAAGTTTTTCATTCGGCTGATTCAAAGTGTGCCAACAAAGTGCCACTTCTGACATTGCTTAGATTAGAGTGTCAGCAAGCATTAGATTTTGGTTTTCCAAAATGATCAAGGATAACATTATGTTGAGAGTCTTTCTCAATGATTCAAGAATATTCTTTCTAGGCTTGATCAGAAAGAACATAATGCCACCAACCATATAATTGTCGATTAAAGCGGAAGTAATGGCTAAGACAATTTGTTCCTGGAGGATGATCATGCATATTGCAAGCTTTTGCATAAGTTTGCATTTTGATAATGACATCCAACATGATATTGAGATAAACCATCAATATTTCAATCATAGATAGTAGATCCATCATATTTTTGATTCTTTGGAACTTTTTCTTCAATAACCATATCAATGAGGAGATGGTGCTTGTATAATATTGTTTTTGTAATGGAAATCGATTCTTAAATCGTTTTCTTTCAATACGATTAATGAGAAAAATGATCGGAAGATAAATTGGAAGATTGAGAAGCGAGAAAGAGTTCTGAGAGGCGAGAATCATCTTGATTGGTGATTCATTACAGAACTTGATCAAGATTGGCAATCAGAGGACCTTTATCCTTTGCTTTGGATATAGGTTGAGATGAAGATGAACTAGATGGATTATTAGAAATATTTAGCTGAGCTAATTGCTTAGTTAATATTTCAAGAAATTCATTTGAAACTTTATTTGGTTTAGCAAAAGATGTTAATGGAGCGAGATAGCGAAGGATGAAAAGCCTTCTTAATAATTAGGTATCTTTGTAGATGCACTAGGCACATTATTTTTGTGTGCTTGTGACAATAACGAGTTGTAGTTAAAGTAGACAAATATAAATTTGTGAAATTATTTTGTTCTATAATATCATGAAATATCTTTTGATGTAGCAACACCAAGATCGAGGATAAAAGCTTTAAAGCGGAGTAGCTTTAATATCTTCACTTAATTTGAATGGGTGCTAAAGGAGAATGAGTTTGTTTATATTTTTCCGGAAGTATATTCCCAAATGGTATTAATTTGAATTGAGAGTTTAGGACATTTTTGAGATATCAGTCAAAAAATGGAATATTAATTTGATTAGTTTTAATATAATCAAAATATTTTTTACGAAAAATCGCTTGATTTTTGAATGATATAAGTTTACAAAATATAGGTTTTAAAAGGATGAGTTAAAAACTCTTGTTTTAAAACATCATAATCCATTTTAAATTCAAGAAGGCGTTTCTTCTTCAACAAGAGAAACAACATTAATATGATAATCAGCAAAATCATTAATATGACATTATCATCGGGAGGAACATGTATTAGCATAAAGCAGGATAAGCAACATGCTACTCGTGGAGGAGGAGGAGGAGGACATTGTTTCATCCGAAATTGTTGATGAACTTGGTTCAGCATATTGTTTAGATTTTGATGAGAATGTGGTAGATGTGGATGTAGATGTAGATGCTCGGGGAGCAAAGATAATATCAACATTACCATCATCATGAGTGACAATTTGATTAATTGTTTGAGACATTTGTCTCTTTTGACATTCTTCTTGATTTGTATCTTTAATTGTCCATTGCTGAGGAATGGAGACATCTTTCCATTTGATTAGTTGAGTACGATCAATTGTATTGTTCTTGATATTGGTCGAAAAGAGTGGATGTTCCGTATGCATACTTGTATAAGCAACATCAAGAACAATAGATTTCATTAATTTGTAAAATACACGGTACATTAACAGCTTGCAACATTTGAAATTATTCCTTTCATATCAAATCCTTTGGTGTAAATACTAAGAACATGAGATTCACAAGCAAATTCATCATGAATATTAAATGTGAAATTCGAGGAAAGCAATTGAAGTAAATTGGTCCTTGAGACAAACTTCCTTCAATTAATCCTAAAAGGAGTCTAGAAATTTTTTATGGCGTTTATCTAAATGCAGAGACTAACACGAGATGTATCAAGTCAGAGTGCAACTAGAGGCTTAATGGCAACTTGAACTAAACCAACATGACAAAATATATGAGATTAACGATATTTACGAATTTTTCGGGAGAGATGAGATAAATCTCTTGACCTTCATTGTAAATTGGCAAAGTATCTTCTTCGGTTTAACAATAAATTCTTGAGATTTAGCAAAATATCCTTTATTGTAAGCTTGAAGTGGGTTTAATATGAGGGAAGATTCCAATTTCGAAGAGATTGATCAATATTCGAATATGTGATTTGAAATATTTTCAAATCAAGTTTATCTATCTGTTTAGGTAACCTTTTAGAGCGGTGTCGAAGCTTGGAAGATGATCCTATTTCAAGTTTTATGGAGATGATTTAAATGATAGTGCTCGTGATAATTTTTACGAAAATTACTCATAGTTTTGAAAATAGGTTTTCACCTTGAAGTCGACGAATCAACTTTGCTCGACTTACGCACCCTTACTGCGAGACTTACAACGCGACTAGGAAAGCGATCAAAAACCACCGATGCAAAACCACGAATGATTAAGAAAAACTTAATCTCGGCGATATCAAACAAATCAACAGAGATAAAATGAGATAAGAACACGAATGGCGATGGCATAGCAATAAAAAGTATACATGAGCGATGAGAATACTTACGAGAGAGAGGCGTATCAGCGTCTTGAGATTTGGAGCACAAATGGCTCACGATACCAATTGTTCGTCAGATGTGAAGTGATAGCGGAAATTGGGAACACAAATGTAATTGAGCAAGGGTTCAACAAAGATTAGTGAAGCGAGTAAGCGAAAAGATAGTAAAATTTATAGATAGCTATTTTATTGATAGATAGGTGACCAAGTACGGAGAGGAGCGAACAAAGAAAGCAACCACGATCTCCAACTCGAATGTCTAAAGCGAAAACCAAACTTCATATTTATAGACGCATTGCCGATGTAAGGCAATCCTACAACGACCTTCGTAAAGCAAAGGTCAAATGACCTTTCGAAAAAGCAAAAGACAAAGCACTTTATGAATAGTGCTTGACTCTTCAAAAAGTAAATAGTAAAGGACAAATAACTGTAGCACTGTAGAAATAGTGCTTGACTCTTTCAAAAAAATAAAAGCTAATGTACAGTACTTAACCTTTCGAAAAAGCAAAAGCTACACACTAATTGCTTTGACAAAAGTTGGCAAATTTAGCAGAAAGCTAGCGATTAAAGCTAGTAGCAATAATGCTAGGAAGTCTGTACTTGAAAAGATAGATGGCTTAAGTTTGGAAGGTGGACAAGTCCGGGAAGCATGGGCTTGAACAACTTAGATGGCATGGGCCATGAATTGATGAGTCCATCGATGATGCAGATCTGATAGAAAAGCAGATAGGAAAGGAATTAAGAAATTCCCAAAAGTGATTCATGAACATATTCAGGAAAATTATGAATAGTGGGAAAATGGAGATAAATTCGGATAATGGGTTTTCCCAAAAGATACCATAGTGTTGTGAGTAGCTGAATTTCTTGGTTGTCCATGAAATTCACATTGCGGGGAAAAATATTCAAGGAACATACGGGCGAATACGAGTGCCAAACAATTTCAACGCAATGTATTTACACCAAAGCAAATCCTTCACAAATTAATGAAATCATGAAAAATATTCATGATGAATTAGCTTGTGAATCTCATGTTCTTAGTATTTACACCAAAGGATTTGATATGAAAGGAATAATTTCAAATGTTGCAGTGGTGTACCGTGTATTTTACAAATTAATGAAATCTATTGTTCTGATGTTGCTTATACAAGTATGCATACGGGAACATCCACTCTTTTCTTGACCAATATCAAGAACAATACAGTTGATCGTACTCAACTAATCAAATGGAAAGATGTCTCCATTCCTCAGCAATGGACAATTAAAGATACAAATCAATAAGAATGTCAAAAGAGACAAGTGTCTCAAACAATTAATCAAATTGTCACTCATGATGATGGTAATGTTGATATTATCTTTGCTCAAGAGCATCTACATCTACATCCACATCTACCACATTCTCATCAAAATCTAAACAATATCTTTGAACCAAGTTCATCGACAATTTCGGATGAAACAATGCCTCCTCCTCTCCTCACGAGTAGTCGGTGTTGCTTATCATGTTTATGCTAATCGACTCACGATGATAATGTCGGTATTAATGATTTTCTTGATTATCATATTAATGTTGTTTCTCTTGTTGAAGAAAAACGCCTCTGAATTTAAAATGGATTATGATGTTTTAAAACAAGAGTTTTTAACTCATCCTTTTAAACCTATATTTTGTAAACTTATATCATTCAAAAATCAAGCGATTTTTAAGTGAAAAATATTTTGATTATATTAAAACTAATTAAATTAATATTCCATTTTTTTGGTGGATATCTCAAAAATGTCCTAAACTTTCAATTCAAATTAATACTATTTGGGAAGATACTTAGGAAAAAATATAAACAAACTCATCCTCCTTTAGCACCCATTCAAATTAAGGAAGATATTAAAGCTACTCCATTTAAAGCTTTTATCACACGATCTTGGTGTTGCTACATCAAAAGATATTTAGCATATTATAGAACAAAATAATTTCACAAATTTATATTTGTCTACTTTAACTAAATTTGTTATTGCTCAAGCATGCAAAAATAATGTGCCTAAGTGCATCTGCAATATGACGATTATTAAGAAGGCTTTTCATCCTTCGTCATCTGCTCCATTAACATCTTTTGCGAAACCAAATAAAGTTTCAAATGAATTTCTTGAAATATTAACTAAGCAATTAGCTCGAGTTAAATATTTGAATAATCCATCTAGTTCATCTTCATCTCGACCTATATCAAGCAAAGGATAAAGGTCCTACGATTGCCAATCTTGATCAAGTTAGAATGAATCTATTTGAATCGAGATGATTACGCCTCTGTAACTCTTCTGTTTCTCAATATTCCAATTTATCTTTGATCATTTTTATTATCAATCGTATTGAAAGAAAGCGATTTAAGAATCGATTTCCATTACAAAAACAATATTATACAAGACCATCTCCTATTATGATATGGTTATTGAAGAAAAAGTTCAAAGAATCAAAAATATGATGGATCTACTATCTATGATTGGAATATTGATGGTTTATCTGAATATCATGTGTTGGATGTCATTCTCAAAATGCAAACTTATCAAAAGCTTGCAATATGCATGATCATCACGAGGAACAAATTGTCTTAGCCATTACTTTCGGTTTCTTTGGACAATTATATGGTTGGTGGCATTATGTTCTTTACGATCAAGCTAGAAAGAATATTCTTGAATCTGTTGAGAAAGACTCTCAACATAATGTTATCCTTGATCATTTTGGAAAGCCAAAATCTAATGTTGTTGACAACTCTCTAACGACAAATGTTGTATGGCACTTTGTGGCACACTTGAATCGTTGAATGAAAAACTTACTTGATCAATTACAAAATCTAAGATGTCGTACCCTTAGTGATTATCATTTGGTACAAAGATATCTTATTTTCCAAATTATATTGTTAGTGAACAACATGATACTGAATTTTGGAAAAAACGATTTATTCTTTGGTTTACCATCTTTCTTTCTTTGCAAAAGTCAAAGAATATATCAAAGATCAAAATAATGGTTCAATGAAATACGAATTTGAATTATCATATGGTGATGTCACTCAATATGTGCAAAAATGTGCTATTTCTATTTGTAATGATATGCGTATTAAACGCCAATTACAAAAGAAAAAGTTCATTAAAGAGATCTTGGTAATTTTATTTATGACTTTGGTCATGATTTTGATTTTACTCCTTTAGCAAAAACTAGATTAAATCATCTAAGCGATTTCCTAAAAATCAGTTTTATGCTAAACCCAAACGATCTAAAAAATCTAAATCATATTTTAAATCTTCAAAAAAATCTCATCCATCTTTTAAAAGGAAAAATGTATGTTTTACATGTGGTAAACCTGGACATTATGCTAATAAATGT
Source organism: Stephania cephalantha (assembly GCA_039657325.1). Taxonomy (NCBI): domain Eukaryota; kingdom Viridiplantae; phylum Streptophyta; class Magnoliopsida; order Ranunculales; family Menispermaceae; genus Stephania; species Stephania cephalantha. The sequence continues at coordinate 38,130,236 of CM077576.1, forward strand.
CATATGAAAGATTTTAAAAGAAAAATTCAAAATGTTAATCAAGATTACTGCGTGCGATTCTTCTTACAGATCTCGATGTTTGTCTTTGTACAAACAATATCCTTAATACATCTTCCTCAAGTACAAAAATCAATGTTTTAAGCTTGCTCATGAAGAATTAATTCTTTCTATTGGTGAAGCGAGATATTGATCCTTCTTTGAAATATAAATTTTTCTTGAATTGGTTCATCAATTTGAAACCATCGAGGATACCATTTCCGAATCTCAATGCTTGAGAAAAAGCAACAAAAATTTAAGAAACAATTAAATTTAGATCCTACTAAATATACATTTTCGAAGATCGATGAAGGTTGTGAATCAAAAACCTCATCAACCCACGATTCAATCTCTTCAAAGTGAGATTAATCAATTAAAATCAGAAATTAATACATTAACAAATCGAGTTTCTACTCTTGAAACTTTCGATAATGTATCTTTTTCGAAATGTTTGATCTAATAATATTTTCGTTGAATCGATAACTCGTGTTACTCATCAGCGTTGGTTTGTTCAAATTACATTCTGATAAAAGATTTTCATTGTAAATGTAATGCACTTATTGACTCAGTCTTTGATTTAAATTGTATACGTGAAGGACTTGTCCCTTTACGTTACTGTGAATCTACTGATAATAAAATCTCGGTTGCCAATGGTAAACAAACAACAATAAAAAATAAAATTTCCATGGCACATATTTGTCATCAATCTGTATGTATTAAACTTCTTTTATAATTATAAAAGGTCTGAATCATGATATGTTGCTAGGAACTCCATTTCTTCAACATATTCAACCTTTCAATGTTTCATCTCAAGGTATTTCGACCAAACTTATGAATAAAGAAATTTTCTTTTCTTTTATTCAACCACTGTTGATCACTATCTAAATCAAATTATCAATCAAATTGATTTCAAACAAAAACATATATCTTTTTTAAGAAATGAAATTCATCTTCTTAAAGCGATCAAATTTTACAATCTTCTTCATTTAAATCTAAATTAGAAACATTTAAGTCTCATCTTCAAGAACAATGTTGTTCGACATTCATCTTGCATTTTGGGAAAGAAAGCGTCATCTACGTTTCTCTTCCTTATATATCTGAATTTGATGAATCTAAAATTCCTACGAAAGCAAATCCTTCTCAAATGAATTCTCGTTTACGAGATCTTTGTCAAAATGAAATAAAAGATTTGCTTAAGAAAAATTAATTACTCCATCTCAATCTCCTTGGAGTTGCCTGACATTCTATGTTGAAAATGCTCCTGAACTTAAGCGTGGTGTTCCTCGACTTGTTATCAATTATAAACCTTTAAATATGGTTTTAAAAACAATTCGTTATCCTTTGCCAAATAAACATGATCTTATTAAAGCCACTTTACCAGAAATTTGTTATCTTTTCCAAATTTGATCTCAAATTTGGATTTTGGCAAATACAAGTTCATCCATATGAGATATAAAGCGCATTTAATACTCCACTTTGGCCAATATCAATGGAATGTTATGCCTTTCGGTTTAAAGAATGCTCCATGAATTTCAAAAAATTATGAATGATATTTTCAATCCATATCATGAATATATTTTAGTATATATTGATGATATATTGGTCTTCTCTTCATCTGTTGATCAACATTGGAAACATTTACATACGTTCCAATCTCGATCATTAAAAATGGCCTTGTGGTATCTCAAAAGAAGTTTGCTTTACTTCTAAACTTTGGAATAAAACACAATCTGATTATTCAATTTGTTAAAAAAGTTTTAGCAATTGTGCTTTGTGTTGAGAAATTTCAATCGATATTTTAAATCAAAAGTTTTTGATTAAGTGTTGATTGCAAATCGCAAAAGAAATTCTTTTCAAAGATGTAAAGAATTTGGTTTCAAAACAAATATTTGCTCGTTGGCAAGCAATTTTAAGTATATTTGACTTTGATATTGAATATATTAAAGGTTACGACAATTCTTTACACGATTTCTTATCTCGTGAATTTCTTACTTGCTAAATCTATCAATTGTTTCTGAGATCATGAATAAAGACAAATCTCAGCGAGGAATAAGCTTCAAACCTTTATCTGAGCTGAAACACATTAGGAATATCTTTTAACCATCGCCATCTTCTTCTCATTCTTGAGAACCAATTTCTTAATAGACCAATTGAAACTCAATCGGTTTATTCATGCCTCTGGCCTCGATTATTTTCCATCTCGACCTCATACCAATATGAATTTTTATGAGTCTATTCTTGTTCATACCAAATCTTGTACAATTTGACATTTTACAAGAGAAAACTCATTTGAAATCTCTTACTCTAAATTTAAAATTCAAAAGGTTCTATCTACAACGGAGAATGGTGTTCGCTGAATAATTCTTTAACTCATAGTCCTTTTCAATATCAACAAATGACTATGCAGAATGACAAACTCTTTGTGTTTCTCAATTACAAAGACTATATGGATGCTTGGCGAAATATTTTATTTTACCAAGACCTACAACTAAGCATTCATGGTATTTAACATTTGTGAAGACTATCAAGCTTCCTCTACCTCGATGGTTTATGACCAATGTGGTGGACAAAGTTTGGACCGGAGTCAGTGATATTTTCCCATTAAGTGTGTTTGCAAGCATATGAAAAAGTAAATTTATCCTTGTTACGAGTTCATGCATCGGTATTCAATCCTTGGATACTCAAATGGCGATATGCCACCCATGAAGTAACAAAAAATAATCTCGGATCTTTTACCTATTTAGCTCAAGACATTTTGCAAATGGTGGGATAAATTCATTGTGTTTTATCACCAAACCAAGCTGCTCCTCCAAAACTCGGTGAATTCCCATCACTTTCATCAAGTTTTAAAGATGTGGTTACAAAACCTTAAAGCTCAAGTTGAATAAACCAACTGCTTCATCTTCTACCGATCAGATGTTACTCGAAAGCTATCTTTGATCAACTAAAACAAATGCATGATATGCATAAATCTTTGCATGATATGCAAAAATCTTGAATAATGATTGGATCATGTTGAATCTAAATGTTCTTCATCTAATCGATCAGTATCGGATGATAACATTTATGCTCTTTACGATCTGAGGAATTATGACTAGTTATTAGGAAGTTCTTTGAAACTATCTTAAATGAAGAATTTACGGCTCTTATTGTGATACACGGTATCCAACAACCATTGATTGATACCATCTATCCCAATTATTTCCTAATGGCGTTGAAATTGTTTGGCTTTTCGCATTAGCCCGAGATGTTCCTTGAATATTTTTCCACTGCAATGTGAATTTCTTGTGGACAATGAAGAAATTCGACTACTCTACAACACTTATGGTATCTTTTGGGAAAACCCGTTATCAGAATTTATCTCCATTTTCCTACTATTCATAATTTTCTGAATATGTTCATGAATCACTTTGGGAATTTCTTAATTCCTTTCCTATCATTTCTATTGTATGGCATCATCGATGGACTATCGATTCATGGCCCATGCCATCTAAGTTGTTCAAGCCCATGCTTCTGGACTTGTCGACCTTAGGTCCAAGCCATCTATCTTTTCAAGTACGAGACTTCCTAGCATTATTGCTACTAGCTTTAATCGCTAGCTTTACGCCAAATTTGCCAACTTTTGTCAAAGCAATTAGTGTGTAGCTTTTGCTTTTTCAAAAGGTTAAGTCTGTATTACATTAGCTTTTATTTTTTGAAAGAGTCAAACACTTTATTTCTACGATCTTCTGATTATTTGTCCTTTACTATTTACTTTTTGAAGAGTCAAGCACTATTCATAAAGTGCTTTGTCTTTGCTTTTGAAAGGTCATTTGACCTTTGCTTTTCTGAAAAGGTCGTTTGTAGGATTGCCTTTACATCGACAGTAAATGCGTCATAAATATGAAGTTTGGTTTTCGAGTTTTAGAGATTCGAGTTGGAGATCGAGAAGTTAAGCTTTCTCTTGTTCACTCCTCTCTCTGTACTTGGTCACCTATCTATCAATAAAATAGCTATCTATAAATTTTACTATCTTTTCGCTACTACTTCACCAATCTTTGTTGAACCTCGGTTCAATTACATTTGTTCCCAATTTCGCTATCAACTTACGTCATCGGACGAACAATTGATATCGACTCGATGATAATGTCGGTATTAATGATTTTCTTGATTATCATATTAATGTTGTTTCTCTTGTTGAAGAAAAACGCCTCCTGAATTTAAAATGGATTATGATGTTTTAAAACAAGAGTTTTTAACTCATCCTTTTAAACCTATATTTTGTAAACTTATATCATTCAAAAAATCAAGCGATTTTTAAGTGAAAAATATTTTGATTATATTAAAACTAATCAAATTAATATTAGTTTTTTGATTTGGATATCTCAAAAATGTCCTAAACTCTCAATTCAAATTAATACCATTTGGGAAGATACTTAGGAAAAATATAAACAAACTCATCCTCCTTTAGCACCCATTCAAATTAAGGAAGATATTAAAGCTACTCAGTTTAAAGCTTTTATCACTGATCTTGGTGTTGCTACATCAAAAGATATTTAGCATATTATAGAACAAAATAATTTCACAAATTTATATTTGTCTACTTTAACTACTGAGGTGTTATTGCTCAAACACAAAAATAATGTACTAGTGCTTCTGCAGCCATGACCAATTATTAAGAAGGCTTTTAATCTTAAGTCATCTGCTCCATTAACATCTTTTTGCGAAACCAAATAAAGTTTGAATGAATTTCTTGAAATATTAACTAAGCAATTAGCTCGAGTTAAATATTTGAATAATCCATCTAGTTCATCTTCATCTCAACCTATATCAAAGCAAAGGATAAAGGTCCTCTGATTGCCAATCTTGATCAAGTTAGAATGAATGTCTTTGAGATGAGATGATTACGCCTCTGTAACTCTTTACTGTTTCTCAATCTTCCAATTTATCTTGATCATTTTTAAATCAATCGTATTGAAAGAAAGCGATTTAAAATCGATTTCCATTACAAAAACAATATTATACAAGACCATCTCCTGCGATATGGTTATTGAAGAAAAAGTTCAAAGAATCAAAAATATGATGGATCTACTATCTATGATTGGAATATTGATGGTTTATCTGAAAATCATGTGTTGGATGTCATTCTCAAAATGCAAACTTATGCAAAAGCTTGCAATATGCATGATCATCACTGAGGAACAAATTGTCTTAGCCATTACTTCCGGTTTTCTTGGACAATTATATGGTTGGTGGAATTATGTTCTTTACGATCAAGCTAGAAAGAATATTCTTGAATCTGTTGAGAAAGACTCTCAACATAATGTTATCCTTGATCATTTTGGAAAGCCAAAATCTAATGTTGTTGACACTCTAGCGGCAAATGTTGTGTGGCACTTTGTTGCTTTACACTTGAATCGTTGAATGAAAAACTTCTTGATCAATTACAAAATCTAAGATGTCGTACCTTAGTGATTATCTTTGGTACAAAGATATCTTCTTTTCCAAATTATATATGTTGGTGAACAACGTGATCTGAATTTTGGAAAGAGCGATTTGTTCTTTGGTTTACCATCTTTCTTTCTTTGCAAAAGTCAAATAATATATCAAAGATCAAAATAATGGTTCAATATTTGAATTTGAATTATCATATGGTGATGTCACTCAATATGTGCAAAAATGTGATATTTCTATTTGTAATGATATCGTATTAAGCCAATTACAAAAAGAAAAAGTTCATTAAAAAGATATCTTGGTAATTTACATTATGACTTTGGTCATAATTTTGATTTTACTCCTTTAGCAAAAACTAGATTAAATCGCACTAAGCGATTTCCTAAAAATCAGTTTTATACTAAACCCAAGCGATCTAAAAAATCTAAATCATATTTTAAATCTTCAAAAAAATCTCATCCATCTTTTAAAAGGAAAAATGTATGTTTCGTGTGGTAAACCTGGACATTATGCTAATAAATGTCATATGAAAGATTTTAAAAGAAAAATTCAAAATGTTAATCAAGATTATCGTTTGATTAAATGTACGAATCTAATGTTTGTCATTGTACAAACAATATCCTTAATACATCTTCTCTACAATGAGAAATCAATGTTTTAAGCGCTCATGAAGAATTAATTCTTTCTATTGGGAGCGAATAATTTGATCCTTCTTTGAAATATAAATTTTCTTGCGAAGCGGTTCATCCATTTGAAACCATGCGAGGATACCATTTCGAATCTCCAATGCTTGAGAAAAAGCAACAAAAATTTAAGAAACAATTAAATTTAGATCTACTAAATATACATTTTAGAGTCGATGAATTTGTGAATCAAAAACCTCATCAACCACAATTCAATCTCTTGGTGAGATTAATCAATTAAAATCAGAAATTAATACATTAACAAATCGAGTTTCTACTCTTGAAACTTTCGATAATGTATCTTTTACGAAATGTTTGATCTAATAATATTTTAGTTGAATCGGTAACTCGTGTTACTCATCAGCGTTGGTTTGTTCAAATTACATTTCTTGTAAAAGATTTTCATTGTAAATGTAATGCACTTATTGACTCCGATCTTGATTTAAATTGTATACGTGAAGGACTTGTCACTTTCGTTCTTGTGAATCTCTTGATAATAAAATCTAGGTTTGATGGTAAACAAACAACAATTAAAAATAAAATTTCCATGGCACATATTTGTCATCAATCTGTATGTATTAGACTTCTTTTATAATTATAAAAGGTCTGAATCATGATATGTTGCTAGGAACTCCATTTCTTCAACATATTCAACCTCTCGATGTTTCATCTCAAGGTATTTCGACCAAACTTATGAATAAAGAAATTTTCTTTTCTTTTATTCAACCACACATTGATCACTATTTGAATCAAATTATCAATCAAATTGATTTCAAACAAAAACATATATCTTTTTTAAGAAATGAAATTCATCTTCTTAAAAGCTGATCAAATTTTACAATCTTCTTCATTTAAATCTAAATTAGAAACATTTACGTCTCATCTTCAAGAACAATGTTGTTACGACATTCATCTGCATTTTGGGAAAGAAAACGTCATCTCGTTTCTCTTCCTTATATATCTGAATTTGAATTATCATCGATTTGTATTAGCATAAACGGGATAAGCAACAGAGCTACTCGTGGAGGAGGAGGAGGAGGCATTGTTTCATCGAAATTGTTGATGAACTTGGTTCGGCATATTGTTTAGATTTTGATGAGAATGTGGTAGATGTGGATGTAGATGTAGATGCTCGGGGAGCAAAGATAATATCAACATTACCATCATCATGAGTGACAATTTGATTAATTGTTTGAGACAACTTGTCTCTTTTGACATTCTTCTTGATTTGTATCTTCAATTGTCCATTCTTTGAGGAATGGAGACATCTTTCCATTTGATTAGTTGAGTACGATCAAGCTTTGTATTGTTCTTGATATTGGTCAAGAAAAGAGTGCATGTTCACGTATGCATACTTGTATAAGCAACATCGGGAACAATAGATTTCATTAATTTGTAAAATACACGGTACACCAGCTTGCAACATTTGAAATTATTCCTTTCATATCAAATCCTTTGGTGTAAATACTAAGAACATGAGATTACAAGCTAATTTATCATGAATATTAAATGTGAAATTAAGTAAAGCAATTGAAGTAAATTGGTCCTTGAGGACAAACTTCCTTCAATTAATCCTAAAAGGGAGTCTAGAAACTTTTTATGGCGTTTATCTCGTACGAGAGACTAACACGAGATGTATCAAGTCACGAGTGCAACTAGAGGCTTAATGGCAACTTGAACTAAACCAACATGACAAAATATATGAGATTCACGATATTTCTGAATTTTTCGGGGAGAGATGAGATAAATCTCTTGACCTTCATTGTAAATTGGCAAAGTATCTTCTTCCGGTTTAACAATAAATTCTTTAGATTTAGCAAAAGATCCTTCATTGTAAAAGCGAAGTGGGTTTAATATGAGGAAGATTCCAATTTCGAAGAGATTGATCAATATTCGAATATGTGATTTCGAGAAATATTTTCAAATCAAGTTTATCTATCTGTTTAGGTAACCTTTTAGAGGCGAGTGTCGAAGCTTGAGAAGATGATCCTATTTCAAGTTTTATCGGAGATTATTTAAATGATAGTGCTCGTGATATTTTTTACGAAAATTACTCATAGTTTTGAAAATAGGTTTTTCACACTTGGTCAACGAATCTTTGCTCGACTTACGCACCTTACTGCGAGACTTACAACGCGACTAGGAAAGCGATCAAAAACCAGATGCAAAACCACGAATGATTAAGAAAAACTTAATCTCGAGCGATATCAAACAAATCAACGAGAGATAAAATGAGATAAGAACACGAATGAAACTAATGGCATAGCAATAAAAAGTATACATGAAGCGATAGAGAATACTTATAGAGAGAAGCGTATCAACGTCCTTGAGATTTGGAGCACAAATGGCTCGATACCAATTGTTCGTCAGATGACGAAGTGATAGCGGAAAGTGGGAACACAAATGTAATTGAGCGAGGTTCAACAAAGATTGGTGAAGTAGTAGCGAAAAGATAGTAAAATTTATAGATAGCTATTTTATTGATATATAGGTGACCAAATGCAGGAGAGGAGTGAACAAGAGAAAGCTTAACCGATCTCCAACTCGAATGTCTAAAAGCTGAAAACCAAACTTCATATTTATAGACGCATTGCCGATGTAAAGGCAATCCTACAAACGACCCTTCATAAAAGCAAAGGTCAAATGACCTTTCGAAAAAGCAAAAAGACAAAGCACTTTATGAATAGTGCTTGACTCTTCAAAAAGTAAATAGTAATGGACAAATAAGCGCGCCTATAGAAATAGTGCTTGACTCTTTCAAAAAAATAAAAGCTAATGTCTGATACTTAACCTTTCGAAAAAGCAAAAGCTACACACTAATTGCTTTGACAAAAGTTGGCAAATTTGCGAGAAAGCTAGCGATTAAAGCTAGTAGCAATAATGCTAGGAAGTATGTACTTGAAAAGATAGATGGCTTGGTGGGAAGGCTGGACAAGTCCAGGAAGCATGGGCTTGAACAAGCTTAGATGGCATGGGCCATGAATTGATGAGTCCATCGATGATGCGGATCTGATAGAAACGAGATAGGAAAGGAATTAAGAAATTCCCAAAGTGATTCATGAACATATTGGGAAAATTATGAATAGTGGGAAAATGGAGATAAATTCGGATAATGGGTTTTCCCAAAAGATACCATAGTGTTGTGAGTATTTGAATTTCTTGAGTTGTCCACAAGAAATTCACATTGCGGGAAAAATATTCAAGGAACATCTGGTAGAATGCGAGTGTCAAACAATTTCAACGCCATTGGGAAATAATTGGGGATAGATGGTATCAATCAATGGTTGTTGGATACAGGTATCACAATAAGAATAGTAAATTCTTCATTTAAGATAGTTTAAACAACTTACGAATAGCTAGTCATAATTACGTATCGGAAAGAGCATAAATGTTATCATCAAATCTTGATCGATTAGATGAAGAACATTTAGATTCAACATGATCCAATCTGTCATTCAGTGATTTTTGCATATCATGCAAAGATTTATGCATATCATGCATTTGTTTTAGTTGATCAAAGATAGCTTGAGTAACATCTGGATTGAGAGAAGATGAAGTCGTGGTGATTCAACTTGAGCTTTGGGTTTGTAACCACATCTTTAAAACTTGATGAAAGTGATGGGAACTCTTGAGTTTTGGAGGAAGCGATTGGTTTGGTGATAAAAACTGGTTGAATTTATCCCACCATTTGCGATTAAATGTCTTGAGCTAAATAGATAAAAGATCAGAGATTATTTTTTGTTACTTCATGGGTGGCATCTTGCCATTTGAGTATCAAGGGATTGAATCCGATGCATGAGCTGTAACAAGGATAAATTTGTTTTTTCATATGCTTGCAACATAGTTCTTTGGGAAAATATCGATTAAGCGGTCAAACTTTGTCCACCGGTCGGTCATAAACCATTGAGGTAGAGGAAGCTTGATAGTCTTCACAAATGTTAAATACCATGAATGCTTAGTTGCGGGGTCTTGGTAAAATAAAATATTTAAGCCAAGCATCCATATAGTCTTTGTAATTGAGAAACACGAGCGAGGTTTGTCATTCGCAATAGTCATTTGTTGATATTGAAAAGGACTATGAGTTAAAGAATTATTCGGTGAACACCATTGTTGTAGATAGAACCTTTTGAATTTTAAATTTAGAGTAAGAGATTTGAGTCGAGTTTTCTCTTGTAAAATCTTTGAAATTGTCTGATTTGGTATGAACAAGAATAGACTCATAAAAATTCATATTGGTATGAGGTCGAGATGGAAAATAATTGAGGCGGGAGGCATGAATAAGCTGACTTGAGTTTCAATTGGTCTATTAAGAAATTGGTTCTCAAAGAATGAGAAGAAGATGGCGATGGGTTAAAAGATATTAGAATGTGTTTGAGCTCAGAGATAAAGGTTTGAAGCGATTCCTCGCTTGAGATTTGTCTTTATTCATGATCTGTAAACAATTGATAGATTTAGCGAGTAAGAAATTCACGAGATAAGAAATCGGGTAAAGAATTGTAGAACCTTTAATATATTCAATATCAAAGTCAAATATACTTAAAATTGCTTGCCAACGAGCAAATATTTGTTTTGAAACCAAATTCTTTACATCTTTGAAAAGAATTTCTTTTGCGGACTTGCAATCAACACGAATCAAAAACTTTTGATTTAAAATATCGATTGAAATTTACGAACACAAAGCACAATTGCTAAAACTTCTTTTTAAGTTGAATAATCGGATTGTGTTTTATTCCAAAGTTTAGAAGTAAAGCAAACAAGTTGCTCATCTTCAGGGAAGTTTTGAAGGAGGATTCACCAAAACCAATATCGAAGCATCAGATTGAATAATTTTAAAATAGTGAAATTTGTGCGAGATGAAAGCAGGGTAAGGATTTTAGTTTGTTTAATTAATTGAATAGCTTTGGTATGATCAAGAGTCAAATGAATTTGGAATCATATTTTAACAAAGCTTATGAGTTTTCTATCAATAGCGACATTTTGATAGAAATCGAAAAAGATAGTTAAGACAACCAAGAAATCGTTGTAATTGATTTTTATCAATTAACTTGTCGAGAATTTTGTCAAGAAAGCGATTACTCATTATGGGAGTAATAGTTTGATGAGAAATTTTGAAACCTAAAAAGGTAACATCAAGTTGAAAAAAAAGCGCAATTTCTTTTGAGATAGCACAGGCTATTTTTAATGATCGAGAGATTGGAGCGTATGTAAATGTTTCCAATGTTGATCAACAGAGATGAAAGAAGACCAATATATCATCAATATATACTAAAATATATTCATGATATGGATTGAAAATATCATTCATAATTTTTGAAATTGAGATGGAGCATTCTTTAAGCAGAAAGGCATAACATTCCATTGATATTGGCCAAATGGAGTATTAAATGCGGTTTTATATATGTCGAGATGGATGAACTTGTATTTGCCAAAATCAGATTTGAGATCAAATTTGGAAAAGATAACGACTTTGAGTAGTGGCTTTAATGAGATCATGTTTATTTGGCAAAGGATAGCAATTGTTTTTAAAACCATATTTAAAGGTTTATAATTGATAACAAGTCGAGGAACACCTCGTTCAAGTTCATGAGCATTTTCAACATAGAATGATGTGCAACTCCAGAGGAGATTGAGATGGAGTAATTAATTTTTCTTAAGCAAATCTTTTATTTCATTTTGACAAAGATCTAAGTAAAGCGAGATATTGCACTAGGTGAGTTATTGCCTTGGCGTAGGCAAGTTGAGCAGATTTACAATCAATCCAAGTGAGTTGCATTGGTTTGCAATTCGAAGAGTTTTGAAATATCTGAAGAAAACAATTAACTATGGTTTATGCTATAGTGGATATCCTTGGTCTTAGAAGGATTTTCGGATGCAAGTTGGATTGTGAAAGATCAAAATCATACATCTACAAGTGGGTGGATTTTCACACTTCTTTGGAGGTGCGATCTCGTGGGCTTCAAAGAAGCAAACTTTAATGGTGGTTCTACCATGGAATCGGATTTTATTGCATTGGCCTCGGCTTCAAAAGAAGGCTGAATGGCTACGTGAATTATTACACGAGATACCATTGTGGCCCTAAGCCAGGTAGCTCCAATCTCTATCCTTTGTGATAGTGAGGCCACATTGGCAAGGGCTTATAGCCAAATGTACAACGGTAAATCCGGACATATTGGTGAGACACGAGTTGTGTCGAGAGAATTGATAACAAGAGGAGTTATCACGATTGACTATGTGAAATCTAGTCAAAACTTAGCGAGATCCCCTTACTAAAGGATTGCCGAGAGACTTGGTGAATAAAACATCAAGGGGATGGGTCTCAAGCCCATGAATCACGGGTCACCAATAGTGGAAACTCAACTCGACGCCTAACATTACGTTAAGTCTTGAGTTCAATGCAGTCAAATTCATTATAAGAGTGACTGTTAGCACTAAATTTTAATAACCATCCCAAGGTTGTTAGTGCTCGGTACCTGCATGTAAAGAGTGGAGGTTGAGATGATCTCTTAATAGTTTTCTAAAGGTGCTTATTTTGCGGGGGTACTAGAATGGAGACTACCTATGTGGATGTGAAGTGCGGCCGCTTCAAGGAGTTGAGGGCTTGGCTCCAAAGACATTCACGAGAAGATACGGGACCTGAGGCCAATGTTGAATGTGTCGGGATATTTATGGCTATTTCTTTGGTGTAAATTATATGCGTGATATGTTTATGCTACATATCGAATAGAATCATTGGTTCAAAGTTTACCTACCATGTAATTCTGATATGATGTAATGAACTTTTCACAAATTAGTGGTTCAAATCGCAAGATACCATTATTTATGCATATAATGTTTGAGATTTCGTAGATTGTATGATCTGATTATTTTGAAAATGGCGGGGGATTGTTGAACATTTTCAAAATAAATGTTTAATCTCACATTGGTTAGGAACTTCAAGTTTAAAGAGTATATATGTACTATTGCACCACAGTGTGTGTAAAATAAAATACAAGTGATATGCAAGGTGAGCCACACGCGCGCGCGGCGCTATGCGCATATGCGCATTTTAGGCGCTTTTATAGGCGCACTTAGCACTTGGCACGAGGCACGTGCGTGTGTATGTATATGTGTACAAGCTAACCATGGGTAAAAGTTTTTACCATTTTCGAGATTAAATGGGTAGTTAATAGAGTGGTTGAGTGGGTGCGGTTGAAGCTTGACTCTCCATTACTCCATTCTTGCTCCACTACTCTATTGCATCAATGCTTGGCTGCTCCATTATTCCATTGCATCAATGCTTGGCTTGTTCCAGCTACTCCACTACCCCATTTTCACTCTAGCTTTGGTCATGACCGGTGCTCTATAAAAGGAGAGGTTTGGGGAGGAAGAAATCATCTCGAAATTCACCTGCAAGCTGCTCTTGTTTTCATATTTCACTCTTGCAAAGTGAAAGGTGGGTTTACTTCATCGTATCCTTTAGAATATTCTTGACTCTTGCGGTTTAGAGAGCAAGTTTTCCTTTAGGAAAGTGGCATTGTTACTGCAGCTTTGAAGTCATTGCAAGTCCCTACAGTCTAACAGATCTTTGTGTGTAAGATCAAGGGGATGTTGTGCTTTGATTAGTTGAGTTTGAAAGGAAGTGCATGAGATTTACCAAGTTGACAAGCTGAACAAACAGTGAACTTACTTAAAGACACCAATTTGTTACACGACTTTAAGATGAAATGTACAACATGACTCGAAGCATGACCGAGACGCTAATATCATACATCAAACTCTCTGTTTGCAATAGAGGACAAAAATAACTTAGGCATGGACGAGGGTGACATAGATAACGTAGACTTGGACGCCGACTCGATGGAGGATGGAGATGGAGAAGAGGAGAACATAATGTGGAGACATGGTATAGCCCATCCTTAAGTTTCCCCTAAAGTAGCACCATGTTGGTACAAACATCCTTCACGAAGTAATCGTCAACATGAAATCAAAAAAAACATCATTATCATTAGTCAATTGAGATATGAAAATTAAATTCTTCTAAATGGAAGGGACATGAAGGGTGTTAGGAAAGATAAGTGATGAAGGTGATAAAGGAAATAAATGTAAAAAGCCAATAGATGAGATTGTTAACTGTAAACCATTGCTAGTCATCACAGAATTTGTACCTGAATAGTCAGGACTATTGGTCAAGCATGATGCATCGGAGGTAAGATGATTGGTTGTGTCGCTGTCGAAGTACCAAGATCCATCAGGCATGGATGGAAGGGCCGCTAGAAAGCTAGCTGAAGAGGGAGGAGCACTAGTGTGTGGGGGTTATTGCTGCAGGGGAGGGTTGGGTACGAACCTTATATAGGAAAAGTCCCCTCGATGATAGCAAATCGCAACAGTGTGACCTAATTTCCCACAGATTTGGCATGTGGGTTTGTAGGTGTTATGGAAGGACTGACAACCACAATGACCCCTTCCACGAAAATCACCACAATTGGGTTTGAGAGGGGCAGATTGATTAGGACGATTTGGATTTGGTCCGGAGCCATTCTGTTTTGTGCAAAGTTTTTCGATGCAGATGATGTGATGGAGGATTGGTCGATGAGTGAGCGACACTCATATTCACCATGGTCTGAATGTTGTTCAATTGTTGAAGCTTTACTTCAAAGCTGAGCTCTGGCCAAGTGAGGTCCGCACGTTCTTGAAGAATAATAGTGATTGGGAGGTAATCAATATCAAGACCAGTAAGAGCACATGCGATGAGATCAGCGACTGCAAAATGGTGAACTAGTAGCTGCAAGGCTATCTGAGTATAGTTTCATGGTGTTTAGGTATTCGGTCATAGTTTGGGTGTTCTTCCTTATGGTTTGAAGACTGATATGGCATAGCATGATTCTTGCTCGGTTATCAGCTCCGTGGAGAGTTACTATGGCCTTCCAAGTCGCTCTAGATGTGTGATGTCCCAGTACTTGTTGTCCTACTGTATCGGTTAGTGAGTTGAGAAGTCATCCCTTCACTATCTGTTCTTTGTTTTCCCATTCTTCAAATTCTGGGTTGATGGTGCTGGAGTCATCGAGAAACGCGATGGGCATGGCTTTGTGCCAATGATGTATCCATCAATTCTCTACCATTTGACGATAGGAAGAACAATGGACTTCCATAAGAGATAGTTGTCTTGTTTGACCTTGATTGCCATTTTTGTGTCAAAGAACTCCCGAATGGGTTGGACACAGTGGTGTACTATGTTGTCATTGTTGGTGTATCCATGGCTGTTGAGCCAGATGTAAGGTTGTGTAATGAAGAGGATGATGGTTGGTCGGTCATGGCATTTGGCCTTACCTTTATGATACCATATTGTAATACAGAGCAATCGAATAAGAAAAGATTGCTTAATTTTCAGAGCAGCTCATTTGAATTATATATATATATATATATATATATCAAATCCTTCAATTATAGTCGTTGATACATTGTGTACGTGTCCTAATCTGGGAATAGCTATTATACCAAAATAACAAACATAGCAGGAATGGCAGGGGCACGTTTTCTGTTATTGTGCGTACATCATGTATATATGTGTTATGTGTATGTATGCTATGGTGTCCTCTTAGTGATTGTGTCTTACAGTTTGACAAAATTTCTAAAGGACCTTATATGATCACTTTTGAAAGATTGAGAATACTTGAAGGTTATATATGAAGCCTTCATGCTTATTTCGAGCTAAAAAGTTTGATAGTTCTCATAAATTTCGCATTCGTTTTTCTTGTCATATTAGACTATATTTTATTTACTGGGGTTTTTAATGCGGTGTTGTAAACTAAGTTGGACTCGCTAGAGACTTAAGCATGAAAGGCATAAACTAAGAACTATTAGAACAAGTAGAGAATATGAGATAAGAGAGAAGAGAGCTAGAGATGAGAATGTAGAGATTTCATTCAATACTTTGTGTGTTTATTACAAGAGAAAGAACCCCTTAATGTAGGGCCTTTTGTCGTGATGAACTCATGTACTTTGAACAAAGACTACAAGCAATACAATGTGTGCAAGTTGCACCAAAAGCTTGAGTCACATAAGAATACAAGTAACTAAAGTGTACAAGCTACATGATAATCAAGTCGGTGTGTACAAGTTACATGGAGTGACAACTTACATTCAATGTGAGCCATGCTTGATATTACAATACAATATGGTCATCCACATGCTTGATCAAAGTGATCATCCATATCACAACACTTCCCCTTGGATGACACTCATTGAGAGAATATATATGCCTCATTAAAACATTTACTAAAAACCATGTGGGGAAAATCTAGCAAAAGAAAAAGTGTACATCATTCTCATTACTCTTAAGATAAGTATAATATTGTTAAGGATTGCTTAAAAAAAAAAAACATTGCTAGAAAAACCCAATGGGATAAAACCATAGCTAAGGAAAAAAGTACAATACACTAATTAATTTTGACAAGGAATATAATATTGTTAAGATTGCCTCATTAAAAACCTTGCTAGAAAAACTCGAGTGGGATAAAAACCATAGCTAAGGGAAAAAAAGTGCAGAGTACTAATCAATAACTCCTTTTTATTCTCCCACTTCATGTTGACTTGAGTAAAACATCTTATTGTTTTGCAACAAATTTTTATTCTTGTAAGTAAAATAAATTAATTGATGGACAATTAGTTTACTTGGAAAACACTTGATTTTTAAATCAATGCTAAGTCTTATTTTTCCAAGATATTTCATTTTGAATACATTTTTAGGGATTCAAATGATATAACGATGTCGTCGTGATTTTCACAATATTTAAATCAACAACAAATGATGAATAATGAAGACATATGAATAATATAAATTGCATGCAAATCATTTTTAAATAATCATTGAGGTTTTGTTACGTTCATCATACCAAATTGTTTAAATCCAGAGGCTTTATGATGTCATAAATCTTTTGGACTAATTAGTCCAACAACTACTCGTTTCCTTAACGAGTTTAGCGTTGTTTGGATAGCCTCTTTTGATAATTATGTCTTCTTTGACATTGATCCACGATTTGTAGTATTGGTAATGGCTGTTTGGTTCGTGGGATTAGCCGGGATTAGCTACCTTTGGACTAGTTAATCCATTGTTTGCTTGGAGGATTAACTAGTCCGGCGGATTAGTTAAGAGGCATGGTAGTGGATTAAACAATACCACCATTTTTGGTGGGATTAGCTAATCCATTGTAAGTGAAAGAGGAGATTACCACTTTACCCCTCACATTAACCAAATCACAAACAACAAATCCCTCGGTCCGTGAAGAACGAGAACCCCATTTGCACGAACCACGCGCATACACTGCATGACCAGGCCCACCCCGCGCGAGCCCGCCCATGATCGGGCGGAGAAGAGGCGGAGACGGCGCGAGAGGGAGACGGGGAGGAGCATGAGATCGAAAGTACAGGTTTCGAGGCGGAGGGGTCCTTGCGGTGGAGGTAGAAGTGGAGGAACTCTGGCGAAGGCGGAGGAGAGGATGAGGCGGGGAAGCGAACGGGGAGTGGGATTGGGAGGAGGGGAGGAGGGAGTGGAGGAGGAAGAGGGATCGACGGTGGAGATTTGGAGTTGGAGGGCCGGTAGGTTGGGTCGTGGGATTGGAGGGAATCTCGAAGAGAGATCGGAGCGTTGATGATGAAGGAGAGGGAGATGATGGAGGTGGAGGTGGAGATGGAGAGGATTCATGAGCGGACGGCAATGATCTTCATGAGCGAATGCGTTCTTGATCGGCAAAGAGATGAGAAACGTGTGAAATGGGGGTTTTGGTGTTATTTATCTAAAGGGTACTTTGGTAAATGTACATGTACAACCTCATTTAATCCCAATCTTAAAACTCTCAACCAAACAAGATACACAAATGGGACTAAACTATCTAAACCCATGTGTTAGTCACATCACTAATTAATCCCATGTGTTAGGATTCACTAAAATGTGAACCAAACAGGCCATAAGTGTTTTGTTGCTTCGTGTGCATTTAGTGATCACAAAGAATATTGATTCTTGAAAGAAATATTTATATTTGAAAAATGTGATTTTGTCACTTTCGTTTTATGTCGGAACAATGCATCAAATGATTTGCAATTTATTGCAAATGAATTTAAACTTAAAATCCGCATTAATTTGTGCTTGGATTACCATATGATAAAATTGATGCATTACATGCAATTTCACGTCATTCCCTTTTAAATTGACTTCTTATCTCCCACAATGGTGGGAAAATTGCGTAATTAAAAAGTGACAACGGACAAAATATGATGAGAATCCCCTTTAGAGGCGTAAGGTATTTTATTATTGATGATGAGTTAAAACCAACATAAATCTCGAGTCTTTTTTAAGAGATGATATGTAAAACATGCACTATATAACTAAAAATCACAAGAGAGACGTTTGGTTCTTGACCTAAAATATTTTGCCCGGGGGATTTCATGGTATGCAATAAGCATATAATAATAATTGATACATGTTAGATGAAGGATTATATTTTTTAAATTGAAGTTGATAACTTCGTTTTCGGGAATGTGGTCAAACCATTATACGTATGCATAATAGCTCTTATTGCCATGCAATAATCTAAAAATGCTTGAAATTTAAATTCTTTAACATATAAAATGAAGAGTCTTAATTGGAGTGTTTGCGATTTAGTTCTAAGCTAAATGACTTAAAAATCTAGCAAATACAATAATGGAAGTTGAAAGCAAACAAATATGTGACCACCAAGTCGATGCATCTCTCGAAATCATGAAATATTAAATGGTCCACAATGAATATGAATATGTTTAATTACGCGTATCTCACTGAATGTGTTTTAAGAAAACTAGGGATGCCTGACAATTTTACTTTGAGATTGTTTATATATTAATTGCCTTGAGAACATCTAACACATTTACAATCACCGACTTAAAATATTTTATAACTCCTTAAAGGATATTCATGCGAATTGACAATTATTCTTCGTATTATTGATGATCCTCTATGATCAAATTGATCATGTCATATTATGAATGTCAATAAATATTGATTTACGATGACATTCTCTCAATATGCTTTTTTTAAATATAATCGAGAAAATAAAGCTGGGGTTTTTATTCTCATATAAGATTAAGATCATATTGAGAAATTTTCAATTATTTTGAGTATATTTCTTAGGATAAGGCATTAACAATATTATAGTTGCTTTCAAGCAACAAATATTTGCGTACCAAATGTTGTCGGATTATTAGCCTCAATTTAAGTTCACTTTCGAAAAATACTTTCTCATTTTCATTATAATATGCATTTAACACAATTAGCAAGACATATATTGATGTAATAACTTAATGACCTATTTCTTCATTAAAGTATTAGAATAAGTATTTTTTTAAGTAATAAAATACGAATATATCGAGTATTTTTGGATCATAAGCCCCTTTCTAATAATATAATTCATCTAAAAGGTTTCGCCTTTTACTTTAATGAAGGCATGGTAAAGGACACCAACATATATTGGCACATATATAACAATATTTGGATCTAATGGTATTTGAGACGTGATAAAAATTGTCACAATTTTGAGCATGTTCATTGTCAATAATAATTTTTCCTTTCTTATGGTGCACCACTTTTATTCCAACCTTGGTGGAATTGTCAATATGACCTTTACGGATCTTATCACATTTTCCACGTCCATAAATTTGTTATTGCGACCAAGGTCATTATATGCAACATATGCTTTTTAATTTGAAAGTGAACCAATTGAATGGGAGGCGATATTATATTTATAATATCTCATCATTTTATTAAACTATGAGGCAAAAGATCAATTCATAATATTTATTGAATTGACTTGCGCTTCGATATGTTGTTGCAATAATAAATAGATGCGAGCCACGTGGCCTTATTTATTGTCTCATCAGTCATTTTTTGCATAGCCTCAACTTAGAGGTAATTTAGATTGCGAGAATAATAATCACATTTGAATGATACAAGTTTTGTAGTTTGAGACCCGACAACTCATTTTGAGCTTTTTGGAGCATCACCAATTT
The DNA here is from genome assembly GCA_039657325.1 of Stephania cephalantha. NCBI lineage: Eukaryota > Viridiplantae > Streptophyta > Magnoliopsida > Ranunculales > Menispermaceae > Stephania > Stephania cephalantha. The sequence goes on from CM077576.1 coordinate 38,150,404, forward strand.
TGGTTTTGACATACATTACTCCATAAGGTGAAAGGATATATAAAGTTAAATATTCATTTTCAAATCTCTAAAGAGATATTGGCGAATGATTGTGCTTGACACACAACCTTGCACATATGCTTTATTAATTAGTTGTAGCATCTAATTGTCATGACAAGTAATTCATGTCGGTAATATAATAAGGCAACAAACTCGACAATAGTTGAATGATATTTTGAAAATATAGGTAATATAAAATAAATCACCCTTTTTTAATGTAAAAATACATATTATATAATCAAATATATGTTCAAAATTTGTTTATTTAATAAATAAAATGTACTACTTGTATGAGTTGGTAGGACAACTTCTAGGTTGGTGGCGAGACAAATTCTACTTAACAATCATGCTTCATCGAGCGAGATAACACGTCTCCCTTTCAATGTTTAGCTTTACTTGAGGATAAGGCTTACCCACTATCAACTCAAACTTATAGCATAATTTTGTATTATAAAAAATCAAGAGTAGAGCATAAGCTGATCGTTACTAATTTTATGGGAAACACTATACATTTCTTATTGACTTTTGATTTACGATGTCAAAGATCGTATGAGACGCAACTATAGAGCATAATTTCATAGTCGGTGTGATGTTATATATGTATACTTTATACTTTATAAAATATGCAACAATACATTGCGTTGCTAAACCAGTTGAACTTGTCTAAGGACAATTTATAGTCAATAGTCCCGTATCTTTTGGTTGCCATTCTATATATTGTTGATATATTTTTTCTTTTATTTAAACTAATGTATGCATATATAACTGATGCACATATTAAAATGTTAATTATGACATATATAAAATTATAAACCAAATCCTAATAAAAGGAAGGTTGGGAATAGAGATCATGCATGTAGAATATCTTCTCATCAAATTAAAGTAATCGGGTTCTTAATTTATATAAGGAGTTTCAAGAGAAAATATGACGATCATTTAATAAAGAATGATATCATTCCACTTTGCCCCTAGTCAATTGTTTGTGTAAGATAAATCCAACCCATGAATAGATGTATAACTAATATCAAATACTAATACATAATAAATTACTTCCTAGGTTGCTCCTTTCATTATGAATGTACCAATTAATGACAACTGTAGCATTTGGGAGCCCAAATTTACAAATAGAACTACTTCCATACAATTTTATTGGTGAAGGATTAAATCCAAAAAGTAAACATGCATGCATCCACATCAAACTCAATGTTTGAAAATGATAAGAGATTTTTATTTCTTCAACTTAACTAAGGTAATCAAAGTTACTTCAGTTGAACTGGTGTTTCCATGAGAACTTGTAACATAAGCTTAATGTATTCATTTTATTTTTTTATTTTTTTATGACTATGGGTATCCGCACCCTTCGGGTACAATTAATCTCATATGGTCAAGTCGGTCTCACCAAACTCATTGTGGGAGAAACCGTCAAGAAATGTTTTCGTTGCCAGCGCCATAACTCGAGCAATGACCTCTTTCCATTGAAGAAACCTCCATATAGTACTTGCCCCACTCCGCCACCCAAGCCGGGTGGTAATGTATTCATATTTTATCCTCTAGCTATTTAACCTTTCTTTAAACACAAAGTGATGTTGAGAATAATTAGTGGCTAGAGAAAAATTGACAAAATATATATTAGTTTAAACTAGAGAAGGTCAATGAAGTATAAGTGGTAGCGACCTCCCTTTTTTTCTTATGTATTAAGCCAAGATTGAGTCCCTGTTACTTAGTAAAACTACACAGCCATGAAACACAAAGCACCCATATAGAGAGCTTCAAACTCATAAACATTAAAAAAAAAAAAAAAAAAAACACACATACACACACACATGTAAAAGCTTTGTAAAACAAAAATGAAGCACAAACCCATCAAACATGCAATTAAGGACGACCCATTTTTTTCTTAGATCAAGCCTCCTTTTATATAGAACTTAAATTAATAAAAGGATAGAAATAGAGTTTCTAAACACAACGAAATCAAGTTTATTTAAAATATACCTTCTAAGCTTTTTTTTTTTTTTTTTTTTTTTTTTTTGAGGAAATCCTTCTAAGCTTTGTTAATCTTGAAAAACTTCTTCATCTTCAAGAACTCCTTCATTTAGAGCGACTTCATGATGATAACGTGTTGTAAACTAAGTTAGACTTGCTAAAGGCTTAAGCATGGAAGACATAAACTAAGAACTACTATAACAAGTAAAGAAGATGATCAGACAAGAGAGAAGAGAGCTAGATATGAGAATGTAGAGATTTTATTCAATACTTTGTGTGTTTATTACAAGAGAAACCCTTTTATATAGGGCCTTTGTCATGATGAACTCGTTTACTTTGAACAAAGACAACAAGCAATACAATGTATACAAGTTGCACCAAAAGCTTGAGTCACATAAGAATACAAGTAACCAAAGTTTACAATCTACATGATAATCAAGTGAGTGTATACAAGTTACATGGAGTGACAAGTTACATTCAATGTGAGTCATGCTTGATGTTATAATACAATGTGGTCATCCATATGCTTGATCAAAGTGATCATCCATATCACATACAACTTTGTCTACAACTTGTGCTTTTTATAAGAAAAAACATTATTTTTCATCATAATCGTGCTTATACATATTGTATCTTCCACTAAGGTTTCATCAAAATATTTCCATCTAATATATGTAGACTCTGGACCATGCCAATTGGTTACGAGCACTCGAGTAAAATCGGATGAAACCGAATAACGGCACGGATAGTTCTCCTACAAACACCTTGCTAACTATATCGCTCGACCTTTGAAACCGCAGCGTGCCTATAACACACTTATGTATGTTGTGCCCCAGAATGTGGAGAGTAATAGCCAAGTATTCATCTACTAGCACACACCGTTTGTGCCTCAAATTCCCATGAGTCGTACAACATATCACGCAACTTCTAGAATCTCAACTTATCCATTCGTGGCATCTTATAGCACTTCTTATCCGACTTGTAGACAAGATGTTCGACCACCCTACGACCCTTTTCAAAATCTAATTCATAATGACGCTCAATTCTTGCACTTGCTCTTGCTCGTGCAACCACATTGAACATATGCATCATGGCCACGACAAGTTTCACAATCATTAAAAACATTAATAAGCAAGCGGATATTCCTTGTGTTCGGATCCACTCGCGGGAAATTCGGATCCATTTATGTCACCCTAGAATGAGACCTAGCCCAAAAGACATGGATACTTATGGAATGTTACTTATCTTTCTATCTAAACAAATGATGGATGCATTTATTCAAACCATAAGCCTAATCACGGGACTAGTTAGTCTAGTCGGTGAAAGAAACGATCTATAACAAGATATATGGGTCACTAGGGCTATATAGTAATGTCAATGAACAAAAAGAAAAAGAAAAAGATATGAAAACATAGATGATTTAAAAGAGAGCTACTATGACCTATGACTAAACAACCATAGATGAATATTGATTACAAGATGAAGAGGAAAAATGAGGTTATTAGCTAATGAGATGTAATAGGAGGAATTTGTTTTGACTCAGTGGATTCAAAGAATAAAAATCTAAGTTAATCTTCTTATAATTGTAGTAGTCTTTCATCTTCCTAGGTGAAAGGCATCACGATCGAGCGCGGAGCTATTCACTTTTTAGCCAGGCAGCGCCATAAAAAACCAATTTTTAACACTAATTGAGCCTTATTCACTTTTTAGCCCACCTTTATTCTAAAACAAAGCCCACCTATTATTATATGATGTAAAGCCCAAATGAAAACCCCAAATTGGTTGTTTAGTTGAACACACGAAAACTTAAAAAAAAAAAAAAAAAAACACATGCGCTATCAAAACGCATGCTTAGCCAAGCATAACACACAAACCAGAAAAAAAAAAAAAGTAAAAATCAACAAGACTAGTAAGTCGTCTTCTACTGATTCTACCCTTTTCTCACTTGCCCTAAAAAATTTTAACCCTCTTTTAGCCTACTATTAGCCACATCTACACTAATTAGAAGAAGAAAAGATACAAATTGTGGTCTCTTGGAAAAAGAACAAGGAGTTATTGGTGGTCTTACATTACATTCATTCCCCTATTTTGAAAGCTTAAGTAATTTTTTTAAAAGTTTTTCGTCTCATATTTTTTTAATAATTTATATTTCCTATCTCTTATTTGATTTGTCTTTGTCTTTGTCTTGTTTTTTTTGCTCCCTCCTTCTTTCATTCTTTGAAATCATGGAAACCCTAAGTCTATATGCACCATTAATTTTTCATGTGAAAAAAAAAAATCAATTTATTTCCTTGTTGAATAATTGTTTATAGATGAGAAATAATATGTGAAATAGATTTATGTTTTGGTATTTAAATATATTTCTTTGAGTTAAGAAGGTTTTCTTTTTCAAGTTATTTTTTAGATTATTTTTTTGAAAAATATTGTTTAGATTGTTAATCTTAATTAATTTTGCTTTATTAATTAGGTTAAATTAATTAAGTTAAGTCTTTAATGGTTCATTGTGGAAAGAAGAGACCAATGACCATTTATTCATTCTTCAAGCCAAGAGGAGAAACATCAAAAGGTGTGAAGGTGACACACCTTTATCTAATGTTGAAAAATAAACTCCAAATGAAGTAGAATCTCCTAAGTCCCCAACTCAAAGAATTGGAATTGATTATTATTCTCTTGAAAGAGATCCAAATTTGTGTATTTCCATTCGAGAATACCCCTGCTAATTTGCGGGATGAAGTCTGAACGACATACATAAAAATGGGTCCTTATCAACCTAGCTTGCGAGAATATCCTCGAACTCCATTTGGGAAACAATCCGTAGATTCAAATATGGTTGGTTTGAGAATTTTTCATGGTTAGAGTATTATCCTTCAAAAGATGCTACATTTTGTTTTTCGTGTTATCTTTTTGAAAGTGATATCGTACCTCGTTGTACATTAACTAATGAAGGTTTTACAAATTGGAAGAGGATTAATAATGGACATGAATGTGCATTTTTGATGCATGTTAGGAGTATCAATTCTCCGCATAGGCATTGCGTACAAGCTATTGAGGATTTATCGAATGTAACTAACCATATTGATAGGTTGTTGAATGCACAAAAATCAGAAGAAGTTCAAAAGAATCGATTACGACTAAAGATTAGCATTGAGAGTGCTCGATGGCTTTCCTTACAAGCATGCACATTTAGAGGTCATAACGAGTCTTCAAGTTCTAAGAATGAGGGAAATTATGTGGAAATGATAGAACTTTAGGGAAGATTAGCTGTCAACATTGGTGGGGTTGTATTAGATTATGCTCCAAAAAATGCAAAATACACCTCACCTATGATTCAAAAAGAGCTTTTACAAATAATGGCTCGTATAGTAAGAAATAAATTCGTGAAGAAGTTGGAGATAGAAAGTTTTGTCTTTTAGTTGATGAAGCTAAGGATGCATCGAGAGAAGGAGCAAATGGCTATTATCTTGAGGTTCGTTGATTCCAAAGGTTCTATCAAGGAGCCTTTTTTTATATTGTGCATATTGAGAATACCCTTTGCACTAACACTTAAAAAAAAATATTGGATTCACTTGCTCGCTATAACTTACACGTTCATGATATATGCGGTCAAGGATATGATGGTGCTAGTAATATGTGTGAGGCATTCAATGGATTATAAGCTTTATTTCTCGAGAGATTGTCGTATGCATATTATGCGCATTGCTTTGCCCATCGATTGTAGCTAGCATTGGTTGCATCTTCTTCCAAGGAAACTTCGATTTGGTTGTTCTTTTCAAAGTTGACATCTATTGTAAATCTTATAATTGATTTTCCTAAGCACATTGTTGAGCTACAATTCATCCATGCTTATTACATTGCTCGAGAGATAGCTAATGGAGAACGTGAAAGCGCGGGGAGCTAATCGGATGGGGAATTTGCAATGTGCATGAACTACTCGGTGGAGTTCTCAATTCAATTCTATTAGTAGCTTGGTTGACATGTATTACGCCCTTTGGTAAAGTGCTTAATATCATAAAAAAGAAGGACCAAATTTGTTGAGGAAAAGCATTTGGTTGTTTAATTGATATGGGAACTTTCGATTTCATGTTCATATTGCATTTAATGCATAGAATCATGGGAATTACACACTACTTTGTCAAGCCTTGCAACACAAGTCCCAAGATATTTTGAATGCTTTAGATTCAGTTGCTACAACAAAAGTTCTTCTCGAAAGGTTGAGAAATGAGCGTTTCGACCATCTTTTAGCATATGTGGAATCGTATTGTAGAAAGTACAATGTTGATATTCCCAATATGAATGCTTCTTACAAATAGAGTGCAAGTCGTTCTTGTCAAGCAAAGAGATCTCATTACGGTTCATCATCACTATCACTATGATGAGTTCAATGTGCAATTGATTACCGAGTTGGAAGAGTGAACTTGATTTAATGACGATGCACTAGAAATTTTGAAACTTCCATCGCCTTACAACCAAATGACAATTTCAAATCATTTGATGTTGATCGCATATATCTGCTTCCTCAAAAATCTTATTATGATGATTTTAGTGAACAAGACATGCATCATTTGAGATGTCAATTGGAGCATTATGAGGTCGATGTACGGCACCATGAAAGCTTTCAAGGGAGTGAGACACTTTCTAATTTGTTGAAGATTTTGATTCGAACAAACAAGCCACAACTCTATTACTTAATTGATAGGTTGATTCGTCTTGTTTTGAATCTTCCGTGTAAGTGTCCTTTGCTAGCATGAGCGAGCATTTTATGCTATGAGTCTTATTAAAACAGATCTTCAAAATAAAATGGAAGAAGGGTTTTAGCGGATACTATGGTGATGTATATTGAGCGAAGATTAGCTCAAGATATTGATCGAGAATTAGTAATAGATGAATTCGATTCTTTAAAGGAAAGAAAGGCGCATCTACGATAGGTTCTCTTCTATTTATCTTGATGCTATTTATTTTTTTACAATTCGACGCTTACATTTGATTGCAATTGAATAAATGAATATGTGTATTTAATCTTTATTAATTATTCTTGCTTAATTGTTAATGTTTGCGGTTGGCACCACTTTTCAAGGATGGGACTTTTACATATTTTGACGTGAAGGTTTTGCTTTAAAATGGTAATGTTATGAAACTATCTTGTTTAATTGTCATGACTTGTTAGAAGTTACATTCTATTTAAAATTTAGTTTGATTTATTCTAATTGTTGTTCCTTGTGATCTTAAAATGATTAGTATTTACTTAAATGATTTGTAGTTTTATATCGCGTGGTGTTTTTTTACTAAAAATAATGTGCATTAGTAATCAAGTTGATAGACACGCACACGTTGTCGGCCTTTCAAAATACCTCGAGATATGTGCACGCTAGATAATCAAAGATATGTGCGCTCGAGAATCAAAGGCGGTCATGTCATAGTTGGTGCACCAAAACATTTTTCGTTGTTAAATACAAAAAATATATACATTAGTTTTAGCCCAGGGGCTTCAAAAAAACATGGCTCCGCCCCTGGTCACGATCTTCCTAGGTGAAAGGCATCATGTGTGACGGACCCCCAAATTTCGAGGCCACTTGCTACTCGTCACGTCGCATTCCACGTCACCAAGCCTTGCCACATCATGGCATGCTTATCCTTGACGCCCGCGACCCACACAGTTGCTTACACTATTTCAAATTAACCCTAGTTACGCTAATTAATCTTCACATAAGTAGTAATAATTTATTTAACCAGTTACTTAATTTATCAAGTTATATTATAAATTTATAGCGGAAGTCTTTTAATGAGTAACTTATGCAATAGTGGAAAACCGGTAAAAGATACCATGTATATATCAAGGCGAGATAAGTATAACAAAAGTTCCATACACGGGTAATCAGTGTTATATGGTCCCAAAACCCCAGCAAAAGTAAAATAAATACATCGATATCACATTCGAGTGGCTCCACAATCTCGAGAGGTAGTCGCCCGTACCTCCTTACACTTTGCCCTTCCTCGTCGAACGATCCGCACTCGAGTCACCTAACAAATACGGTGACGAGTCCGGTGAGTAAAACCCCAATAGAAGTCTACACGATATTCATGAATTAAAACTAATAAACAACGAGATATGCGAATATAACACTTGGCAACAATATGTCATATTCCCATAAATGTATGCAACATACGAAAAGCAAACGATAGCGTGAAATAAATAAACAACATGTACCTAACTAAACCAGCTCAAAAATAAACCATTAATCGGTAAGCATATATATAATCATGAGAAAACTCGACCTACACTAGCCGATAATTAATAAATCGAGTAGGAACCACGTATATACTTATAGGCTTACGGTGATTAAACCCAACTACGATTCTGGGATGAACCCCTCCATACGTTATTTCAAGTCAATGGAACACCCTAAATCCTCACGACGGTCGTAAGTATATCCCTCTTACGTAGTCAACACGAGCACCTAAACACAAGTAACTCGTGCAAGTGATTTAGCCACAACCAATATTTATGCAAAATCGAAATAGAAGAGAAACCCCATGTATGCCCACCGGTAGTCACACATGAAATGCGATATCAATAAATCAAAACCATGAATTATGTGAAGCATTCTCAATGGGTTTACACACCTCAATTCGCGCTCGACTTCCTCGGACTCCGTATCCAGACTCGACTAGCTCCCCGATACACCGAGCTACGATCCCCTAAGTCCACTGAAGTCCAATTTTACATGTTTAGTATGTTTATGGGTGTTTGAGATATGTATTAAGTCAAAAATCTCAAAACGAACTTTTAAATTCAATTTTTGTATGTCGTTAGTGCGCTACGGGATTCGTGTAGCGCGCTATGTAGTGATAGGGCGCTAGGTAATTACATACGTAACGCACCACTATTCTTCATCTGAAGAGCAGTGGGAAACCCATAACGATTAGCGCTAACCGTTTGAGGTAGCACTATGTGGCCTCGGGACATAATTCTCAAGTCGAGAATTTTGTATTTCCCCTCCAATTTGGATACCTAAACATGGTTTATACCTTCTCTATATCAATTAACTCCAAAGCGAGTAACTAAAATAACCTCGGTAACAACCATTTTGTATCAAACTTATCAAAATCATACAAAAATAGGTTTAAATGAAAATGTAGACGATGGAGAAGATGATTACCTTGATTTGAATCATCAAATTGACCTCCAAGGTGGTTGAATTCCGAACTTGAATTTTCCTCCAAATCTCGATTTTCTCGATCTTTGCATGAATTTGTAAGTGGTTTGAGTAAACATTCCATTAACTTGGTTTATATATTTTTAGTTGGAATCAAATGTACGTACGTATCCAGGATTATCTTGTGGTCTCATTTCATTTGTCCCACACCACTTGATGACTCCAATAGCACACTCACTTTCTTGTTTCTCTCATTATGATCATCTAGATGTTCATCTTATGGTAAATCCTTATTTAGTTCAAACTATAGGCTTATTATTTATTTGATTTATGTACATCACATTAAGCCTTATTAAACCATATGGTTAGTGTTTTATTTATCGAAATCAACCAATTATAGTCCCACTAACCTTTGACTACCGGTGCCCGCGTTTCGACACGCATTTCGAGGCACACCATAGCATATTGTTTAAATTTGAATTTACTTGGCCTATGGTCACATTACCCATTTTAATTGATTTACTATTCATCTTGATATGGATTAGTTGAGTTTCCTAGCATACCCGTAGTTCGCCTACCCGACACCCGTGTTGACAGCCTTTTGAGGCGAACATCCGTCACACAAACTCGCTCGATAACAACATACACACATGCAGTGCAATATAATAATAATAATTTTAAACACCACATATACACAACCACCATCCATAAATAACATATTTCATCGGTTTTAGTGTATAAGAGCCAACCGAGTTGTCCACGTAACACCCGAATTATGACCAGTTAATTTCCGAGATTAACGCTAATCTTAGCTTAATTAATTTGGATCGTTACATCATGTGTCATCTCGACAACAACAAAATAGTACATCTAGTCATGATGATGAAGTCACGGGAGAACCCTAAGAATTGCATACAAAACAATAATACAAAGGCCTAATGATCAAAAATATCCTAACATTTACAAATTGTATCAATCATATCCAAATCTTTGGACTTTATCAATTACTCCCTCTTGTAAAAAAATACAAGACTTTTTGCTCAAAACACACATATTAAGAAAGCATTAATTATGAGTTTATATTACATTATTACCCATATTTAATTCTTTATTTCATTCGATGAAAGAAAGACAAGTGTTTAGTTATAATTAAATGTTTGAGTTAAAAGAAGAGTAAAATATGTATAAGAGGTACAAAGTTCTCAAATTCGAAAACGTCATATATTTTTTGAAACACGAAAATCTTAAAACGTCATATATTTTTCACTAGAAGGGGTATATCCTAAGTCATAACCTTTAGAATTTATTATCGATTATACCCTCAATTAATTTGGGACACTTTTTTTCTTTTATAATATATGCCCACACATCATTCTCTTGACTATCTTGTTAGACTTTCAAGGATTTATTTATACATATGCATTAGAGCTCAAATAATAATCTTAATAAATATTATTCTATATAATACACATAGTTGTGTACATATGCTTGCTACTCAATCACATACATAATCTAAATACATATAATTCTTTTGTCAAATTAACAACTATGACTAACCTTCTACTAAGTTTTAGATGTCATTTTCATATGTATATATACATAATTTTCAACTTATAATTGAAGATCTACGAATAACTTGAATTAAAGTATTAATGTGTCATTGATTTATAAATTATTATTTTTGTGAGTCCTCATAAACTTAATTTATACATAAAGCTTAAAAGATTTCGATACAAATGATCAATCTAGGTAATCATTAAAAGAAAATTAGAAGATTAAGTTGATTTTGAAAAAAAAAATGTCCCAAATTAATTGAGGATAGAATTGATAGTAAATTGAAAAGGTTAGATTATAATTGATAAATTTCAAAGGTTATGATATAATTAATACAACTTGCAAAGATTAGGATATTTTTATCATTAAGCCTAATACAAATATAGCTAGGTAGGTATGATACAACACAATACAATACAATCGCACACAAGCTAAGACACGTATGCCTGATATTTCTGAAATAGATATAACAAGGCAATGCAGTACCAACCAAAAGACTAGTCAAAGAGGATCGAAAGCCATGAGTTGGAAACGAATACCACAAATGTACAATAAAATGGTAGGTTGCAGTGGTAGTGTAGTGTGAGTAAGGGATCAATGAGGTATCTAAGAGAAAATAGGAAAAAACAAATGCCTCAAACAAACAATAGCTTTCGAATCAATGCTCAAACCCACCATGCATATTATTATTGTTTGTTCAATGAAGCGTAACTTTTAGGTCAAATTGATTAAAATATCCATTTTCGCCTTTTGTTATTATATCCTAACTTTTTGAAATTTATATCCTAACTTTCTTAGATTGTTTGATTTGTATCCAAAGTCACATTTTAACTCTAAATTTTACGAGTTAACACTTAAATAATAAATTCAAATAATAAATTTAGTAATTATTTTAATAATTATAAGTGATGAGGTGGACTTTTAAATTTATTATTTTGGTATCACACAGGGTGATCTAGGGGAAGGGGGGGCGACGCCCCCAACCCCCGAGACCCCTATAGTACCCTACGTATAGTCAAAAATAAATAAATTATGATTAGTTTTTCATATAATCGCCCCCTTAAACCAGAGACCCTTAGTAGTTAATTGCCTAAAGTTACCCCCAACAAAATTTTCTAGTTCCACCATTGGTGTCACATCATCAATTTTTTAGTTCAAAAGTGACTTGGATATAAATTCATTAATCTATAAATGTTGGGATATAATAGCAAATTTGAAAAAATTAGAATATAATACCAAAAGTTGTGAAATGTTAGAATATTTTAACCTATTAAACTTAACTTTTAAAAATGATTGAATTGAATTGAATTATCTGATAGACCCAAACCAATCATGAATCAGAAACTCCTTCAACCAACAAATTTTAAAACTAGGACAGACTAATGACAAACAAATGATTTAATAAACAAAAGTATAAACAATAAGAGAATAAAAAAAACATACCATATCCAAACCTCCCCTCAAAACCCCTTTTTGGATTTTATAAGTCCATCAATCTTAACCCGGAAAAACACACCCACACACCCAAAAAAAAAAAAAAAAAAAAAAAAAAAAAAAAAAAAAAAAAAACCTAAAAACCAAATTGTTTCAGCTCAACTGCAAAACTGAATTTAGAGTGCACAAAACCTAAGAGGCCATTAACAATGAAACAAAAAATGCCCTTTAGTCCCTGCACATAGTCCCGAACAAAGACTTCTGCGTCGCCATTCCTGAACCACACGATGCTAGTATGTACTACTACTTTCTTTAAGCTAATTTCACTTTCGAAATTTAAACTGTCAACAAAGATTTTTTACTACCATAGACACACTAAATGCAATACTTTTCATTAGGTGCTACATTATGTTCTTACACTCTTCAATGTTATCTGCAGTTTTTGTGAATGGGAAATTCTAAAAGAATCCGAAGGCTGTTGAAGCTGAGGATTTCTTTCTACCTGGACTTAACATTCCCGGAAACACAAGAAACAAAGTTGGTTCAAATAAGACTCAAGCCACAGTAAACGAACTACCAAGTCTTAACACCTTAGACATCTCCTTGGTTCGCATTGACTATGCACCACATGGCCTGAACCCACCTCACACGCACCCTCGAGCGACCGAGATCATAGTTGTCTTGGAGGGTAGTCTCTACGTCGGGTTTGTGACCTCAAACACCGAAAATCACTAAGGTTCTCATCCAGGGGATGTGTTCGTGCTTCCTGTAGGTCTCATTCACTTCATTAAATGTGGGGAATACTAGTGCAGTGGCCTTTGCTGGACTGAGTGGCCAAAACCCTGGTGTCATCACTATTGCTAATGCTGTGTTTGGATCCAATCCACCGATATCCGATGACGTTCTTGCCATGGCCTTCCAAGTTGACAAGAAGATTGGCAATTACCTGCAATCTCAGTTTTAGATGAACAATTAGTGTTAGTAAGATATAAGGATGGCAGTTGAAGGTTTAATTATTTTAAGTCTTGCTAGTTATTAATAGTGTTTGCCCATAGCACTAAATGTCAAAAAATCAACTGCCTTCATACACGATATTAATGAATTTGATTTATAATGTCTGTATTTCCTACGTTTTTTCTTCTTTGTAAATTAAACAGCTGCCAATATCATTTGAAGTACTCAATTTCCACAAAAGAACATTCGTACACACAGATAACAGAACATCAGCTAACTTTAGAGTTGTAACATAGAGACGTATTAGCTCCAATGAATCTAGAGCCACAAGAGCTTTTTCACTGAGGCAATCCTATTGTTTGTTGGACCAGTCTTTATAAATCTCAATGCCAGATATAAAAGAATTGAAGTTTTTCTAATTTTCTTTGAAGAAGTTTTAAGGGTTTTGGAAATTCTCAACAAACTAGATTTCTCCAATTTCATTTCTCTATGCAACCATAGGTCCATACTTTAACTATCAATGGAAGAACTAGTTTATTTAAAGCATCAAAGACAACAAAAGAGAGAGAGAATGTTGCACAGCAGATCAAATGCAAGGGAATAGAGGTTTACAATTTAAGAACAATCATACTTCTATGCGTAACCATTTTCCAAGTAAAACTACTTCTTTTCAGATTCCGGCAAACCATCTTTCGCGGTACATTCACGTGGATTGTTCAGAATGTTACGCACAAATTTTATCAAAGAACAAAGCCCGCCTAGGAAATTATGGTCAATGACACCTTCTCCCCTCAAGACATGTGCAAAGTCGACAAGCTTTATTTGCGCAGCGGACCTGCCAGCAGTAGCAGCCTCCTTCTCATAAATCATAAGGACCGAACAAGAGTAGAAATGGAAAATTGTTTGATCCTCAAACCATTCTTTGAGCTTCTCTAACTGAGCAAGAATTCCATCGGTACCATCATAAATGGTTGCTGCAAGCGAACAGTCAGGTTCTTCACATGATATAGGATTAGAAGAAACAAACTTTCTAAGAGCTAACTTCACATCTTCCACATTAAATCCCTGGATTTGCTTCTTCTTGGGTTTCCAAAACCCTGATTCCTCACTTTCATAGGCTTGCAACCCGGATATCCTGAAACCCAATGTCAGGCTTGTGGTTTCTTTATCTTTCTTGAGGCATTTCTGAATATAAGCTTCCGATGCTTGAGGATACCATGTTCTGGAACCAATCTTAACATCCATCACAGAGGGTTTGTCATGATTCGACATGAGATTTTGCAAAACAAGGTGAGGTTGCAGACCAGTTCCATTAGAAGCTTCTATAAGTTGAGTACCATAGAAGATAGGGAAAAATTGCCGAATGTCATTTGGAATTCTATTATCGTGTGATAAAGAAGTGTAGAAAGCTAGTTCAGTGGATCCGCGCTCATCATCCTGAAGCGGCTTGTAGAAACAGCCTGAATCATCCACGAGAGGGCCGAGCATTCCATCGCGGGCTTGATGGCCTGCGACCTGATGATCTGGAACCTTGAGCATGGTCTGAAACGATTGAAGTCGGAAGTTAGAATGAGACTTCTTTATTGCAACTATCCAATCTACAAACTAAGAGAGCCATGCTAAAGGAATCAAAGGAATTAGCATTGTGAACATGCGAAATTAAGGACCATGCTACAAAGCGACTCCCAGAACCAACTAATAGCTTTGGAAGAAATACGAAAGGAAGAATAATTAAGAGGCCATCGACAATAAAAATACTGAGTGTCGACCAATTTTGATGAAACCTCAGTGGAAGATAGACAATACGTATAAGCACAGTTATGATGAAAAATAATGTTTTTTTTTTCATATAAAAAGCACAAGTTGTAGACAAAGTAATCAACATTGCATAAAAAACCTGAGTGAAGAAAAATTAAAATACATTTTAATATGGAAAGAAAATGAATGCCGAATTTATGAGAACTATCAAACTTTTTAGCCAGGAACAAGCGTGAAGACTTCATACATAACATGTTGGAAAATTATTAGGTATTTCAAAAGTAATGAAACACCTGAACACCGATTCCCACGTTTTCTTATTTTTCTTTTGACTCACCGTTTCTTAACGTTGCAAGTCATATTATTTAGGTGAGAATGAGTCTTTTATCCGTTGGTGGTTTTGTTTATAAAGAGATCAACCTCAACTCTTAGATAGAAACAAAAAAAGAGCTTTCGATTATCATATTTCTCCTATTTTGTCTACTGTTCACGTTTTTGTTAAACGTAAAAACTTTTCCATTTTGTTTTATCTTTTGTACTCTTTTCTCTTCTGTTCACTGTCCTGCAGTGATTTTGTTTTTGTTCACTGCAGTGTTTATTCTTCTGTTTACAATTCTGCAGTTCCTATTTGTTTTTCTGTTCTGCCGTTTTATTGTTCTCTATTTTCTGCTGGGATTTTTCTATTACTATTTTGTTGTTTCTGCTCCCATTGAACTACGGGAGGCTTATTGGATCCTAGGGGGTACGTCGATTACGACGAAATATCCTTGAGGACAGCGAATACGCTCCTCAAGCAAGTTGAACTCCGTCTAATTTTGCAACATTCTCAAGGATATTTGCATTGATGGATTTTGAAGCTACTACCGCAATCCCTATTCATGCCAGTGCCGCCACCGTTGCTGCTGCTGCTGCGAATACCACTAATGCAGCGACTAATGTCGCTGCTGCTGCTGCCACTGCTGCCACTTTCGAAGCTACACAGCTCCCCAGTGACACCGTTCTACCAGCGGTACCGATTATGCCCACTGTCCACTATGCTAAGCCATTTCCTGACATCTCAAAGATTGAAGTATTCAAGGGAGATAATTTTAAGAGATGGCAAGAACGTGTCTTCTCGATTTTGGATATGCACGGGGTGGCGCATGCACTCACCAATCCTAAACTGTTGGAATCTTCATCAAAGCATTGGAGCTTTGGATTCATGCCAACAAGGTTTGCAGACACACCATTATTAGTACTTTATCTAACGAGCTCTTCGATGTGTATTGCTCTTACAAGGAAGCTAGAAGGATTTGAGAGTCTATGATTGCCAAGTACACCGAGTTATTGGAAAAGGCAAAGTGCTTTTGAAGCTCACATCTGGCAAGACTAGCACTTAATGAGGTGCTTCACGTCCCCAACATCCGAAGTAACTTAATTTCCGTAGGATTGTTGGGAAAAATGGGGGTGAAAGTGTCATTCGAATCTGACAAGGTCGTAATGACAAAACAAAATTCTCTTGTTGGGAAGGGCTATTGTAATCATGGTCTTTTTGTACTAAATGTTGCTGAAATTATGAATGAGAATGCTAGTTCTTCTGCTTACTTGATTGACTCGTTTGATTTGTGGCATTCTTGGCTAGGACATCTTAGTAATTCTTATGTTAATGCAACAACTTGGTTTGATTTCTAGTAGTAATTTATGCATGAATAAGTGTGAGATATGTGCTGAATCAAAACAAACTAAGAAAATATGCCCATCAGTTCATAGAGAGTCAGAATTGCTTAGTCTTATACATACAGACTTAGGTGATTTAAAACAAACTATGACTAGAGGAGGTAAGAAATACTATGTGACTTTTATTGATGACTTTTCTAGATATACTAAAATATATTTACTCAGACATAAAGATGAGGCCTTTGATGTATTTCTTACTTACAAAGCTGAAGTAGAAAATCAATTAGATAGGAAAATAAAAAGATTAGATCAGATAGAGGTGGAGAATATATTTTGCTTAATGAATTTTGTGAAAAGCAAGGAATAATACATGAGATTACTCCACCTTATTCCTGAATCAAATGGAGTAGCTGAAAGGAAAAATAGGCCTTTGAAAGACATGATGAATTGCATGCTAGTTAGTTCTAATGCTCATGAAAATCTTTGGGGTGAAGCAATCTTGTATGCGTGTCACTTACAAAATAGAATACCTTACAAGAAAACTTGTAGGACACCATATGAATTATGGAAAGGCTATCCACCTAACTTGAAATATTTAAAAGTGTGGGGATGCTTAGCCAAAGTTATGTTGCCTGATCCTAAGAAAAGGAAAATAGGTTCTAAGACTTCGATTGCATGTTCATTGGCTATGCTGAAAATAGTGATGCTTATAGATTTCTTGTTTTGAAAAGTGACGTTCTAGAATGCAATACAATAGTGGAGACAAAAAATGCTGAATTTTTTAAGAATGTCTTTCCTTTGAAAATTAGAAGTATTTCGCATACATATGTTACTCAAAAGGATGCATCTGGTTTTCAAAACAATCTTTCGAATGAGGTTTTGAGACGTAGCAAAAGGCTTAGAAAAGAAAAATCTTTTGGAAATGATTACACTTATCTTATTGAGCATGATCCTTTTGAGTTTTTCGAAGCAATTTCTTCTTCGATTCTTCCTTTTGGAAAGATGCTATTAAAGTAGAACTTGATTCTATTTTACAAAATAAAACTTGGCAATTAGTTGATTTACCGTTTGGAGCAAAACCGATTGGTTGCAAATGGATTTTTAAAAGGAAGTTTAATCCCGATGGCTCTATTGAGAGATATAAAGCTAGGCTTGTCGCATAAAGGTTTTGCTCAAAAGCAAAAAGTAGATTATTTTGACACTTTTGCTCCTGTGACTAGAATTTCTTCTATTCGCATTTTGATTGCTTTAGCATCTATTTATAAATTATTTATTCACCGAGATGGATGTTAAAGCTGCTTTTTGAATGATGATTTGGAAGAAAAATTTACATGAAACAACCCGAAGGTTGTGTGGTTTCAGTCAAGAAAACAAAGTTTGCAAGCTTGTCAAATCTTTAAATGGTTCGAAACTAGCACCTAAACAATGGCATGAAAAATTTGATTGTGTTTTATTGAGTGATGGATTTTCTTCTCTTGAAGTAGATAAATGTGTTTACACCAAATGTGTTGATAGTGATTGTGTCATTATATGTTTGTATGTTGATGACATGTTGATTTTTAGCTCTAGTCTTGAACTTGTACATAAGACTAAGAATTTTCTTGCTTCTAAATTTGATATGAAAGATATGGGTGAAGCAAATATGATTTTGGGTGTTAAAATCATAAGGAAAGGTGATAGTACAATGCTATCACAAGAACATTATGTTGAGAAACTTCTAAGGAAGTTTGGACATTTCGATGTCACACCGATGAGTACTCCTTATGATGCTAACACTCAATTAAAGAAAAATAGAGGTGATCTGTTGCTCAATCTGACGAGTATGCACAGATTATTGGGAGTCCGATGCATTTGATGAATTTTCACGACCTGGCATAGCTTATCTTTTGTGGGTAGATTGACCAAATATATACATAATTCCAATAATGAGCATTGGATCTGCGATAGCCGGACTAATGAAATATTTGAGAGGTACCATGTCATACGGTATTATATACAAAGTGGATTTCCGTTGTATTAGAGGGATACGATGATCTTGTTGGATTTCTAATTCGAGATGAGACAAAATCCACTAGTGGTTATGTATTCACCCTTGGAGGTGGTGCGGTTACATGGAAATCAGCCAAGCAAACTATTTCTTGCTAGATCTACTATGGAGTCGAGTTCATTGCTATGGAATTGGTGGCGGTGAGGCCGAGTGGTTGAAAAACTTCTTAGCAAATATTCCTTTTGGAATAAAACCTACTCCTTACGTGTCTATGCATTGTGATTGTCAATCGGCTATTGCCATTGCAAAGAATAAAATTTTCAATGGTAAAAATAGACACATTCGATTGAGACAATGTGGTTAAGCAACCGCAAAACGATGGAGTCATATCTATTGATTATGTGAAGTCGAAGTGAATTTGGCCGATCCTCGACTAAACCTTTGGGAAGGAAATTAGTTTCGAAACATCGAGGGGAATGGGACTATTGTCAATTTGAGTTGTCAACGGTGATGGTAACCCGACCTATGTGATTGGAGATCCCATGAATTAGGTTCATATGGGTAATAACAAGTCATTAGTTGGTTTGTGAAGCACTTTTAAAGTGAAGTCCCTCCTATGGTGTAAAAGTGCATAACCGCAATGAAAGAGTGGTTAAGTTCCATAGCCTTTATAGGTGAATCTCAGTTAAAGTGTACACTTGATGGAACAACCTATATGAGTGTGGAGTGGGGCCGCTCCTATGTGACTTATGGCAAAGTTTCTAGAGCACTCATGAAAAACTAGGCACACGCATGGCCTATTAGCGCACCACAGCGTTGAACAACGAGAATTGTGAGGGTATGATGTGATTGGTGGGAATTCGCTTATGTGAGAATTCTTGGTTCATAGAAGTTTACAACTTCACCATTTATTCGTAAGTAAGAGCTCATTCTTTCTAGTTTTGGTTCATAGTCCAATAGACACCAAAATCGATGCATTGTCCCTTAATGAAAATATCCCAGCAAATCTAATACCTTTTGAAATATGTGGGGGATTGTTGGAAAATTAATAGGTATTTCAAAAGTAATGAAACACCTAAACAATAATCCCCACGTTTTCTTATTTTTCTTTTGACTCACCGTTTCTTAATGTTGTAAGTCCTATTATTTAGGTGAGAATGAGTCTTTTATCCGTTGGTGGTTTTGCTTATAAAGACCCCAACTCTTAGATAGACACAAAAAAAGAGCTTTTGATTATCATATTTCTCCTATTTTGTCTACTGTTCACGTTTTTGTTAAACGTAAAAAAATTTTCTCTTTTGTTCACCCTTTTCTCTTCTGTTCACTGTTCTGCAGTGATTCTTTATTTATGTTCACTGTTCTGCAGTGATTTTGTTTTTCTGTTCACTGCAGTGATTCTATTTTCTGTCCACTGTTTTGCAGTGTTTATTCTTCTGTTTACAATTCTGCAGTTCCTATTTGTTTTTCTGTTCTGCAGTTTTATTTCTCTCTATTTTCTGCTGGGATTTTTCTATTACTATTTTGTTGTTTCAGCTCCCATTGAACTACGGAAGGCTTGTTGGATCCTGGGGTGTACGTCTATTACGACGACATATCCTTGAGGACAGCGAATACATGCCTCAAGCAAGTTGAACTCCGTCTAATTTTGCAACATAACCTTCAAGTAATCTCAATCTTTCGAAAGTGGTCAATAAGGTTCTTTAGAAATTTTTTCGAAAAATTTCACGCATCATTTTTTATGAAGCACCTAGGAGTCTTTATCTATATAAAAAAGTGTCCCAAATAAATTGAGGTAGAATTGATAGTATATTGAAAAAGTTACGATAAAATTAATACAACTTGCAAAGATTAGGATATTTTTAGGCCTAATACAAATATAGCTAGGTTGGTACAATACAACACAATATAATACAATCGCGCACAAGCTAAAACACCTAGGCCTGGCATTGCTGAAATAGATATAACAAGGAAATGCAGTGCCAACCAATAGACTATTCAGAGAGGAAAGTCATGAGTTGGAAACAAATACCATAAATGTACAATAAAATGGTAGGTTGCAGTGGTAGTGCAGTGGCAAGAAGGGATTCAATGAGGTATCTAAGAAAAAATAGGAAAAAACAAATGCCTCAAACAAACAACAGCTCTTTGAATCAATGCCCGAACCCCATGCATATTATTATTGTTTGTTCAATGAAGCATAACTTTTAGGCCAACAACAACAACAACATAGCCTCGATCCCAAATTAACCTGGGGCCGGCTACATGGATCAAACTTTTCCATTGTGCTCGATTAAGTGCAATTGATGGTGAGCTTTTCAACACCCTTGCTCATTTCTCACTACGCCCGGCTCCGATGCTGACGCGTCGCTAGGTGGGAACGCCCCAACGTTTATATATGTTTGATCCATTTCATGAAAGTAACAAAAGTTTTACGCTGTTGTCAACCTATCGCAACCCTCTTCCATTTCCCAAGAATGGAAAATGAGCTTAGGGCCTCCCTCCCCACTTTTCGGGTATGAAAAGTGAGTTTGGGACCTCCCTTACCCATTTTCGGTATGAAAAAATAGGCGTCGTAGTCCTCCTTTATCCGGATTTGAGACCGGCTATGTAGCGCACATAGTGTACAACATAGGTGGAGTTACAACTTTTAGGCCAAATTGGCTAAAATATCCTAACCTTTTTAGAATGTTTGATGTTTTATCCGAAGTCACATTTTAACTCCAAATTTGACGAGTTAACACTTAAATAATGAATTCAAATAATAAATTTAGTAATTATTATAGTAATTATAGGAGATGAAGTGGCCTTTTAAATTTATTATTCGGGTGCCACATCATCAAATTTTGAGTTAAAAAGTGAATTAGGATACAAATTCAACAATCTATAAAGTTAGGATATAATAACAAATTTGAAAAGATTAGGATATAATAACAAAAGTTGTGAAAGGTTATGATATTTTAATCAATTAAGCCTAACTTTTAAAATGATTGAATTGAATTGAATTATCCGATAGACCCACAAACCAATCATGAATCGAAACTCCTCAAACCAACAAATTTTAAAAACTAGGAATGAGAATAATGAAAAACAAATGATTTAATATACAAAAATTATATACAATAGGAGAATCAAAAAACATACCAAATCCAAACCTCCCCTCAAAACCCCTTTTTGGATTTCACAAGTCCATAAAAATCTTAACAACGAGAAAAACATGAAAAAAAAAAAAAAAACCCAATTTGTTTCAGGTCAACTGCGAAACTGAATTTAGAGTGCACAAAACCTAAGAGGCCAAGAGGCCACAAACAATTAAACAAAAAATGCCCTTTAGTCCCCATCTAGAAAAGATTATGCCTTTTTAATCGCCAAATTTATTAACAAAAATGAGTGAGTAAATCTATGTCAATGTGTAGTCAACTAGAGAGGAAGAAGTGAATCAAACAATTGTTCAATAATCTCTCCAAGATCGAAACCCTTAATCATACACCAAAATCCTAACCCCCCTTTTCGGGTATGAAAAGTGAGTTTGGGACCTCCCTTACCCATTTTCGGTATGAAAAAATAGGCGTCGAGTCCTCCTTTATCCGGATTTGAGACCGGCTATGTAGCGCACATAGTGTACAACATAGGTGGAGTTACAACTTTTAGGCCAAATTGGCTAAAATATCCTAACCTTTTTAGAATGTTTGATGTTTTATCCGAAGTCACATTTTAACTCTAAATTTGACGAGTTAACACTTAAATAATGAATTCAAATAATAAATTTAGTAATTATTATAGTACTTATAGGAGATGAAGTGGCCTTTTAAATTTATTATTCGGGTGCCACATCATCAAATTTTGAGTTAAAAAGTGAATTAGGATACAAATTCAACAATCTATAAAGTTAGGATATAATAACAAATTTGAAAAGATTAGGATATAATAACAAAAGTTGTGAAAGGTTATGATATTTTAATCAATTAAGCCTAACTTTTAAAATGATTGAATTGAATTGAATTATCCGATAGACCCACAAACCAAGCATGAATCGAAACTCCTCAAACCAACAAATTTTAAAAACTAGGACAGAATAATGAAAAACAAATGATTTAATATACAAAAATTATATACAATAGGAGAATCAAAAAACATACGAGAATCCAAACCTCCCCTCAAAACCCCTTTTTGGATTTCACAAGTCCATAAAAATCTTAACAACAGAAAAACATGAAAAAAAAAAAAAAAAACCCAATTTGTTTCAGTCAAGCTGCGAAACCGAATTTAGAGTGCACAAAACCTAAGAGGCCAAGAGGCCACTAACAATTAAACAAAAAATGCCCTTTAGTCCCCATCTAGAAAAGATTATGCCTTTTTAATCGCCAAATTTATTAACAAAAATGAGTGAGTAAATCTATGTCAATGTGTAGTCAACTAGAGAGGAAGAAGTGAATCAAACAATTGTTCAATAATCTCTCCAAGATCGAAACCCTTAATCATACACCAAAATCCTAACCCCCCCCCCCCTTTTCGGGTATGAAAAGTGAGTTTGGGACCTCCCTTACCCATTTTCGGTATGAAAAAATAGGCGTCGTAGTCCTCCTTTATTCGGATTTGAGACCAGGCTATGTAGCGCACATAGTGTACAACATAGGTGGAGTTACAACTTTTAGGCCAAATTGGCTAAAATATCCTAACCTTTTTAGAATGTTTGATGTTTTATCCGAAGTCACATTTTAACTCTAAATTTGACGATTTAACACTTAAATAATGAATTCAAATAATAAATTTAGTAATTATTATAGTACTTATAGGAGATGAAGTGGCCTTTTAAATTTATTATTCGGGTGCCACATCATCAAATTTTGAGTTAAAAAGTGAATTAGGATACAAATTCAACAATCTATAAAGTTAGGATATAATAACAAATTTGAAAAGATTAGGATATAATAACAAAAGTTGTGAAAGGTTATGATATTTTAATCAATTAAGCCTAACTTTTAAAATGATTGAATTGAATTGAATTATCGATAGACCCACAAACCAAGCATGAATCGAAACTCCTCAAACCAACAAATTTTAAAAACTAGGACGAATAATGAAAAACAAATGATTTAATATACAAAAATTATATACAATAGGAGAATCAAAAAACATACCAAATCCAAACCTCCCCTCAAAACCCCTTTTTGGATTTCACAAGTCCATAAAAATCTTAACAACGAGAAAAACATGAAAAAAAAAAAAAAAACCCAATTTGTTTCGGTCAATGCGAAACCGAATTTAGAGTGCACAAAACCTAAGAGGCCAAGAGGCCACTAACAATTAAACAAAAAATGCCCTTTAGTCCCCATCTAGAAAAGATTATGCCTTTTTAATCGCCAAATTTATTAACAAAAATGAGTGAGTAAATCTATGTCAATGTGTAGTCAACTAGAGAGGAAGAAGTGAATCAAACAATTGTTCAATAATCTCTCCAAGATCGAAACCCTTAATCATACACCAAAATCCTAACCCCCCCCTTTTCGGGTATGAAAAGTGAGTTTGGGACCTCCCTTACCCATTTTCGGTATGAAAAAATAGGCTTCGAGAGTCCTCCTTTATTCGGATTTGAGACCAGGCTATGTAGCGCACATAGTGTACAACATAGGTGGAGTTACAACTTTTAGGCCAAATTGGCTAAAATATCCTAACCTTTTTAGAATGTTTGATGTTTTATCTCGAAGTCACATTTTAACTCTAAATTTGACGAGTTAACACTTAAATAATGAATTCAAATAATAAATTTAGTAATTATTATAGTAATTATAGGAGATGAAGTGGCCTTTTAAATTTATTATTCGGGTGCCACATCATCAAATTTTGAGTTAAAAAGTGAATTAGGATACAAATTCAACAATCTATAAAGTTAGGATATAATAACAAATTTGAAAAGATTAGGATATAATAACAAAAGTTGTGAAAGGTTATGATATTTTAATCAATTAAGCCTAACTTTTAAAATGATTGAATTGAATTGAATTATCCGATAGACCCACAAACCAAGCATGAATCGAAACTCCTCAAACCAACAAATTTTAAAAACTAGGACGAGAATAATGAAAAACAAATGATTTAATATACAAAAATTATATACAATAGGAGAATCAAAAAACATACCAAATCCAAACCTCCCCTCAAAACCCCTTTTTGGATTTCACAAGTCCATAAAAATCTTAACAACAGAAAAACATGAAAAAAAAAACCCAATTTGTTTCAGTCAAGCTCATAAACTGAATTTAGAGTGCACAAAACCTAAGAGGCCAAGAGGCCACTAACAATTAAACAAAAAATGCCCTTTAGTCCCCATCTAGAAAAGATTATGCCTTTTTAATCGCCAAATTTATTAACAAAAATGAGTGAGTAAATCTATGTCAATGTGTAGTCAACTAGAGAGGAAGAAGTGAATCAAACAATTGTTCAATAATCTCTCCAAGATCGAAACCCTTAATCATACACCAAAATCCTAACCCCCCCTTTTCGGGTATGAAAAGTGAGTTTGGGACCTCCCTTACCCATTTTCGGTATGAAAAAATAGGCGTCGAGTCCTCCTTTATTCGGATTTGAGACCGGCTATGTAGCGCACATAGTGTACAACATAGGTGGAGTTACAACTTTTAGGCCAAATTGGCTAAAATATCCTAACCTTTTTAGAATGTTTGATGTTTTATCACGAAGTCACATTTTAACTCTAAATTTGACGAGTTAACACTTAAATAATGAATTCAAATAATAAATTTAGTAATTATTATAGTAATTATAGGAGATGAAGTGGCCTTTTAAATTTATTATTCGGGTGCCACATCATCAAATTTTGAGTTAAAAAGTGAATTAGGATACAAATTCAACAATCTATAAAGTTAGGATATAATAACAAATTTGAAAAGATTAGGATATAATAACAAAAGTTGTGAAAGGTTATGATATTTTAATCAATTAAGCCTAACTTTTAAAATGATTGAATTGAATTGAATTATCGATAGACCCACAAACCAATCATGAATCGAAACTCCTCAAACCAACAAATTTTAAAAACTAGGACAGAATAATGAAAAACAAATGATTTAATATACAAAAATTATATACAATAGGAGAATCAAAAAACATACCAAATCCAAACCTCCCCTCAAAACCCCTTTTTGGATTTCACAAGTCCATAAAAATCTTAACAAAGAAAAACATGAAAAAAAAAAAACCCAATTTGTTTCAGTCAATCATAAACCGAATTTAGAGTGCACAAAACCTAAGAGGCCAAGAGGCCACTAACAATTAAACAAAAAATGCCCTTTAGTCCGCATCTAGAAAAGATTATGCCTTTTTAATCGCCAAATTTATTAACAAAAATGAGTGAGTAAATCTATGTCAATGTGTAGTCAACTAGAGAGGAAGAAGTGAATCAAACAATTGTTCAATAATCTCTCCAAGATCGAAACCCTTAATCATACACCAAAATCCTAACCCCCCCCCCCCCCCCCCAAAGAAATAAAAGGAATCAAAAAAAAAAAAAAAAAAAAAATTAAAATAAGGAAAGTCCGAAAGTTGTACCTTTGAAGAGGAAGAAGAGCTTCGATGGAGGAGAGCAATGTCGAGTTGTATCGAAGTAGAAGAAGCAAACGGAAGGAGACCAATCAAGCGAACTAGAGAGGCAAAAAAAAAAAAAAGGACTCATCGGGGGTAATATGGTCTTTTGATTGTCCTCCAAACATCCGGATTAACCACGACACGATGAATAGGGGTGGCACGAATTCCCTACTGCGTGGATCAAGTCCAATTTGGACCAATTATCACTAATTGGATCAGTTTTTTGATCCTTTGGACTAGACCGAACTGAAAAATTACTAATCCGATTGGACTAGATCGGATTGTGGATCTCACATTAAAAATCCGCGGATCCAATCCGTTTATCACAACAACACATATATATATAATCATATGTACTATAGTATCTCAGATAGCATTAACTCAAACTATTAAGTAGAAATTCTAGTATCTCAAAGACTATGCTTGTTCTTAACTCTTTAATTACACTTCGTACCTTTTTTTTAGGTTGTATGTTGCAACGTATACCTTTATGTGCTTTTGTAAGGGTGCATCGTGCAAACTTGTGGATAACATATTTATTTATGTAGGAACTTGCATTTTAAAGGTTATTGTAATGACGAGTTTGTGGAAAATATGCTATATATAAATTTGTGAGATATATGTTATAAAATTGTCATTAATGAGATGCATGATTTTTGTGATTCATGTGATAAAGTTTAATTTCATGAATTTTTTGATAGAAAAACATCAATCCGCGGAATTTGATCCAGTCCAGTCCGCATTTTGCAAGTTGGATTGATAAATTATTCTGATGGACGGATTTGTAATTTTTAATCCGCAATAATTGGATTGGATTGTGGATTGACCCTAATTGGACTGGATCCAATACGTGTGCACCCCTAACGATGAACAGTGGGTTGCGTTAGTATAATCGGTACCCACGTCGATTAGTAAATGTGGGCAAACTTGTCGTGCCACTCAAACACCTTGCTTAAGCTCAATCACCTAACTTGTCTGGTGAAGCGAATGGATTATAATTGGTTAAAGAAGATTTTTTTTTTGAAAGTTACTATTAGCGCCCTATATGTTATATCATCCCCCATTTAATTTAATGTTATTTAATAGCCCTTAATAAGTTAGTTCATGCTCTAAGCACCTCTTAATTGTTAGTAAACTCTCTATTGTGCCCCTTAGTTTATATTTGTCCCCCCTCTCTCTCCAAAGAAATCCCTCTTTTCATCTTTGTTATTTTTCAACCTCCAACCTCTTCTTGCACATCATCTTCCTCCTTCACTCAATTTGCTCCATATGCATTCCAAGATTGATTCTTTTTTTAGTAATCATGGGTATACAGCACTTTAATTCTAAGATTGATTCTTTGATCCTTAAAAGCTAAGATTCAACACAAATAAAGAATTCTAATAATTCAAGAATATGAATCAAATTTCAACCAAATACTATAATTAAGATGTTGTATTTGATGAATTGTTGAGCGTATGGACACATAGATGAGAAGGGGTGTAGAGATTAGCAAGTAGAAGAGAAAATGAGATGAGTCTATGGTTTAATTTGAGTAAGATATAGAAAGTGAAAATTAAGTAGAAGAGCAAAAGTTGAGTGTAGTGAGTGAGATAGGAGTTGGGGGTGAGTTTAAGGTTTCATTTAGGAAGAGGTGTAAAGAGTGAAAAGTAAGGATGATGAGGGGTGTAGATATAGAAGGGGAAAAAGAATAAAATCGGTTCATGATTTAGAGTGCGATTATTTATATAATTTTTCCTCAAGACATTTTAGTTTAAAAATGCTTTAAATTAAATGGGGGCTGATATAGGGTAGTAGGAGGCTAATAGTCGCTCCATTTTATTTTATTTTCGTCAAAGGGTCAAAGAAGATTGACTTTATATACCAAGTAGGGGTGGCAATTTGTGTTATCGTGCCTAAACGTGCGCGTGTCAAAAATGGGTCATGACCAATATAAGGCAAACCCAAACCCTACTCATTTATTAATTTTGTTAATCGTGTTCGTGTCTAAACGGATCGTGTTAAACATGTCGAGTCTTCATGTCACCCATTTATTAAATAGTTTAGTTAGTTTTTTAATTTATTTAAACTTTTATAATTTGATTACTATAGTACATATGATTATATATATGTGAGTTGATGTGATAAACGGATTGGATCCGCGGATTTTTAATGTGAGATCCACAATCCGATCTAGTCCAATCGGATTAGTAATTTTTCAATTCGGTCTAGTCCAAAGGATCAAAAAACTGATCAAATTAGTGATAATTGGTCCAAATTGGACTTGATCCACGCATTAGTGGAATTCGTGCCACCCCTATTCATCGTGTCGTGGTTAATCCGGATGTTTGGAGGACAATCAAAAGACCATATTAACCCGATGAGTCCATTTTTTTTTTCTTTTTTGCCTCTCTAGTTCGCTTGATTGGTCTCCTTCCGTCGCTCTTCTACTTCGATACAACTCGACATTGCTCTCCTCCATCGAAGCTCTTCTTCCTCTTCAAAGGTACAACTTTCAGACTTTCCTTATTTTAATTTTATTTTATTTTTTTATTCCTTTTATTTCTTGGGGGTTAGGATTTTGGTGTATGATTAAGGGTTTCGATCTTGGACAGATTATTGAACAATTGTTTGATTCACTTCTTCCTCTCTAGTTGACTACACATTGACCTAGATTTACTCACTCATTTTTGTTAATAAATTTGGCGACTAAAAAGGCATAATCTTTTCTAGATGCGGACTAAAGGGCATTTTTTGTTTAATTGTTAGTGGCCTCTTGGCCTCTTAGGTTTTGTGCACTCTAAATTCGATTTTGCGATTGACTGAAACAAATTGGGTTTTTTTTTTTTTTCATGTTTTTTTTGTTGTTAAGATTTTTATGGACTTGTGAAATCCAAAAAGGGGTTTTGAGGGGAGGTTTGGATTTGGTATGTTTTTTTATTCTCCTATTGTATATAATTTTTGTATATTAAATCATTTGTTTTTCACTATTCTGTCCTAGTTTTTAAAATTTGTTGGTTTGAGGAGTTTCGATTCATGATTGGTTTGTGGGTCTATCGATAATTCAATTCAATTCAATCATTTTAAAAGTTAGGCTTAATTGATTAAAATATCATAACCTTTCACAACTTTTGTTATTATATCCTAATCTTTTCAAATTTGTTATTATATCCTACCTTTATAGATTGTTAAATTTGTATCCTAATTCACTTTTTAACTCGAAATTTGATGATGTGGCTTTGAATAATAAATTTAAAAGACCACTTCATCACCTATAATTACTATAATAATTACTAAATTTATTATTTGAATTCATTATTTAAGTGTTAACTCGTCAAATTTAGAGTTAAAATGTGACTTCGGATAAAAAATCAAACATTCTAAAAAGGTTAGGATATTTTAGCCAATTTGGCCTAAAAGTTATAACTCCACCTATGTTGTACACTATGTGCGCTACATAGCCGGTCCCAAGTCCAGATAAAGGAGGAGGACTCGACGCCCATTTTTTCATACCGAAAATGAGTAAGGGAGGTCCCAAACTCACTTTTCATACCCGAAAAGTGGGGGAGGGAGGCTCTTAAGCTCATTTTCCATTCTTGGAAAATGGAGGAGGGTTGCGATAGGTTGACAACGTAAAATATTTGTCATTTTTCATGAAATGGATCAAACATATATAAACGTGGGGCGTTCCCACCTAGCGAGGCGCGCATCGGAGCCCGGTGTAGTGAGAAATGAGCAAGGGTGTTGAAAAGCTCACCATCAATTGCACTTAATCGAGCACAATGGAAAAGTTTGATCTATGTAAGCCCCAGTTAATTTGGGACTCGAGGCTATGTTGTTGTTTTATAATTTGATTACAACTTTTTAAAAATAAATTTATATGAATAAATTTAAATGAACATAATAAATATAAACATAGTTAAATAGTCAACAAAATATAATGAGGTTGTAGTCTTAAGTTTTAGTTTACTTTTTTATTTAAGTCTCAAGTCATAATAATAGAGAAAAAATGACTTATAAAAAATAATACATAAAAAACTATAAAAAATCCTCCAAAAATATCTAAATTGTATTTTCATGAAAAACTTTGATTTTTATTAATAAATAATTATTAATAATATGTAAACATAAATAATATATTAAAGTAAAATAAATATTTCTTTTAAAAATTAAAATTAAAATTAAAAAAAATGATTATCGTATTTGTTGTAAAAAGATGTGAGTTAATTGGAGAGGTACTAAAAATATGAAATATTTACTCTCTTAATTAAACTATTTCATCAAGAGTATTGTATTTAGTAAATAGGTTGGACGGGTTGTAAACGGGTTACCATATCAACCTGTGACATGACCCGTTTATTCCGTGCCATAAACGAGTCGTCCCGCTTCCGACCCGAACTTATATAAGCTCAAGCCTGACCTGCTAATTTTTCATGTTAAACGTGTCGTGTTATCGTGTCATGACCCATTTTGCCACTCTTAGTACCAAGGTACAAACGTAAAAGCTTCGTTATAAAATAATGAGATCATATAAATATTGTTTCTTTTTTTTTTTTTTTTTTGCCTTGGAAACCTGTACAAGTCCTTAAACTAGTAGAATTAAGGCATTGTTGAGAAGAGCAAAAGTTGGTGCAAAGGAGACAAACTTTCTCTCTCAATCAGAATTCTTCGTTTCCTCCACTCCAACCTTTTTTTCTAGGAAAGGAGCCTATGCTCTAACATTTTATTAATGTAAAAAAGAAGTTACAACACGTAGGGAATTTATACCCTTAGACTCATACCCATTAACAGAGTCGACTAACATTATAAACAGTTTTGACAGGAGTAAGGGACATTATTACATATTACATACATATATGAAAACTTATGCTAATTGACATGCTTATTCTATTACAACTATTTACAAAGTCAATAACTAATTTGCCTTTTTACATCAAAACCAAGAAAAAAAAATGACATATAAAAAGGGCCCCATCAAAGACTTGGACCAAAGCACGAGATTATCCATTATAACATCACAAGCTCTCGAGAACAACGCTCGACTGCACCCTTTATTTTCAATTAATTTGACCAAGCTCACTGTTCATCTTCCCTGCATCATCACTCCACTACGCCTTGTGTTCTTCATCTTTCTGGCAAGCTTTTCTATTGCTCATCGATCATCTTCCCATCTAGCTTTTCTATCGGGGATAAAAGTCGTATGTTCCCTTGCAATGGTGTCATCAAGAACCTCCTTGATCCTCTGAGCCAAAGTTTTTCCAATGATCTTATTCATACGATTAATTAGACTAAAAGGGCGATATTCAGAAACTTTACATGCTAGATGATTCTTCAGTGTTAGACATATGAAGGTTTCATTAGTGATAACATTTACCATTCTTGTCTGTGGAAGTCTTGCATTGCCTTTGTAATATTAATTTTCATAATGTCCCAACATGTTTTTATGACTTCCACCGTGTACCCATCGGCCCTGGCCCGGCCCCGCCCCGAGCTTTATTATTACCACAATCCTTGATTGCCAACCAATCCTAACACCCTAGTCAATATGTAACAACCCAATATTTATTAACGTTGTTATTTAGGTTATTTTCATACTCGGATGCTAGGTCGGGCTTACATGAGCGCCTCGGATAGGTTAGGACATGTCCGACTAGGCATAAATCATTATTTTTGTCTCTGTTGGTTGCATAATTGCGATGTTAATTATATTTTATTCAGTTTTACATTGCATGTTTGTCTGTTGTAATCAAGTGAGATTGTGCGATGGTGTTTGCCTCGTAAAGCATGTATCGGTAGGTGATGTGCGAGACACAAATATAATAATTTAGTCAACTAATGTAATGGATTCTAAGTTATGGTGGTATACTATGATAACTAAAAACCATAAAGTATAGCGAATTAAAGTATTAAGTGTATTTTACGACTTTTACGCTTGCCACGTACATCAATGAGTACATCCAAACGTACACATTGCTTCCACGTCTCTCAAAGTGTGATCCCCATGATTTACATGTGTCACACTAGGCGTGCACCGTCAATTTTATTTTCCAACTATAGATTTTATATTAATTCACATTAATCACCTATAATTACATTAATTATTTCTCACACCAATCATACACAATACAAAGACACAACAATGGCACTCACACACTAATGGAGGCAAATCGAGCTTAACCACGAGCCTAACTCGGGTTAATTATATTTCAAATTGACGTTAGTCACTAGGTTAAGGACACAAGTCATTACATAAGATGACAATTTAAAAGTGTCATTATACATTGATGATGACATGTAAAAAGTTGTCATTATATATTATACTTTTCGCGACACCCCTATCCTATGACTATTAAAAATTGTCATGTTTTACTTTTCAAAATAGTTTTTAAATGTCATTGATAGACTTATTTCTTGTAGTGAGTTGTTTTCATTACATAAAGTATAAGTTCTATATATATATATTATAAAAGCGTTGTTATGTTTTCTTTTTTTGTTCAATCAATTAAATATTTCCTATATTTTATTTTTATGTATATTTTTGTTAATTAATTTTAAAGTGCCTTAAGTTTATATATATATATATATATATATATGTATATATATAGAGAGAATATTAGTCCTTTATTTTTGTCCTAATTAGAATGTAATTTGTCTAATTAATTCTTTTTCATTTAAATAAGATTTTATTAGTAAAGTTTACATCATTAATATCTTATTTTACTTTTTTAACAATAATTTTAATTCAAGTCAACATACTATATATACATATTATCTTATTTTCTCTGAATAAAATTATAACACATTACAAAAAAATAAACTTCAATATTAAAAAATTATATACAAACATCACGAATAATCACAATAAAAACTAAATTACAATCACACGTGCATTTTATTTTTTACAAATATAAAAAAAATCATAAATATCAACATAAAAAATTATTATAAGATTTTATTAAAAAAAAATTTATTTTTCACTAAAAAATTATACAATTACACATTTTTCATATAAAACATCACAATTACACATTTATTTTAATTAAAATAAATAAATCAAAATCAATTCACAAATTAAAAGTCACATTAAAATAAACAAATATTACCTAAGGCACTGGTGGAATGCGGCACCGAAAGCGGCGAGCGGGGTGGGGTGGCGAGCAGCGACACGACGGGGCGAATGGCGGCAAGGCGAACAGCGGTGCAAGGGACGCGTCAAAGCAGAGAGGGGAACGGTGGAGTCGAGAGAAAGAGAGAGGAAATGAGGCCGGCCAGAGAGAGAAGGAGGGAGAGAGAGAGAGAGAGAGAGAGAGAGAGAGAGAGAGGTTAGGTCGAAACCGGAGGCGGGGGCGGGTGAGGTGTGGTGGCGGTTAGGGACGTGGGTGAGGCGGATTAGGTGAGGTGGGGGCGTTGTGAGGTCGAGAGAGAAAGAGGGGAGGCGTTGTGGGAGGCGGTTAGGGTTTGGGGGACCGACTGTGTGGTAGTGATCGAGAGAAATAAGAGAGATGAGGAGCGAGGAGAGGGAGAGGGATGGTTTGATTGACGGTGGGTGTAACTTAAAAATCTAACTCGTGCCACGTTTGATTTCGGGGTCGTACGATTTTAGGTCGTACGTGAGACCCACTTATCATGATACACATGTCCAAATTTCGGGAGTGGACACTGAGGTATGTTATTTTTGTTTGATCTTGTATTATTTATTATACAAAAAATTAAACAAATTAAATTAATTAAATTTGGTAATGTGCGGGTAAAAGGTACACGCGGGCATAACGGTGTCGAGACGAGTGGAGGCGTACATCGAGTTACGTGTCGACCCGAGATCGAGATATCGACTTACGGGGTAAGCTTAATTAAATTGAGTTAAATGCGAATTTATGTTGGTTTAATAAATGGCTAATGTGGTCACATTAAAATAAATATTAATATGACTATAGTTAGTGAAAATAAAACAAGAAAGCACTAAATGTTCATCGAGACACGTATTCACCCATCATGAAGTCGGTGGAGTCAACTTCTGAGTCACTTAAGCATGACTTGTAGGTCAAGTGTGTGAAGGTGGACCACAAGTTAAGCTTGGGGATACGTACATGCAAGTTGATGTGTGGCTAATGTATAATCAACTCCAATCATAGATGTATATTTGAGGCTTGCGTGACTCAGCGAACAGGCTCGGGGTCCACTTAAGTCTAGGTCAAGCGGGGCCCAGTGTATAGGATTGCGGAATTGGGACCGTCAAAGTGGGCCCTTAATTAGCAACGAGATTAGTGACGGGGTTTCCCTATCGCTAATTCGCCATGCGTGCCAATATGGCCATACTAGAACAAATTCAGCTTTTGATATAAGTTTTGAACCTCTATAAAAGACTTTTCATAGAAGTTTTTGACCTCTATGAAAAGTGTTATCTTTTAAGGCGTTATCGTATCTTCAAAGCTTACATGGGGTTTCAAACCTCTATCAAATCGACTATTTCATAGGGGTTTGAAACCTTTATAATATCTTCGAGGCTTACATAAGGGTTTCAAACCCAATTGTAATTTTAAAAAAATAATAGCTAAAAATGCTAAAAATTAATTTCCATTTCCATTTTCAATTGAAAATATAACAAATCTACATTTCACTCGCAAAGTATTATTATTCCATCAAGAAATTCGCAGTGTTCTACAACCAATCAACAAAACAACAAATCGATAGCCACACATTTCACGAAACCCGCTAAAATGATAGAAAATCAAACAAATATTGAATCTCGAATAACAATGATTCCTTCAACAAAAAGGAAGCAAGAACCTCAAGAACATTAGTGATTCCTTCAACAAGTAACAACACCAAACATATCGGAAACAAGCACAATGGAAGCACTTGCCAGCTTCTCACCGATCTCAATTGGAAAACCGACTTGTTCCTAATAGAGACAAGAAGATTCACTGCAAAAAAAAATCATATGAGATCAAAGAGGAGCTCTTCAACAAACATTTACTTCAAAAGACCATTGATATAGAAATAACTAAGAATCTAACAAAAAATCATATTACCTTCATGTTCCCACTTATTGGAAGTTGAACAGATGCATCTTGCAATGCTTTGATAGCACCTGATAAGGAACTTGAATATTCACATTCAAGAGTAGACCATTCATCCAAATATGGCATCTGCAATAATCCAAATAATATCATGATCACCGAATTCATGTTAAAGAACCGTTAGCAATTATCTTCATTTAGTTTATAGAGGTTCACTGCGAGTTTTAGCTCGATAAAGTTGTTAGATACCTAACATGAAGTTCTCTTGAATTTTATGTTTGAGCTTCCTTTCTTAGTGCTGGAATAGCTTCATAGTTATTAGTTTGTCCCAACTTAATAGTCATGAATTTTAGCTGAAGTTGTGACATATGTGGTTTCAAAGTGACAAGAAAGTATGTTTAACATGAAAAACAAACTGATAAGAGTCATTACTTGGGCTCCCATGATAGAAGACAACATTGCCAGCTTCTTGAGATATCCAAGTTCAACGCGCTTTCTCTGCACAGAATCGTGCATTTCTGATTTTTTCACCAAAAGAGCGTAAAATGACCGCTGCAATGAACAAAGAAAGCCAAATGCTTAAAAAACAAATAGAGATGCAATGGAAAATCATCAAAGATAAGGTAGCCTAATTTTTTTCATATATGTTGAGCTTGGTCATATGTAAAGAAACTATAGATACAAGCTATTTTTTTTCTCAATCGGACAAGCTAAGTCTTTTCACTATGCACATTTTCGCCCTATTGAATTTTTATGGAAAATCTGCTTATAATACTTTTTGTTTCTTGATTTCTCTGATTAAGAAAATATATGCGATAGTAATCGTCTCACAACATGTGTCGAAGGGATCGATCTCATTAGCTACAAGTGTGAATATCTTCCTTGTGTTCGGAAGAGAACCCCATAATTTAGACAGTACAAACAATCAGTCCTAGTTAGGCCCTGAGCCTTCAACAGGCACATAACATGTAGATCAAAGTTGAGAATACATGGGATTGCCTAATATTATATGCTACTAATCAAGAAATTGTGTTGCCATAAACTGATTAACTAACCTCGACGGTGTGTGACTGCACATTCTTGGTAGCTTCAGCTTTTGCATTAGCATATCTCCACTGCAAATAGCGATTTTGAAATAAACACAAAGCATGAACATGTTCTGCAGCACTTGTCGCCTTCTTCCCTTTCCTTGCCTCTACTTGGGTCTTCATGCTTGAAGGGTGTGGAGGCAAACAATTGCTACCTGATCTTGAAGGAGTTGGTTAGGGAATACTTGAACATCCATTTTTCTTTTCCAAAAAACAGAAACTTATATTTAGTAAAGAGAAGCAAACCAGTAGTGACTTCAACACCGGGCGTCTCAAAGTTCTCAGGATGACCAGGAGTTCTACTTCCCCACTTACAGAATTGCTTCAAGTCCTCCTCCTAAACAACCAATCAATAAGGGTAACAAAAATTCACCATCAAAAGAAACCAGAAAAACTCAAATCCACAAAAAAAAAAAAAAAAAGAGTGATAAACAATTTCAAGTATTTGAATTATGCGTCTTTAAAAGGGCAAGATAAGTCGGTTATCTTGATCAAGCATTGGCCCAATACCATCTCCTTCATCAAGTGACTGATCTGCTACATTCATGCACCATTAAATTAGATCAAAACTCGAGTTCTCAACTACCTCATTAGTCAAGCATTTACACTGAACCACAACAACATATATTAAAAATGGGTGGAGCTAGGATTTCAAGCACCATTAAATTAGATTAAGAGAAATTATTTTGATAGCGTAGATATTTTCATGAGTTACATGCAAGTTGTACAGTAGTCTGCAGATTCGTAGCGTATATATTTTCAAATTTGCTTTCATTCATGAAGACGCATAATTCCCAAATTCCTCGCATTCGTACTCAAAATCACAATCAAACATGCATAATTCAAATACTTGATTACCTCTCAGTCCCAAATGAAGTAGATGCCCTCGTTGATCTCTCCATCTCTAACCACGTACTCATTTGGATCTACACAACACAACCACAATTGCAATTCAACACAAAGCCAAGGGACTGAATAGTGAATCCATCATAATCACTGCTCAAATCAAGTATTGAATAGTGTTAGACTTACATGAGAATGACGAAAGGCCGATAAAGTCTGAGGAGAGTGAGCATTAATGCGTAGGTTACCAAGGGAGGATGTTTTGTAAAGATGAAGGAATTGGAATGGAAAGAAAGCAAAAGTAAGGGATGACAGTTATAATAATGAGGACAGATGGAGAGATGATATGTCCATGTTACAAGCATCAACCATATGTTAGAGACACACACATGTATGTATAGAGAAGTGAGAGCAAAGCAGAATGTATTTAAAGAAACACAAAAGTAACAAAGCTTAGTCTCATACAAAGCACTTAAAACTAGACAAAATAAGCTCATTTTCTATATACGAGCAAAAGTAACAAATAAGAAGATATTGAAACAAATATGAAACATTAAAACTCATCAAGCTTCTAGCACCATCTATACGCTCTTCCCATCATCTCGCAAGCACAAAAAAATTAAATTCGAGAGACATAGGATGAGTCAAAAAATAAAACTAAATGGTTGAAACGTACTTTCCTCAAGTGTTAGGTATGAAAACATGTTGTTTGGGCCATGGAATCGATTTCCCTAAAGCTTGCTCTATTGTCCTCATATTAGCTTGAGTCCTCCATATCAAAGCATTGTGGTCAATGGTTGTTTGCACCCACACCATGTAAGATCCAACCCCAATAGGAGCACCCTCCACAACACGTAGCGGGTCATCTATTGCAATCTCTCCTTCGCCACTATATGGGTACCAACAACCCAATCGACCAACTTGCACTTCATTCCACACTTATTCGAAGAGTTCCATTTTTGTGGCTTCAATAAAAAATTATGAAGTCTCATTATCCATAACACTTACGTTCAATAGATTAATATTTTTTTACCTGGCATTTACAAGTGTGCCCGTCTCCCCCTTGTTGACCCTATCATAAAAATAACCAACACAATTTAAGAATGAATATTGTTCACGATATAAATAAATATACATATATGTATAGTGAAAATATCAATTTGTACCTGTTTATGTTGATTGTAAACATAGGAAGATAAATATTCATACTTCTCTCTCAAACCCATAAGTTCTATAATGATAGCGTTATTCTGAGTTGTTGCACCTATCGGTAGGAGTTACTCCAAAACCAAGACCTCTCACTCGACCTTGGTGTTCAGTACCAAAAACTTGTGAGATAGGGTCATTGTTAATTGATTGAGCAGTAAATTCCGAGCATTGACTTTGATTACATGCATTGATTTTATCCTTCAAAACAAACAACTACTATTTGCATCAAATGGAAAAAAAACTTAATAATATAAATATCAAAGATCTATTAGTTAATTCACCACAATTTCGGCAATTTCGGCATTGTGTGGTTTCCCTTTTATCCGAATGCCCTCTAATCCACACCTCTCACTGGAAACACTAGCACCGTCTTTTTCTTTAATCTATAAGCATAAAAACAATAAATAATACAAGATTAAAATATAGGTATAAGTAATAGAATAAATGAATAAAACTTGCCATCTCATATTCAAGGCGAGCATATACTTTTCGACTTGTCATATCTTTGAATCGTTTGCTTTGCTCTAATTTCCTTAGCTTTATTGCTTTGTTCACGAAAGTTGCTAGATCTCCTTTATTTTTTGAACTATTTCCATAAATTTTCATCAATCGTGGCGAGGTTTTTCGTCGTTGCCATTTTCTAACTCCTTAGTAAGCCTTGATTTCCATGCTCCAAACAATCGCCCAATTCTTTGTAATATATGTTTTTTACGAGATGCTTTATCCGAAATTATAAATCTTTCTTGCAATGAGAATGAAACACAATCAAATAGAGTACTTTTTATACTTTTATATAAAAAAATATAAGTCTAACCTCAATAAACTTCCATATTCTTTTCTTATTATCTCCCTTGAGTTGGCGCCAATCTGACAAAGTAATTGGCACCATTTCGCGTGACACGATTCCCAAGAAAGAAGAAAAGACATCTACATTTTCACCAATGGGCTGATTTCTATCATTGAAAGTAACGAGTACTTTTTTTCTTTCTGGCAAGTGAAGGAAGCTTTGTTGGACCTCTTTTCTTCATTTGTTGTTGTTCATCTTGTTGATCTTCTTGTTCTTGTTCTTGTTCTTGTTATTGTTCTTGTTCTTAACTTCTTCTTATTCTTCTTCTTGTTCCTCTTCTTCTTGTTGTTATCGTTGTCGTTGATTGAAGCTCCTAGTTATTGATTGAGAACAAGAGTCACATGATGAAGGTGGTGCTTCATATGTAGAACTTTGCGGACACCTTATCCTTACACCAACATTTAAGTTTCGACTCATCAATGCTTCTATAGCTTGCTTTTCTTTTCTTGCTCTCTTTTTTGCGGGTTTTGAACTCTATTCATTCAAAAAAAAAATATTATAATTAGTAAACGAGCACAAATAAATTCATCAACCTATGAAGTGATTAACTAAATCATTTTTTACCTCTTCTTTATACATTTGTTTTCCTCAAATCTACACACTCTATGTCAACAAAAAAATATGATGGTTGTAAAAAACGCACCCGCAAATGCTCCAGTTAGAACATGTGAAAAGACAAAGAAAAGAAAAAGAGAAATTATTAGCACAAGAATAAAAGAAGATAATAATTTGCTACAACTTAATCAGTCATAAAGTGATTAATATAAGCATTTGATCAGTCATTCGTGAATAAGGCTACAACTTAACTCCATTACACAAATTGACCCTGACAATTCATTCTAACATAACTTTCATCTTCATCGCAAGTGTCCAAATCTACACGCGATATGTCAACAGCAGAAAACGATGGTTGCGCATTCTCGCCGTACATTGCAATATCATACAATCCTCGAGGAGGTGCCCTTAACACAACGCACCAATTTGATGAATCATTTTAACTAGAATAAAACACTTGTTTGGCCTAAGTTGCCAAAATAAATGGATCATTATGATTGTGACATTGGTTAAAGTTTCTTGGGGTAAACTCATCTTCAACTTTCATACCGTTTCCTCGTTAACCTTGACCACACAAGAATAAGGAAATCGATATACAAAATAATCCAATATAATTATCTCTCTTATAACCCCGTAGTATTCAACTTCACTTCTTCTTTATGCATTGTCCCGTGAACTTGATCTACAAAGGCTATCGACACCGTCAACAAACACGCCAAAATTCGAGTAACTCTTTCAACATCTCTTATGTGAAACTTTAATCAACATCTCTTGCGTGAAACTTTAATCCATTAATTGCGTAACTTTGAACAACAAAGTGCATTTTTTCTTGGTTTACGAGATATCCAATGCAACATGTTTGACACATCAACATTCCGAGACTTAACTTTGTAGAGATATACACGGTAAGTTGTAAGAAAAAATGCACGAGTTTTAAAATAATTGTTGGAATTGAACCTAAAAATATAGTTGAAGACCTTACAACATTTTCTTCAAACCATTCACTAAATGTCCTTGTATGTTTCATCCATAATTGACTTGCACTCCTTCCAAGGCGTTTGTCTCTATGCTTCAACTCATTAATATACATTCTAAACATATAAATTAAGAAATCGAATCAGAATTCAAATCAACAAAATGATCTAATTAACTATCATACTTACTCCAAATAAGGTTCAACAATCTTTAAATTGAACAATATACATCGATGTGTCTTTTTCAACATATCGTCGACAACATTTTTGTATGTACATTTGAGATTGGTTCTCCTTCCAAAGATCGTCTCATTATGAATATTGTTGTCCTGACGTTCTTGATCTCCAATATCAGTTGATTGTTCTAACTTTCTACTTGCAAAATCGCACGCACTCATCGGCAATATAACATTCGACATGCATCCCTCGGCCTTGCTCGATTTTCACAATAATTTTTGAGCTTTTTCATATATCTTTCAAATGGATACATCCACCAAGTATTGGATCGGTCCACCTAAGCGAGCTTCCTTTGCTAAGTGGATTGGTAAATGAACCATGATATCGAAAAATGAAGGAGGGAAATATCTCTCTAACATGCATAAAGTTTCCCCAATTCCATTCTCAAGACCCAAGAGTTTATTTTTATCTACAACTCTTTGGCATAGTTCATTAAAAAAATTACAATATCGAAATATTGCAATCCGAGGTCCTTTGGGTAGAAGTCCCCTCAAAGCAACAAATAGCAATTGTTGCATTAGAACATGATAGTCATTAGATTTGAGACCTACAATGACGCAATCCTTGAGTGATACATGATTTGCAAAGTTGGATCCATAACCATCTGGAAGTTTCATATTTGACAATCTTTAGCAAAATATATGATTCTCGGTTTTAGAAAGTCTAAATGATGCTACCGAGAGATATATTCGACTCCCACGAACTTGAGGATGCAATCTCCGCCAAATTCCCATCTTTTCCAAATCATTTCGTGAACTAAGTCCATCTTTTGATTTACCTTTTATATCAAGAATTGTGTCAATAATACTTTCGCAAACATTCTTCTCGATGTGCATAACGTCCAAATTGTGGCGTAAAACCAAGTCTTGAAAAGAACGATGAATAGTTTAATGCAATTTCAAATAATTAAAGAAATTTTTACACATCAACTTAGTATCATACCTCCCAATACGGAAAACTGAAAAATATGTACATC
Organism: Stephania cephalantha; assembly: GCA_039657325.1. Taxonomy (NCBI): domain Eukaryota; kingdom Viridiplantae; phylum Streptophyta; class Magnoliopsida; order Ranunculales; family Menispermaceae; genus Stephania; species Stephania cephalantha. Next base: position 38,192,250 of record CM077576.1, read on the forward strand.
TTCTTCCGATTCCAGTGGTTTGAGTGGCCTCGGATGTATTCTTCTTCCTTGATTTTTTCCTCTTTCTTTTCGTGCCTCTTTCCCTGATTCACATCTCTCTTTCTTTTTTTCTTTTTTCCCCCAATCATTTTTTATATTCTTTCTTTGCATTCGCAACATCATATCCAGTCATTACTTCAGGTCTTTCGCGCTCTTCACAAGTTCCATCAAACCAAGTACTTTTATTTCGAAAAATGTGATCGGGCTCAAGGAATCGTCGTGGCCCATGTATACTGAGTTTTCTTGCTTGAAGTCAACCATGTTGAACATGTATTAACCCCACAAATTGGGCAAGCAAAATTTCCTTTTGTAAAACATCCAAAGCTAAATTCCCATAAGTTGGAAAATCGTTGATCGTCCACAACAAAATTGCACTCAAATTAAAAATGCTTTGAGTTCTTTGCGTCAAATACAATTACCCCATCATTCCACAACTTCATCAAATCTTCAATCAAAGGTTGTAGATAGATATCTATGTCATTTCTGGTTGTTTTGGGCCTGGAATTAATAATGTTAGCATCATACTATCTTCCTTAAAGCAAAGCGAAGGAGGAAAATTGTAAGTGACTAACATTCTTGACCAACAACTATATGGAGAGCTAAAATCACGAAAATGATTGAATCCATCCGCAGAAAGGCCAAGCCTAAGATTTCGAGGCTCTAATGCAAACTCGAGCCACTTGTGATTAACTAAATCCCATGTTATTGAATCTACCGGGTGTCGCATCTTACCACCTTGGCTCAAATGGGAAGAGTGCCACAAGTAAATTCTTAGCTATTTCCAATGACCCATACATTCTTTTGAATATCGATATGATAGGAAAATATCTCAAGATTTTAGCGGGATTTTTTTTTGTATCTTTGTTGGATTTACTTACTTTCCATCTAGATGACTTGCATTTAGGATATTCATCTAAAGCTTCATTTTCCTTCCTAAATAAGCAACAATCATTCACACAAACATGAATCTTTTCATAATGAAGCTCATACTCCTTTAGCAACTTCTTCACCCTCTTGCAACGACTTAGGAGAATATTTTCTTGTGTCAACATGTCTACCACAATCTTCGATAGTTCATTAAAACTATTATTAGATAGACCATAAATAGCTTTATGGTTGTACAAAATCGTGGCGTGAGATAATCTGGTGTACTTTGTGCAACCTTTGAATAGAGAGGTGGAGTTTTGTCCTCTTCAAATAACCTTTCGTCGTCAACTTGGATATTGACATTTTCTAGATCTTCATCCCCTTCATCCTTAACAACTCCATCCCCTTCATCCTAGCAACTCCATCTCCTTCATCCCTATCAACTTCATCCCCATCATCCATTTCATCCCCTTCATTCGTAGCAACTCCATCCCCATCATCCCTAACAAATCCATCCCCATCATCCCTTTTATCCGTAGCAACTCCATCCCCATCATCCCCTCATCCATAGTAATTTCATCCCCTTCATCCGTAGCAACTCCATCCCCTTCATCATTTGTGACTTCATTCCTTACAATGAGGCTACTCTCTCCATGATGGAACCAAATTGTATACATGGGATCCAATCCATATATGATTAGATGGTTGTAAGCAATGTCACACTTCACACGAGACACGTTTGACAGTTTTGACAAGGACACATAATTCCTTACGGATGTCCTTCTCTAACTTGAGCTTGAAGAACGAATGCATTTGCTCCTTTATAATATTGTTTTGAAACTCTAATAACAAAAAAAACTTTGAATAGTAAGTTTCAACCTTACAAAAGATATGAATGCTTCTATCACTATAAAAAGATAATATGATAATATTAACCTCGAATGTCCGGCCCAACTTTTATCCATCCTGAGATTGTAATCTTGCTCTGTTAAAGTTGAAGAACGATAATATTTACTAGAGATATTTGGCATGAATTTAATTAATGTTACATATTATTAAGTAAATTTTACTTTATGATCATTTTTTAATTAAAAAGATCACAAAGCTTGGAAGCTATCTACATATAGGGATCGATCCTTACATAGAGGAAATGTATCATTATGAACCGTACTAGTTCATTAATATCATAAAACTTTAAGGTGATCTGTTGGCACCAAATCCTCATAGGGACCTTCTACATTCAAACACACATGGCCCCAACTAATTAAGGAGTATGAGAGAGGTGATGAGAAATCATACTTGGAGTCCATAAGCGGTCGGGGCTTCCATAATATGTTGCTCTTGAGCAAGTGTAAGTATCATGGGACACACACAATGAAAGAGCAACAACAAGAACAGAACACCATAGGAAGAGATAATTGCAATACTCATTTTTATCTTATCACCTTAAAGAGGTTATAAAGCTCAAGCTGTGGGATGGGGCAATTATAAAGCACTATGGAGATGAAAGTACTACGACATAATTCCAGTATAAAGATAATTATATAGGAAAGATAACTTAAAAAAACTTAGTCAAAACAAATCATGATTTGTGAAATCTCTTCAACTAGTTATCTCAAAGTAAAGCACAGTGATAGATATACCCTATTCCAAGCTCTAGAAATGCAATTGAAAGATCATGAAACCGGTCCATGAGAACTTTATAGTCCTTTGTGCCACCTTCGATTACCAAATAATATAGGATGAGCAAAAGTACAACACAACAAATCACTATTTTTTTTTTTGCAAATTGGTACCTAAATTTCTCAAAGTTGAGAAATAAACACGTCAATCTGCATAAAGAGAAAATTTAGATTCAAATGACACTAATATGGCTAAATAAACATAATAATAAACACACAACAAATCACTAATTTTTCGCATATAAAAGATAAGACTTTTATTGATCAACATTGATAGTAGAGAAATCAAAGTGATACTACAAGTAAAAGAAGAGCTTGAACAAAAAAAAACACAAAATAATTGTGAAACATACATACACACCAATAAAAATTCAAAATTTCACATATGGACGAAACAAAACAAGTCCCTGAATCCCAAATCAAATGTCCTGGCAATCCAACCCCATCGAGCCGTACCTTCCCCTTCATATATGCAATCACATATAATAAGGTAATTATTCATCAATATCTAAAGACAAGCATACAATTTATCCAAAATTCAAAGCATACAATTTATCCGAGTTATGACCATTGCAATCCCTACTACTATTTACGAACAAACGTAAACAACCAAGATCACATCACTCCACTCTACTTCACATCCAATCTGAATCCAAATACAAACCCAAATCCAACACAAACATATAACGTCAACATAGAACCAAGATCTCTCGAAGATTAAAGGAGTGGAACCAAAACTTAGAAAACCAATTAAAGCGGAACCGATTCGTGTACTCACCTCAATTTGCACCGTGAGATATCGACCAATGAATGAACGAACGAACAAACCAACCAACGATTCACGAGAGTGAGAGATCGATCGATCGATCGATCAGTGGAACGAATGAGAGGACGTGATTGCGAAGGAACCGAGATGGAAGTGATTGAAGGATCGCTTGCACCCTATATGAGGCTCGACGATTTGACATCGAAGGAAATCGAAACCCTAGCTTAGGCATTGGAGACGTGAAAGTGAGTCGATGAGAACAAGTTGATTGTGCTTTTGAGTTTTCAGTTTTAATAGCGTAATACATAGAGGTTACTAAAAACCCCTATGAATTAGGTGTTATAAAAATCTAATCACCTAATACATGAAGGTTACTTGCAAACCTCTATGAATTAGGTGCTATTAAAAGCCTTAATTGTTCTAGTGCCACGTGGCGGGTCTAATTGCCACACAGCGCCATTTTAACGTGATTTTTATGGCTGCCCCTATCGTCAATCCTCGCTATTTAACGACGGAAATAGCCCGTCCCTAATTGTGCCAATTTTTTGTAGTGAATGTTGTTTGTAATTTGTGGTCTCGATGTTATACATGTCTATCTATGGTTTGGTTCTTATCCATAGGTGATGCTCTCTATCTTTTATATATATTGTGACATATAATAACAAAAGGATAGATTATTAATGTCACATTAAACATGTGCATAGTTTGTCGATTATTTGTAACTAAGTCAAAGACGTTTGTTGGGTATTCGGATAATGATCACATGAATGGGTATAAGGTTATTGAATATGTTATATCCGGGAGGTTAGAGCTACGATCATAATCTAAAGATTGGTTGGTTGAAGTTGTTGAAGAATGTTGTGGCAATTGAACAACAACTCATCATTATAATTGAAGGTAAATCTTGTTAGTTGCAAAGCAAAGTATATCTAAAGTCATAACCTGAATTAGAGCGCGTGGTAGCTGAACAACAACTCTCACTGTTATAAAAAAAGGTAAATCTCATTAGTTGCAACAAAGTATATCCGAAGACAATTGAATTGGTTGAGATTAGTTTGTTGAATGTTGAAGTCTATGCAAAGGCGATATGAGGGATCCAAACCAACTACAATGACATGTTATATAATGATCAAAACATACATACTAGATTTCAGTGATTCGATTTAGAAGATGTAGTCTTGAGTTAATGTAATTCTTGTAACTGTTCTCGCATCATTTCACATTGAGAAGATGTGTGAAATGATGTGAGAACATATTATGAACTTGTGTTTCATTTTTTTTTTTTGTATTTCTTAGTTATTTCCAAGGAGGTCTTTGATAGTCCGATCGAGGGGAGCTCGATACAATGAAGGGACTTGGGAGAGAATTTATTGTAAGTGTGAAAATGAGTGCATCAAGACTAGTTAGGAGTCACTAGAAAAGGTCTTGTGTAAGTCTCGAGTTTTCAGCTTAGTGGATTTTCATATCTAGGCATAGACTTACATATTATGGACCGAATCGCGTCAACATCTCGATGTTATAGTTTGTTTACTTTTACTTGCTATTATACTCTATTGGTTCCAAAGATTTCCATTTTATACGCCAACCAAACACCCACTAGACTAATAAAATTTTGATGGGTCACAAGTAAACTCATGCAACTTTTCCTTATAAAAAAAAACTCACGAAACTGTTCTATTTCGAGGCTCGAGGGAATGAGGATGGGGAAGGATTCGAATAGAGGCCGGGGTAAAATAGATAGAAAAATACATAATTGTACACACTGGCGCACGTGAGCGAAGAGTCTACATTTTCAACCCGGCAAAGCAACGTGTCACGTGTGCGACGCTAAACGTACGTACACAAAGTTGCAATTCATTCGGACAATGGAGGGCGCTAAGGGCACCCCACCATTTCATGAAGGCACCCAAGGATTTTGTAAATTTCCCGGCTAAAATGGAAATGACCATTTTTCCCCTTAATTTATATTGACTCAAACCCCACAAACCATTTTGAAATTGAAAGCTGGGCACCCCACCACCACTATTTTCTTCACAAGTGAACCATAAAGCCACATTGCGTTTGTCGAGTGTATCGATTGTTGCGGCTTGACATCATCCGACAACGAGGTAACAAAGTTTGCCAACCTAATGATGCTTTGTAGAGCTGTAATTTCGGTTAAAAAGCGAAAAAATTGATGGTTTGATTTGTCAACGTAGGGCTTGGTAAATTCGACGAATCCGAGTTTGTTTGCACTATAAAATGGAAGATTGTCTTGCATTGGTGCAAGATGAGGTAGAACAAGAGGTAATTTTTGAAATTTAATGTGTTATATATGCGGTTTCTCAAATTTTAAGTCGATTTTTTGCACGGGCGCGAATGTCTCGGCCACGCAGACCGAGAGTTGTAGAAACGTCTCGGTCCACATCAACCGAGACTTCGTCATAGTTCACGTCATCTTCGTGAACCTAACAAAGGCATAATCTCGGTATGGATCGACCGAGACAATGATGTAGGTCTCGGTTGGACATAACCGACACTATGCATATATTCGCGGATTCGAACAACCGAAACGTGGTTTTTGGGGTTTTTTGGTGAATTAAGCTGTGCATTTTGGTTGATCATAATGTTACAATGTTTGTATTGCGGGTAATGCTTGGTCTCTACTTTATTTCAAGACTATAAGGAGACGTTTACACCTTGTAGGCCATTCCCCTCTAGAGAAGCGGCAATTTCATGGCTTCAAATGATAGGCGGGAGAACATGTTTGTTTTAGTGACGAAGCACTCGATGCCGGGGGCATTAAGCGCGAGAGGAAGGTGAAACTTGCGTGCGAGAGGTCTGGAACTTATAGGGGAATGTCTCAAAGAGTTGGGAAGGGAAAGCGGCCAAAATTTCTTCGAAACCAAGTAATGAAGAAGAAGAGGAAAAGGGGAGGACTCAAACTGTGTACGAAGAAATGTGGATGCCCTTTCCTTATTAACATAAAGGAAAATGCTGACTCTTTGTGGTACGTTACTGTCATATGTGGGAGGCACAATCACGAGCCCGCGAAAAACTTGGACGGCCACTCATATGCTGGAAGATTGGATAAGGGGAGCAGGTGGTTGTTGTGCAGATGACAAAGGGTAATGTGAAGCCAAGAGACATCCTCAATACGTTGAAGCAAAGAGATGTTACAAACGTATCGACAATGCGGACAATATATAATGCAAGACAGAAAGTCCGAATTGAGGATGCGGTGGGAGGACTCAAATGCAACAAGCTGTTGCACATATTGGAGAAGAATAAGTGGGATGTCGTGTCACAAGTAAGCATCCCGATACGAATGTCGTATGGCCCGATTTGTTTTGGGCACATCCGATTCGATCAAGTTGCTAAGGTGTTTTCCTTCGGTAATTTTGATGGATTGCACGTACAAAACAAATAGGTATCGAATGCCGTTATTGGAGATTGTTGACATCACTTCTACGCATTTGACGTTCTCCGTTGGGTTTGTTTTCATATCATCGAGTGTCATGCAAATTTTGTTTGGGCACTTGAGAACTTCAGATCCATACTGGATGGGTGGCCTAAACCCGACGTGTTTGTGACGGATCGGGACTTAGGCCTTATTAGTGCCATCAATGTAGTATTCCCATCATCGTCTCACATTCTTTGCTCTTGGCACATCAACAAAGTAGTATTGGCCAAGACTAAGAAGATGTTTGGAGAAAACGAAGGCTTCGCTCGTTTCATGGATAGGTGGACGAGTGTCATGTATGCTAAGTCCGAGGCCTTATTTGAAGTTAGGATGAATGACTTGCGTTCTGAGTTCGGGAATGTGAAGGGTCTTCTTGATTACTTGGAGAACACATGGGTAAAGACATAAAAGGAGAAATTCGTACCGGTTTGGACAAATCGAATCATGCATTTTGGGGAAACAACAACACAGAGGGAGGAGTCTGCGCATTCCACTCTGAAGCTACATCTTGGCAACTTGATCGGGCAAACTTTGAGACTTCATGGAATGTGGTAGATGGCATCCTTAGGATTCAACACAACGACATCAAGGCTTCATTTAAGCTCGGTCGAATGTGGTCCAACATGATTGTATTGATGAGTTATATCGCCGATTGCGTGGTTATGTCTCCCAACGGGGGCTTAAGTTAATTCGAGAAGAATTGGAACGTGGGGAGGACGTTGGACACGACTCAACTCGTTGTGGTTGCGAGATACGTACCACACACGGCCTTCCTTGTGCCCACGAGTTAAATTTCCATAAATTTCTTTGGGACACCCATCCCTCTTGAGGATATTCAAGTCTACTGGCGAAAGTTGAGTATGATACCTGAGAATCTGTGGACCCGTCTGGGTACAATGTGCACGATGAGATTGAAAGAGTCCTGCAAAAGTTCCATGCTTGCACTGAAGAGGACGATCGCATCAGGATTATTCAGCAACTCAGGGAGATTAGTCGACCTTCATCCACACCGGGAGTGGTGCCACCTACGAAGATAAAGACAAAGGGAAGGACACCGGGGACTGCAAAGAGAAAACACGATGAAGCCGATTTTTCCACGACAAGATTGCCTAACGGATTCGAGTACGTTCTATCTGCGGAAGAGGCTTCTAGGACGAGGAAGAAAAAAGTAAAGTTGGTCCTAAAATGCATCGTACAAGTCGACGCACCCAAAGTGCATCTAACGTGGCTTACTCTCATTGCATATAACCGTCTTGGTTGCCATTTGTTGACAAGACTATCGATGTGATCGACGATGGAAATTGTGGCTATCGGTGTGTTGCCTCCGGGCTAGGTCTTCCCGATGTAGACGGTTGGAGGAAAGTTCGTACAAGAATGTTTGATGAGTTAATCGGGTACTAAAGCCTTTGGTGTGAAGCGCTTGGAACGAGTTACGAAAATGTCAAGGCGCCATGCATTGTCCGGATAATCATGTTAGTGTCTCATTCGAAGAATGGTTGACACTTCCGGACATGGGATTGCTAATATCAACGGCCTTTAATGTCATTCTAGTCAACCTCTCGCATGGCGGTGCCTCGACGTTTCTTCCTCTACGTAGTGCTCCAGCGTCGATACAAAGCAGACTTATCATTGCCATGGTTAATGAAAGGAATATCCATTGGGTTAGGGTAAGTGTGTAGATTTTTCGTGAATTGGTTTCATCCTTATCGCCGCATGTAAGTGACAGTCTGTGATCTTTTGTACTTCTAACTTTGACAGTGAAGATGACCGTTAATGCACCGCATTGCCATCCTTATATCCGCGTGGGAACGATATCTTGAGGAGTGCGCTAAAGGATGACGTGATGGAATTGTCATTCGTGAAATCGTGGCGGTCGTACCTTCCGAAGAAGGAGCTCTATCAGTGGTAGATTTAGATTCTCCATAGTATGACATTCATGTTTGCCGAACCACCGCATTTTTGTAAATATTATTAACTCTGACAATGAATAGTGATGTAAAGTGGTGTTGTCTATAATATAAAGTGAGTTGATTTCCGTGCATTGTTGTTAATATCTTATGATGTGTATAATGATGTTGGTACTATGTTATGGTTTGTAGAGTGAGGTGTGTACAATGTCATGGTAGTCGGTGGTGATGTTGTTACGGTGTTTTCGTTTGTAAACTGATGTTGTAATTGGGTTTTGGTTGGTTATTGCTCCCAAATTACCCATCTCGGCCATGCCGTCCGTCAGCTAAGCATAATTCTCGGCTGACATCAACCGAAATAAAACTACCATTCTCGGTACACCAATACCGAGAATTATTTAAACATAGCGGTGTGACAAAGCCGAATGTACTATATTTTTGGGTCGACATCACTCTCGGCATGTTCCAACCGAAATAAAACGAGAAATCTCGGTTTTCTCCTACCAAAAACCATGTAAACTCCTCTTTAGTTAAAGCCGAAATTAGTCTCGGTTTTGGGGACTAAATTATTAAACTTGAACTCTCGGCGGGACATGGCCGATACGTGTGAAGGAGTCTCGGCCCCAACATTCCGAGACCAGTATCTTGGTTTCGGTCCTGAACGACCGACACCAATTTTATGGCACAATTTGGCAGATTTCACATGCACGAACATTACAAACATAGTTTAGTACCTCAACACTACAGATTTCACATGCACAAACATTACAAACATAGTTTACACTATGACAATGAAAAGTGATGAAAACTGATGAAGCAAGTGCAACAACCTTGAAAACTTTGAAACTGCCAAAACAGTGAAAACAAGGAAACTGCAATATATTCTAGCGTAAACAAGTGAGCGGCAAACATAACAATTACATTTTGACAACACCAAAGAAAACGGTGAAAAAAGGTGCCAAATATTCCATCATTCTCTCAAGTTTCATGCCACATATAGCAACGGTTCAAGACCCATTCAACAAAACAATGAATTAATTGTTCATCAATAAAAGGAAAAACGGAGCCAACAATAGCAATGTCGATGTCCATGTGGCTTCATTCCTTTGGCTTCTTGACATTCATTCGTTGGTATTCCTTGCCATGCAACCTCTTTGGGGGACGAGCGGCGACCGACCCGTGCGGTACATTAGCCGGGGTGGAGTGCGTAGACGTGCTATCGTCTTCGTGATGTTTACGGCTGCTTTCGGTAGGAACCGATGTGTCGATGACACCGTAGCGGTGGTGGGTATCGTAGTGGAGGTCGTTGGACCGAAACTCCTCCCCGAAAGGAAATTGACGACGTCACTTGCCATTTGCCTTGCGGCACTCGAATGTACACAACTCCGGCGGCAATAATTTTCACCTTAACGCCGCGTCCAACGCCTCCTATTACGCTGATCAAAAGAAATTTAAATCCGTTAATAGAACACATATCGACAATTGAAATGAAGGTTTTTCTAACACATCTACCTAATACTTATACCACGATCAATACCTCAAGTATCTCATTATCTGCGATAGTCGTCGCAACCGCGTCGTCATCGAAGTACCTCGGGTTGGTGAGCAATGGGTGAGAGACTTTCGGGAACCAAGGCGAGATAGTCCGGTGTAGCGAAACTCGAACTTTGCCTTCTCACCGCGCACTTCGGGGCCAACAAATGGTTGCGCCAACGTTCCCAATTGTCTCGCTTGGAAACCATACTTCACCGAGTATTTTAGTGCTTTGAAGGCCCTCTATGTGCTTCCAATGGCGGTACGGAGGATCTCGGTATAGATTGCACATGCCCAACCGCCTCAGAATCTCTCTCGGATGGTAGGGCTCCACCACATCCATGTACTTCGGTGTGCCACCGTAGAAGGCCATCGCGTGCACAACGCCATTCTCCCCGTGATTAACATATGGGTCCCAAGTAACCTAATGAAACGTATACAAACATAATTAAAAACCCTTAACGTAAGTTCTCAACTCGATTCGGTTTCAACAATGGAGTAGAGTCTCACCTCACTGGGCGCAACCCGTCCAATGTTCGCCTAATGGACCCAACCTTGTTTTGACTCATCACGGTCTCGTGCCTTTGAACCCATCTCGCAGACACGAGGTTTCACGTAGTCCATGTATTTTGCATTTGGTGTGGCGAGCCCAAGCTTGAAATGCTCGTACACCCATCCCCGCGAATAGATACAACGCTAGTTAGAGAGGAACCGAATAGTAATCACAAAGGCAATAATTCAGGTCGATTTAGTATAATACCTCAAGTAATGTGAAGTATCCAGGCAATTTGAGAAACTTGTACTCGGTGGCCGAGGCCAAGTGTCGGTATAAGTATGCTAATGCAAATTTGCACCCCATGCATACTTTCCCACATCGTCCCGATCTTCGAGGAGCTTTAACAAGGCAATAGACACCCGAGATCCACTCTTATCCACAAATAGGATGCAAGATAGTAGGTACAACAAGTAAGCTCGGGATGTGCACTCTACAGGAGGGTAAGTGGTGTTCCTCGCACCTGCTTTGGGGCACCATCGACTCTTCAACCAACATTTTCGGACGGTGAGCCCCTTGTTGATGTTCACTTCCTCCTCAGCATCTTCAATGCTAACACCAAGTAGCTTCGACACCAGCTTAATTGCATCCGAGCGAGATTCGTCGGTGTACCTTGCAAAATTCTCAAGCGCCACCACCTTGACCGTGACAGAATCTTCACCGTGCATGCTCACATCCTCCAAGGAGATCGACATTTCACCGAATGGTAAGTGAAATGTGTTCGTCTCCGGCTGCCACCGCTCCACAAACGCAGAGATAACCTCTTTGTTGGCCTTGCGGTATGAGCAGTCTATCAACGTATTCAACCCCGACCATTTGAATAATCCTCGAAGGCCCGCGGTGTAAGGGTGGCAAGATGTAAGTCCGTTCTTGGATCTCGAGCAACATGATTGATACACTTGAGTGTCGGCACTTTCCCGCAACGACAAAAAACATTCCGTCAACTAATTGAACCGCAAAAATCTTAAACTACACCAATGACCATAAACGGCTTAAATTTATGTACCTCATTGCTCCATATCGCTAAGGCGACATGATCTTTATAGCTCTTCAACAACGATCCATCTTACGGACCACGGGAAAGGAGCACACAATTCCCCCCGCCCATGTGACTCTCCCTCATTCTGGGCACCTCCACCACTACTACTCCCACCCACATTACGATCACTACAATGGGTGTCCGCCGATGCTGATGAGTCACTCTCGCTAGAGTCAGATGACTCAGAGGCATGCGCCTCGTCTTCGCCTCGGGCAACGACAAGATCTGAGTGTCGCTGCGCGTCAATGTTGGACCCCTCATCGTGCAATTCTAATTTCTTCGCACGTCCTCCACCAATCTTACCCTTTCCCTTCAAATCCACCTTCTCTTGCTCTTTCTCTTTCCGATAAGATGCCGTCGGGGGTCTCCGGCCGCCTCGCCCCGCTTACCCTCGACACCTCAACACCAACCTCCTCCCTTGTCACCGGTGCTTTCGAACGAGCCATACACGAAAACACTACAACATTTAAGCACACAGAACAGAACCAAAAGTACATTTCTAGAAAAAAAGTTCAAAATCATCCATTTCGTTGTCTCGGTCAAGCGAGTTCGAAACATTCGACATAATTTAGTTCACTCCTTACAGAAAGTGGAAACACACTCTCGACGATGTACAACCGAGAGAAATGCAACGTTCTCGGTTGTACACCACCGACATGGCATAACCTATTCAATTCACCTTACTCTCGTCATGTGCATACCGCGTCGACTCTAACCGTCTCGGCAATGTACAACCGAGAGATATAGTACATTCTCGGTTGTACACCACCGACACAACATTAACTAACACTAAATGTTACTCTCGTGATGTCTCAACCGAGATATGACAATTAAGCTCGACCATTCGTCACCGAGACTGTTTGAACTCTTCCGGCCTGCTTGGCCGAGAACGACGAATTCCCAAATATTTACCATTTGTCTCGGCCATGCTTGGCTGAGACAGTAAAAACACTCTCTGGCTTGTGTGGCCGATAACCACGAATTTCCAATAATGGAACCATTCAATACACCGCCACACAAACATTACAACTACTCTACCAAATGTAACTTAATTAGACTATCAACGTACCTTCAAACGATCGAAAACGCGCATTGAGTGTGTGTACGACGAACTTCAACCGAGCCCTAATTTGGAGACGAAATCCGCCCAAAACCCCGATCCTTCATATCTTGGAAAAACCTCCTCCAACGGAACCGAAACACGGAGACGAACGAAAACGATTTTCGGGTTTCCTCGCAATGGTCGGGTATCAACGATTTCGTGATTGCTCAAGAGTTCGGTGGTGGGGGTGGTGGGGGTGGTGGGGTGCCTCTGTTGCACGAGGGGTATTTTCGGTATTTCGAGCCTAATTTTTGGGTGCCCTTGGTAATTTGATTTGTGCCCTCAATAAGAGGGTGCCTTCATGAAATGGTGGGGTGCCCTTAGTGGCCCTCATACAATGGCGTCAAGCGAAGCAACACATAATAAGCCCAAATAAAATTTCACATACATTGAATTTGTAAACTCAGATACATCTCGATACGCGCATTTACACATCTTAATACATTACAGACAAACAACAGCCACTTGTGCACATTATACTGGTATTTTAGCACCAGCACTTAGACCAATACATGAGATGGATGAGAATAGGTACCTCTCAACAAATTAAGTCTTCATTTTTTCTGTAAAGATCAGTGATGGGGGAGCAAAGAAGTCTCAACAAAGCCATATTTTTCTCTCTAGCTTTACTACTACTTGGTTGCTCTCAAGAATATGTTAATATAGTGCTCTCAAAATCGATTGTCAGATCTCTACCGGGCTTTGAAGGGGATTTGCCATTCGAATTGGAAACTGGGTATGATATATGCATGAAGAATGTAATGTACCAACAAAAATATATATATGCGCATATATGTGCATGTCTTAATTAGTATTTATTTGTGATAGCCTTTTTTGTTTATATATATATGTATAAGGTGTCGTTAATTTCTATGGCAGGTATGTTAGTGTTGATGAAGCCAAAGATGTGCACCTCTTCTACTACTTTGTGAAGTCGGAGAGGAAACCCAAGTGAAGACCCTCTTATTCTTTGGATTGATGGAGGCCCTGGTTGCTCTTCCCTATGTGGTCTCGCATTTGAAATAGGTATATATTATGATTATTAATTACCACCTTAAACTACTTCAAAGAAAAAATTACCACCTTAATTAATTTCCTTTCTTTGAACTGGTTATGTCAGTATAATTTTTTATTCCTTAATTTTGTTTTCTTTATCATTATTTTTTCTAGAATGACAATAGTATGTCACATCACAAGACACATTGGCTCACTAGAGCCATCTATGCGTGCCTCAGGATGCGGACCTACACAAATTCTGATGCATCACATACGGGTCGAAGTCGCATAGAAGACTCTTGTGATGAGCCAATGTGTCTTGTGGTGTGACATTGTTGTTGTCATTCTAGTATTTCTCTTTTTTCTTTCCTATGTACACATATTTGAATAATTAACTAAGTACGTAGTAAGTTCTCTTTGTGGCATGCAGTTCTTAACCATGTACAAATATAACTTTTGTTTAATGCCAATATAATAGGAGAAACTTGTATAATCAATTTCTTGAATCTTGAATTAATTTGAAACATTTTTGTTAGAGTTTTAAAACTCGAGATACTATGGAAAATGATAAAATTCAGTAGTTCTACATTGTTGAGTGTATTTTAACTTCTAAATCGTATTTAGATTACTTCGACTATTTCGTGTTTGAGCATTTTCAATCGGTGGCCCTTCCAATGACACTAGATATTTCACTAGGAATCTTCGCACAAACCAACATACATAGTTACCAATAATAAATAGGAAGGTAAGCACAAATGTTGAATACTATTGTATTTGTTTTGAGTTTTTTTTTGTCACCAAATATATTACAATGTTTGATTGCATTATATTGATAAAACTATTGAAAAAATTAAGAATGAAGATTCACAACACACGACAATTTTTCTAATAGTATACCAACATGAACATACGTGACAACAACATGACCTGAGCATTAATTTATAGGAACTATATTCAAACGATAACCATTTTTTTTTTCTCCGCAACCCGTAGTAATATATTAATAGAAAAGGAAGGGGTGGGAGCCATAGGGGCATGGTTCCAACCTAAATACAGTTTGTCATGTTGGACATAGCGTGAGCTGCCAATATATGAGCTTGCTGATTACAAAGTCTAGGAATATCGCAAAAACTAATAGGAGGGAGATCATGAAGGATAGCGTGTATATCATGAAGAATCGGATCCATGTGAACTTCACTAGGCGAGTTTGTGTAGATAGCTTGGATTAGATATTGGGCATCCGAAATAATATCGAGAGATCTTATCATAGACACTCCAATCTTTGAAGAGCAAGAAGAATGGCTTTAGCTTCCGAGACTTCAATTTGAGTGTGATGGGCCGAGCCAAATTGATGCGATTTGAAAAGGTGTGCCATTCTTGAAAACAATCCACACTATACTTGCCTCACTAGTAATAGGATTCCATGCAGCATCAGTAAAAATGGAAATATCACGGAAGGTTCTGGTCCATAGGGAAGGGGTAAGATTATGTTGGGGGCGGGTAGGTTGTAGTGAATGAGTGTAAGGAGGTTCCGTGGTTGTCGTGAATTGGTGGATGTGGATAGTGGTTTTGTGGATCAGAAGAGGGACTGTGACAGAAGAATAAAAAAAAAAAAAACTTTGAGTTTTTATTCTTCCAAAGATGCTAAAGTCCAAAACCTAACCACTTGCTAAGAAAAGCATGATCACGTGAGTTCTCAATTTGAGCGAGAACGAAAGAAAACATTTCCTTAAGGTTGGAAGAGGGGATGAGATCAGTTTGGAGACCCAATGGAGAAGCAAACCAAAACATTCGGGCTTGGACGCACTAGAAAAATATATGGGGAAGTGATTATTGGCTAGATGAACAACTTAGGCATTGGGGTGAAGTAAGTAGTTGTTTTTTCCAAAGGGCAAGATTAGAGGAAAGAAATTATGAAGGGCTTTCCAAAGGAAGAACCGTATTTTGCATGGGAGGGAGTTTCCAACATTTATCCTAAAGAGGGTCGGGGAGAGGTGGTGAAGAGGATGAAGGTAGGTAGGCTGGGTGAGAATCTATGGTCAAAGGAAAGAGATTTGGCTAGATGATAGCCGGACTTACAGCAGTAGGACCCCGACTTACCGAAATGCCATATGAGCTTGCCTGGACAATTAGTAGAACTAAGTGGTGTCTTCAAGATGTATCCAATTTCTTCTTGAGTGAAAAAACTACCGAGTAGCGGTTGGTCCCACTGGTTGGTGACGGGATTCACAAGATCCCCGACCATTCTCGGTTGTGAGGTTGAAGGTGGTCCGGACCAAAGCCCGGTAAGTTGTTTGCTAGAAACCCAAGATTTAGACCAATATTGTGACATAATCATTTGATTTCAAATTGTAAACTTCACCTAAAAGAGATGAAGCACGAGAGAACGTAAATCTAAATAGAGAAGAACAAGAAATGAGTTTTTGTAATATTTGATCTTTCATTGATGAAATAACGAGTACATTACAATATATATACTTAACTAATCACGAGACTTAATTAACTAACTAAGTCTCTGTTAATAAGTTGTTACGAAGTTATTTACATGAGTCACACAACACATGTGTGATCGAGTCACTCAACTAACTATATTACAAAGTAACCATGATCAAGTTTATTAACATCTCTAACATGTCTCCGCAAACCGAACCTAGGTGAAACAACTAAGTTCAATTTGGGTGACAAAGTAAGAAAACGAGATGCCGAAAGTGACTTAGTAACCAATTGGCTAACTGGGAAGCAGTGGGTACACATCTTAGCTCCAATAAACCAACAATAACCTTCTTTCGAATGAAGTGAACATTAACTTCAATATGCTTGGTGCGAGCGTGAAAACTGGATTAGAAGCAAGAGACTTGGCACCAGTACTATCAGTCCACAACACTGGCTTGGAGGGGAAAGTTAGACCAAGTTCTTTGAGTAAAGAAAGAGACCAAAGAATATCAAGTAACACCTAGAGCCAAAGCTCGATACTTAGCCTCGATACTAGAACTAGCAACCACACATTGTTTCTTAGCGAGACCATGAGATGAGATTGGAGCCAAAAATAAACACATACCACCGGTAGATTCTTTATCATTGATATCACCGACCCAATCGAATCAAGTGAAGGTGTGAGTTGTAAAGACTTGCAAGGGCGAAAAACTAAGCCAATGGAGAAGGTACCCTTCAAGAACCTTGGCACCCTTTTGCAAGCAAGCCAC
Source organism: Stephania cephalantha (assembly GCA_039657325.1). Taxonomy (NCBI): domain Eukaryota; kingdom Viridiplantae; phylum Streptophyta; class Magnoliopsida; order Ranunculales; family Menispermaceae; genus Stephania; species Stephania cephalantha. Next base: position 38,209,379 of record CM077576.1, read on the forward strand.
CCAATGTACATCAAGAGGAGATCGCACGACCGACTTAGTTTATTGACAATAAAGCGAGGTCGGTTCTAGAATAAGTAAGGTATTGAAGAGCAACCACCGTACTTCAATGATAGAGAGTGGGATCACCAAAAGGTTTGCCAATGTGAGAAACAAGTTGTACACCGAGATATGAAAGGAGAGGTGGCATGCGTATAATCTTGTAAGCATGTCCCGTACATAAGTTCAAGGATGTACTTCGTTGAGTAAGATATAAGCTAGTTGAATCTCGAAAAACTTTAAACCAGAGAAAAAAATCAACCGCACCCATAGTCATTAAAGCAAACTGAGACTGAAGCCATTCAATGAGTTGGTTAATCTGAGTTGAATCTGACCCAATGATAAGAATGTCATCCACATAGACAAGAAGGAGAATAAGAAAGTTTTCAGATCTTTTAAAGAAAAGTGATACATCAGAAGAAGAATGCTGAAGACCCCAATCAACCAAAACATGTTTTAACTTGGAGAACCAAACACGGGGAGCCTGCTTAAGGCCATAGAGTGCCTCATTGCATTTGTAGACATAATTAGGAAATTGCTTACCGAAGAAGCCCTCAAGTTGTATCATGAACACTTCTTCAGTAAGTTCCCCATTAAGAAATGCATTATTGATGTCCAATTGCTGAATAGGCCAATTGTAAGTGACATCAAGTGTAAACATGATGCGAAGGCAAAATGGTTTGATAAGCTGGGGAAAAGGTATCCATATAATCCAACCTAGGGGTTTAATGAAAACCTTTTGCAACCAATTTAGATTTATAACGAGAAATTTCCCCAGAAGGTATTGCCTTAAGCTTGAACACCCACTTACATCCAACTATACTCATATCAGGGGATGAAGGGACCAAATTCCATGTATTATTTTTGTCCGAAACGGTAAATTCATCAATCATAGCTTTGATACCTAGCGGTGTCTGAAAAACGACCTTAACGAAACATGTTCAAGTGACACTAGAAACGAAGCATGGGGAGAAGTCATAACCAAAGCCTTTGGTTTAAAGATGCCACTTTTACTACGAGTTTGCATAGCATGAAAGTTAACGATAGTATTGGCATTAGTAGGAGCAGACTAATTTACTTGAATAGGTGGAACTAAAGAAAGCTGACTGGACAGGAGACAAATAGGATGGTATTGTAGAAGCTGGAAGATGGAGAAGAAAGTATTGATGAAGAAATAGAGCTAGAAGGAAAGTCGACCAATAGACTTGAGAAAACTTAAAGGAAGACCAGGGAGAGGAAGAAGAATTAGAAGTGGGTGAAACTGACATAGAAAACAAAGATGGAAAATGACATTTTGTTTCATGGAAAATAACATCCCTAAAGATGTATACTTTTCCTGAAGAATGAAGACATTTGTGCTGACGCACGCGAAACGCTTCAATAAAATAATTATTCCTGAACCAGCTATTTTGTAGATAGTGATAAAGGGTTGATCCCCACAGAGATTGGTATGCTTTCTAAGGTTTTAAAAGAAAGAGAAATTGGAGGTTTTGAGAGAATGAATAAATTAACTGTGACGACCCCAGCTACGAAACAGGGCACCACCCGGCCTAATCCCGTAATCAAGCCTTAATCCACATCACCTAAAACTTAATTACGTATTAGTCAGCCTTTCATCCCTATATTCTCCAATTCATGTATTGATCTATATTATAATTTTCATGTAGGTTAAATATTATGCGGAAGCCATGATAATTCAAAATTTCTAAGTGTGGAAAATCAAGAGAATACTGACATCACATGCATGTAAATATATGAAACTATTCACTCAACCCAATGTACAACCCAAAATGACATAAACAATAATATTACAACAAAAGTCGAGACATACAAATGAGTGAGGAGAGTCGCCGAAGGCGCTCGGAAGGAGTCGCCGATCTTCTCCTTCCCGGTCTCTGCTGCTGCTCGACGGACCTACACCACATGATCACAAACTAGACGGTGAGTATAGTGATATTTATATACTAACTGGAGAATTTCATGCCACATTTCCAAAATAAACGAATGGTATTTAAAAGCATAAAGTAGCGAAATAAAGTCTTGAAACAAGAAATGCAAGTAAATACCATAGTTAAAGATGTAGAGACTGACACAGGGTAAGTCGAGATGATCTACGTCCGGTCGGCGGTGAGACCTATCACATAACCTTTCCCACTACTATATGGAGCTTCGCTCAACATATCTCACACAATTAGCGGAGCCGCGCTCTACGCTTTACAACGTCGATCTCATACTTGCCGACCACCCCGAGTCCCATACCTCGTGTGCTTTGCGCAAATGTAGTGGTGAATGTCGGAACCCCGGTAGACCCATGTCCCCGTGAACCGCGCATCTCTCGTGCAATGGACACTAGATAATCTCTACTTTACGTTCAAAAACAAATAATTTCAAAATTCTAGGATGCCAAAACAATTTAGGCTACAAAGTCCAAAGGAAATCGAATACAAGTCCAATTTCATCCAAATTATTCCATTAGCATGCTTGCTATCAATTTTGTTCAAGAATGACCTCAAGTGTATGAATCGGAGGCAACGAAACAATTCGAGAAGGCATCATGCCACAATATTCATCCATGAATAGATACAAGAACAACATGATGTGCGAGTCAAATAACATTGTCTACCAATAGACCAATAAAGCAATAAGAGAATGAAATGAAATATAAAATTTTCATAGTTGTACTTACAAGTCACACGCTTGTCATAGTCTATCCGCTCCTCGACAATTTCGTAATGCGTGCCCAAACGCCCGAATTCGCCCCTTTGTTCCCTAACATTCAATAATGTCTCAATTTAGGCCAAGTCGAAATCGAGACAAATTTCTAAAACTCTTTTTGTATTTATTTTCGGTCATTCGGTCCATTTCGCGTTTTTGAGGTAAAACCCTAGAAAAATGCTCGTCAAAATTCCAAATATTTTATTTTTCCTAGAAATTCATTATTTTATATTTATTTTGTCGAACTATAAATTTTCGAAATTTTTTCCTATTTTTCCGGACTTTTCCCAATTTCCTTTTTTTTTTTTTTTTTTTCTGTTTTATTTTCTTTTATGGGTTTGGGTTGAGCCGAACCTAGGCAGGTTTCGAACCGCCTGGTTCACCCAACCCATCTCTTTCTCTTCTCTTTGTCTTATATTTTTTTTTTCTTTTGTGGGCTGAACCAGGCCGAACCTGGTCCGGTTCTCCCTTTTCTCCTTTTTTTTTTTTTTTTTTTTTTTTCTTTGGTCTGAACCTTAAGGCCGAACCGGGTTTGGCTCGCTCGAGCCGAACGGCCGGTTCAGACCTATTCTTCTTCGCGCAAACAGAGCACACAAGGTGCTCTTTTTTTTTTTTTTTAATTTCTCGTCACTTTGGGTTGGGCTTCCATCCCCAACCCCAGGTTGGGTCTCTATGCGGGGAGACTACTAGCGGTTTGTCGAGTTCGTCACCTCAAACCATCACAACAACCGAACGACACAACAACAACAAACGACACAACAACAAGGAAATTCACTCACCTTGCTCGAACTCGGTCTCTCTCTCTCTCTCATTCTCTCTATTTCCCGCTCTCTCTTTCTTCTTATTCCTTTCTTATTGGTTTTCTTTCTCTCTCTTGTTCCTTTTTTGTTTTGATTTGATGAGATAAGTTTGGACTTTAGGGGTTATATCATTTGGGTGGCTTGAATGTGAGCCACATATCTCAACCCACACACATATCTCGAGGCACATCGGGTGGTTTTGCTTACCACACTTGTCCTACTAGTCTATGCTTGGTTGACACCAAACTTAACACCACTTGTGTTGAACCATAGTGATGCGTATCTCGAGACACATCCAATGTCTCATGTTTTTTTTTTCACCTATAGGCCCATCTCGCTTATTTCATTCCATGTGGCCATATTAACACCACACATTACCCAAAAAATCACATTTTATTTAAATAAATCAAACTTACCCCTAAAATGTCGCTACCTCGGTCCCACGTCGACATGCGACTCGAGCGCGTCCGTCCATTCGTCATGTACACTGCATACCCGTAAATGACTTAGTTGTCTACACATATACAATACACTAGGCATACAACACACAAATATAAAATGTACCTCGGCCCTTGCCTCGGTAAACGGACATATCACGGTGTGGGTCCCACGGTGCGGGTCGTTGAGCTGTGTAAATACAATAACACGAGTTAACAATTTTGGCCCACGACATTAACTAATCTAAATAACAATAAAATAAATAAAGCAATGAAAATTGTTTTGAAATCAATTAATGAAAAATACATAGGTTAAGACATACAAGTTCGGTTCAATAAAAGATTGGATTTGGTTATCAACCTATGTAAAGTATGCAAATCAAAAATATCGTAGTGTAGCTTTAAACCAGGTAATGTACACGGTTCCTCACACTTCCTAATCTCGATAGCCAAGGTATGACAATGACTACTTCCCTAGCCAAATGTATAACCCTATACTCAAGCGCATTGGGTTTAACACGATGACCGCAATGGGTTTGTTGAAGGCACTACACCTAGATAACCAAATCACTAGTGTGTCCGATTTAGCCTATATCCCTGAGGTATTTAACCGGTCCCAAAATAGGCGAATCAATTAGTAGGGTCAGTTACCACTGGCGTGGTCTTATTGCATAAGGTCGGATGCTTACGACTCATTTGCAAAATAATTAAGGTTTAAATATAAATTTAACCTCAATTAATCAATCAATAACAAAGGGAATAAAATAACAATGAAAATAAATGAAATTAAAATAAATAAATCTCACAAATCCATAAATAAGAGTAGACGAACCTCCCTTGCAGTCTCACTTTGAGCCATGAGATTTGTGTCTCATGGATGAAAAACTCAAAACAAAAGAAAAGTAGGGAGGAAGAAGAATAGTCGTAGAGAGAGATAGAGAATAACTGCCTTTTTGAAATAGAAGTCTGGAGGTTAGTCGCCTCCTTTAGATATCTCTATGTCTTTCCAAAAAATAAAAATAAAACCTTATGTTCTTATCAACTCCTTGGCAAAAAATCAAATTCTAATTCGATTAGAATGGGTTTCTTGATGCAACATGCAAATCGAGGCTGATCTATGAATATGGATACATTGCATTGCAAAATATGTAGCACGTCTCTCTGTTTTGCTTTTATTAAGACATCATGATGATTTCATCAACAACTTCTACTTCATATAAATGTTGAACTGAATGAACGTCCCATGTACCATTCCATATAAGCATGTCACTAATGCTGCCAATACTGCCTCATACCTTTTTCGCCCTCAATTTTGATAATGTATCTCATAAACCTATAAATTAATAAATAAATACAATTAGACTAATATTATGGAGACTTAACAATAAAATATATATAAATAACCTATATAATTACATAGTTAACGACTTATCATGTACCCATGATGGCAAGGGCTATATCCAATGAAAATGCATTTAGATGATCTAAAATTAAACTTGTGTTTAGAATAGAAGTTAAACTAGGAAAACATGCACAACCAAAGGTATTAAGATAAAAGTAATTGGGTTTGAGATTGAAAATTTAAAAGCTGATGATGGTAAGCTATTTATAAGAAAGACCGAGGTCATAAAAGCCTCTTCCCGAGGAAGGACAAGGGCACCTTAGCATGAGCAAGTAGAGTCAAGCCCATCTCAACAACATATCTATGCTTTCTTTCAAGGACACCTTTTTGTTGATGTGTATAAAGGCAAGTGTATCGATGGATAATACCAGACCGATTGCAAAAATTCTTAATTGGTTTGAACTCTAAGCCCATATCATTGAAAAACCTTAAGTTTGGTGTTAAGTGTGACTCAGCTTGGGCTAGAAAATGATGAAAAGTAGCATAAGTATCAAATTTGAGTTTAAGAGGGTAAAACCAAGAAAAATGAAAGAAAGCATATACGAAAACAACATAATAACGAGATCATTGAGTTGAAGAATAGGGTAAAGGACCTACAAGTCAGAATAAACTAACTTAAGTGATTTAGAAAGCTGAAATAGGGCAAGATTCATAAGGTAATTTGTGCGGTTTCCCAATTTTACAAGAATCACAAAAATTCACACAACATTTAACATCGAGATGCATTAAAAGATTGAAGTACATGTTTCAAGTACTTGTACAAATGGATGGCCAAGCCTATCATGCCAAACATTGTTATTAACAGAAGTGAACAATGCAATAAAATCATGAGTACAATTAGAAGATGAAATGGAGCAGAAAGCACCATTATTTAGAGAGGACCCTTTGGAAAGACAAGTAAAGACCATTCTCAAGTTGGCCTTGGAGAAAAACTCTTTTCGAGTCATTTTCCTTGAAAAAAAGTGATGTAGGAGTGAATTCAATAATTACATCATTATCACAAGTAAGTTTAGAAACACTGACTAGATTTTTTGCAAGATTAGGCACATGAATAACTTGATTAAGATGGAAGGACTTAGAAAGACAAGGGTTAGACTGAACACTGCTACTGCCAATACTAGAAATATGTAACTGCTCACCACTACCAACTGTAACAAGATGGTTACCTTTGTACTTTGACTTGTTCATCAGAGAAGAAGCATCTAAAGTTATGTGACTGGAAGCCCCAAAATCCATATACTAATATGGATCAGCAACTGATTCAGGTAAAGCCATTAAACCTTGAAACTGATTATAGAAAACTTGAGGAGGAGAAAAGCGATTGTTGGGTGAAGAGGCCTTCAATTGGATTAGTAGATGATTAAGATGAAGGGCCATGAAAGTTTTGGTCAAATTTATGAAAACACTTTGCAAAACCATATGGCCATGACGAAAACAAACTTGCGGAACACCCTCGACCTCCACGACCACCATATCTTCCTCATCATTGTTTATTACCACCAAATCGACCTCCATTAGATCGATTTTAGGTTTGATTTTGTCCAGACTTTTCTTGTTTGGGACTTCATATCACCATTTTCAACAAAATTTGCGAGAAGATTGAGATAAATCTATTTGAGATACTGATTGAGCTACTCATGTTCATGCATCATCAAGAGATACCATGCATCCTAAATTGACATCGTCTTGTCTTTGAGAAGATATAAGAACCACCATGAATCAAATTCATGGCCAAGACCACTCAAAATTGTGAATGAGATCTGAATCTATGATGGTATAACCTATTGACTTAAGTTCTTAACCAAGATTCTTGATCTTCAAAACAAATTGAGATATAGAGGAAGAACAGTTCTAGAGTGTGTTCGAGTTGTTGCTTGAGCCGAAGAGCCCTCAGCCGTAGAGGATTAGGCAAACAAACACTCAAGAGTACTCAGGATCTCATATGACGATGTACACTCTGTAACATTTTGGTGACACCTTTACCAATATTAGAGAAAAACCAAAACATTAGAAGATGATCTGTTCGAATCCATATTTCAAGATCTAAATCTATCATATTTGAAGCTTTTGGTTGCAAAATCAGCACATATAGACCTAAACCTCGAACAACCGATTTGACACGAACATTCCAGTATGAGAAATTTGTCTCGTTGAGCTTCGTTGGCAGTGTGAAGTTCAATGCCTTGGCAATGGCCGTAACATCAGCAATCGACTTCAAATCCAGAGAAGACTTTGACGACACTGGCGATGAAGACTTTGACAATAATAGTGACGAAGATGATTGCCATGTCCGGCTCGATACCATGTAAACTTTACCTAAAAGAGTGAAGCATAGAGAGAACTATAAATCTAAATAGAGAAGAACAAGGAATGAGTCTCTCGTAATATTTGATATCTTATTAACGAAATAAAAGTACATTACAAGTATATATACTCAACTAATCATAGACTTAACTAACTAACTAAGTCTATTAATAAGTTGTTATAGAAGTTGTGTGGAGTCACGCAACACACGTGTGATTGAGTCACTCAACTAACTATATCACAAACTAACTATGATCAGGTTTATTAACATCTTTAATAGGAATGAAAATACACCTAGCTAGCTAGTCACTTCAAAACGATCCCTAATATTACCACCCCATAATCCTCTCGGTGCTTTTGAAAATTTATTCAAACGCCACGAGTTCGCTAGTAAAACATTAAATGCCTAAAAATATGTATTGCTAAAAAATGCCTAAGACTATGCAAAACTACTAGATTCGATGGTAGTATCTTATATATGTTGCTCAATATTAATCTTTCATATGCATCATTTGGTGTATAAAATTTATGTGTGTGTATGTGACTATTATTTTATTTTTCTTTTCAATTAGTTAATGAATGAGAGACTATTATTTGAGAATTGCTAGAATGACAATGGCATGTCACACGCATGACACATTGGCTCACATGAGCAGTCCATGCGCGCATCGAGATGCGTATATACACATATTCCAAAGTGCATAACACGTGAGTTGAGACCGATAAGCCAATATGTCTTGCGGTGTGACATTCTTGTTGTCATTCTAATATTTTCCCTATTATTTAATCTTCAACACTCCCCTTCAAGTCCAATTGATGTAGTCGGTGTTGGGTTTTTCAACCACTAGTGAATGGCAAACTTGTCATTTTGCACACCTCTATAAAAGCAACTTTTCCTTTTTTTGAGAAAAAAAAAGAGAGCACGATTTGTGAGAAAGAAAGATTGGGGAGAATTGATTTGTGAAGCTTGGAAGCCCTAGTTTCATGCATTCTTCAAGTGCTTGATTGGAAGGCCAAACAGACTCTGTTTAAGGCGAGATTCGAAGGGGAGATTCACGGTGGTGAGCTCTACATCACCATTGGTACATAGCTCATTTTGTCATCTTTTAGGTGACATCCTCCATTTCTCTTGCATTAAGTTTTTGGCCAAGATATTTTGTTGTCTTGATGATTTGTGATGTTCATGCCTCTAATTTGTGTTAGAGAAGACTTATGTATTCCCATTTGCAATAGTGGATAACTTTCATAGATGTTAGTCACCTCGTGGTTTTACTTCTCACATTGAGAAGGTCTTCATGTTAAAAATCTTGTGTGTCGTGGTTTTGATTCTCGCATTTGATTGTTCCTTAATTTTTGGATTGCTCATATTATGGTTGTGGTCCTTGTTTGGCAACACAAGAGAGAGGTAAATTCATTGTTGGTGTAAGTTCACCCCATCAAAGTGGTATTAGAGCGTGGTTGAAGTTCTTTGTTCCTTGTGTTTAGCAATGGATGACCAAGTGTTCAATCCAAACAAAATGATTAGCTTGAATTGTTCGAATTACCATGCTTGGAGAAAGAAGATGGATGACACACTCTATATGAAGAAGTTTTATCAATCGGTGTTTGAGACAGAAAAGCCTGAAGGCATCTCAAATAAGGAATGGACTATCTTTTATCGATAAGTGTATGCGGACTTATTCGGCAATGGGTAGATGACAATATTTCTAGTCATATAGAAGAGGAAAGCGATGCACGTGTCATATGGACCAAACTCGAATAGTTGTATGCTCGAAAAACGAGGAACATGAAGATGATTTTGATAAAGAAATTCATGGACTTGAAATATCAAGAGGGAACCCCGAGTTTTGGATCATTTGAATGCATTTAAAAGAGTTGTGAACTAATTTGCAAAGACGAACATCAAGTTTGATGATTAGGTTCAAGCTCTATGGCTTCTTGGCGTACTACGGACTCTTGGGACACATTTCGGATGACATTGTCTAATTCGGCTCCGAGATGGTGTTATTTCTTTTGATTCGACATCGAATGACATTATGAATGAAGAATTGAGACAACAATCATTTCAAAGCTCTTCCTCATAGACAAAGACAGAGGTCTTTGTTACTGAGAAAATAGGGGAGAAGCAAAAGCAAAGGTGCGAGGTTACATGATAGAGGCAAAAGCAAGTCCAACAAATTTGCGAATGTTGAGTGTCATCATTGTGATCTAAAGGGGCATATAAAGAAGTATTGTTGAAAACTCAAGAGAGACAATAAGAATGGGAATGAAAAAAAAAGACGATGATGGTAAGAAAGATAAAGTTGCTATTGTCACTAATGATTTTCTTGTTATGTATGATGATGATGTGGTTAGTCTTGCATGTCATGAAACTAATTCAGTTATTGATAGTGGTGCCTCAATTCATGCTACATCAAGAAGATATTTCTTCACATCTTATACATCCAGGAGACTTTGGTGATGTTAGGATGGGGAACAATGGTTTGTCTAAAGTCATTGATATGGGTGATGTATGCCTAGAGACCAATAACAAGCTCTAAGTTGGTCTTGAAAAATGTGAAACATATCCCAGATATTCGCATGAATCTTGTTTCGGCTAGTAGGCTTGATGATGAAGGTTTTTGTTGCACCTCCAATGAAGGCAAATGGAAGCTTTCTAAAGGTTTCATGATCGTGGCTAGGGGAAAGAAATGTTCTTCATAGTAGAATCAATGCACTTGAGAATGATGATATAATTGAGTTATGGCACATGAGGCTTACTCACATGAGTGAGAAGGGTTTGACATTCGGCAAAGAAGAATGTGCTCTCAAAGGTAAAGAGTTCACCTTTGAAGAAATGTGTTCACCGCTGCTTGCGCAGGGGAAACAAACCAGAGTTGCTTTCAAGTCATTGAGTTCTCATTGAAAAAGTCGAAATACTTGATCTTGTACATTCGGATGTATGTGGTCCTATGAAGATAAAGACATTTGATGGTGCTATTTACTTTGTCACTTTCATTGATGATCATTCATGAAAGTTGTGGGTTTACACCTTGAAGACAAAAGACCAAGTGTTTGATATATTCAAGAAGTTTCATGCATTGGTTGAAAGACAACCGAGAAGAAATTTAAATGCATTAAAACCAACAATAGTGGTGAGTATTGTGGCGCTTTTGATGAGCATTGCAAAGCGGCAAGGCATTTGGCATCAAAAGAAACCTCATAAGACTCTCTGAATTAAATGGGATAAGCTGTGAGAATGAACAAAACTCTAGTTAAAAGGGTGATATGTTTGCTTTCGAAGCAAAGTTGCATAAATCCTTTTAGGGTGAAGTTTTGAGTACGGTGGTACATGTGTTGATTTTGACATTGTGTGTTCCTCTGAATCTAGAAGTTCGAGAGAGAGTTTGGCGAGGGAAAGGATGTTTCCTATGATTACTTACGGGTATTTGGGTGCAAAGCTTTTGTTCATATTTCGAAAGATGAGAGGTCTAAGTTTGATGTCAAGACTAGACAATGTGTTTTCATTGGCTATGGGAAAGATGAATTTGGCTACGGGTTTTATGATCCAATTCGGAAGAAACTTGTAAGAAACAGAGATGCAATATTTATGGAAGATCAAATCATTGAGGACATAGAGAAGAAAGTTAGTTCAATGTCTGGTGTTAGTGGTGATTCAGTTGATCTTGAGTTATTTTCTCCACCTCATGTTCAGAAATAGATTTCATATATAGTTAATGATGATCAGCATGGTATCGGTGATGTTGATATTACGCGAGTTTGAGTTGGATAATAATGATCATGAGCGGTAACCGGTGGTACCAAATGCTCCAGCTATTGTTCCACCTAGGAGATCTGAAAAAGGGCGAAGTTACATTCTACTCAATATCCACTTAATAAGTTTGTGTTGTTGATGACGGATGAGAGCTGAATCCTATGCAGAAGCTATGCAAAATGAGCATAAAGAGAAATGGGTTGAAACAATGGATGATGAGATGAAATTATTGCATGATAACCATACTTTTGAGTTGTTCAAGCTACCTAATGGTAAGAAAGCTTTGAGAAATACGCGGTGTGTATAAAGTGAAGCATGAAGAGCACACTTCATAACCTCGATACAAAGCTAGATTGGTTGTTAAGGGTTTTAGTCAAAAGAAAGACATCAATTGTGATGAGATCTTCTCACCGGTAGTCAAGATGTCATCTATTCGACTAATTTTGAGCTTGACAGCAAGTCTTGATTTGGAAGTTGAGCAAATGGATGTGAAGACTGCTTTCCTCCATAGTGACTTAGATAAATAGATTTACATGGAACAACCAGAGGGTTTCAAAGTGCATGGAAAAGAAAGTTATGTGTTAAAGTTGAAGAAAAGTCTTTATGGCTTGAAGCAAGCACCGAGACAATGGTACAAGAAGTTTGAATTGGTTATGGGGAGCAAGGCTACCATAAGCCTACTTCGATCATTATGTTTTTGTGCAGAGATTCTCCGATGATGATTTTATTATATTGTTGCTCTATGTTGATGATATGTTGATTGTTGGCGGAGAATGCTTCAAGAATTGCAAAGTCGAAGAAACAGCTTGATTGAGCAAGTTATTCTCCATGAAAGACTTGGGTTCGGCAAAACAAATTCTTAGTATGCGTATTTTGCAAGATAAAAGTTCCAAGAAATTGTTTTTGTCACAAGAGCACTATATATAATAGTTCTAGAGAGGTTCAACATGAACAAAGCTAAGATAGTGAATGCTCTTTTAGCTAATCACTTTAAGTTGAATGCTCGGCAGGTGTCCTTCTACACATGAAGAGAAGCAAGATATGGAGAAAATTCCATATGCCTCCGTAGTAGTGGGAAGTTTGATGTATGCTATGGTGTGTACGAGACCGGATATATCATATGTAGTTGGTGTGGTTAGTAGGTTCTTATCTAATCCGGGACGAGAGCATTGGGATGCGTCAAGTGGATTATGAAATATCTACGATGGAATACTTCTTCGAGACTCACTTTTGTTAATAGGAAGCCAATATTGGTTGGTTACACGGATACGAGATATGGTGGTGATTTGGATACTCGGAGGTTTGCTTCGGGTTACTTGATGACTTTCTCGGGTGTGGGGGCGGTATCATGGCGGTCCAGTTGAAAAAATGTATTGCATTTTCTACCGCTGAAGCCGAGTTCATTGCAACAACCGAAGCATGTACAAAGTTGTTGTGGTTGAAGAAGTTTCTTCAAGAAATTGGTTTCAAGCAAGAAATATATGTTTTGTTTTGTGACAATCAAAGTGCCATTCATATGAGTAAGAATGCTTCATTTCACTCAAGGACTAAGCACATTAATGTAAGGTATCATTGGATACGAGATGTTCTCAATGATGGCTTACTTGAAATTGAGAAGATTCACACTGATATTAATGGTTCTAATATGTTTACAAAGGCATTGCCAAGTTTAAAACTTGAAGTATATTGCGACGTAGCGGGATTGATGATCCCTCGGTCACTTAATTGAAAAAGGAGAAAATTGTTGGGTTTTTCAACTACTAGTGAAGGGCAAACTTGTCATTTTGCACACCTCTATAAAAGCAACTTTTTTTTTTTTTTTAGAGAAAAAAAGTGAGAGACCACGAATTGTGAGAAAGAGAGATTGGGGAGAATGGATTTGTGAAGCTTGGAAGCCCTAGTTTCATGCATTCTTCAAGTGCTTGATTGGAAGGTCAAACGGACGCCGTTTGAGGCGAGATTCGAAGGGGAGATTCGCAGTGCCGAGCTCTACATCACCATTGGTGAAGATCTCACTTTGTCCTCTTCTAGGTGACATCCTCCATTTCTCTTGTATTAAGTTTTTGGCCAAGATATTTTGTTGTCTTGATGATTTGTAATGTTCATGCCTCTAATTTGTGTTAGAAAAACTTGTGTATTCCCATTTGCAATAGTGGAGAACTTTCATAGGTGTTAGTCACCTCGTGGTTTTACTTCTCAAGTTGAGAAAGTTTCCACATTAAAAATCTTATGTGTTTGATTCTCGCATTTCATTGTTCCTTAATTTGTCGGATTGCTCATATTGTGGTTGTGGTCCTTGTTTGGCAACACAAGAGAGAGGTAGATTCATTGTTAGTGTAAGTTCACCCCATCGGTCGAGATGTGACTTGCTCCCGAACTTCAACATTGATGAGGTCTTCCTATTTTTGTTAGCTTGAGTTTGTGTTCTTTTTTCCAATTTATCTAGTCAGTTAAAACTTATAGAATAAAATACCACTTTTTGTTCTCGGATTTGTAATCTTTAACCTCAAAGGCCACAAGTTCGAATTTATTATTTGTTTTGCTATCCCTTTTTTTGGCCCTCCATTTTTTCTCTTTAACTGATATAAACCATGTAAAGTTTATATGTGTAGGCTCAAGTCTAAGTCAAGAGAGATTGTATGGAGACTATTTTGTTCATTTATATTTATATTTTCGTACGTGGTACCTTAGTCTTTATTCTCAACTCATCATTGATGTGGAAATATTACATCATTTCCAACAAATTCTACTACAAATCTCTTCATTGTTTCATCATGTCCTCTAAATTTTAAGGCTAAGGAATACGACAAAACCTTACCCTGTCTTGTGTTGGGTCAATATCCATGGACTAAGGTACCTTATACATAATTAGCACGTCTCTTTTATTTGTAATCATCAATCTGTATTCAGACCTAGCTTAATTTTTCTTTGGGTATTCACTAAATTTTTTTTCTTTGGGTGTGTGACATGAATAATCACTTACTTTCAGGTAGCCAATGTGATCTTTTTAGACACACCTGTAGGGAGTGGCTATTCATATTCAGGAACAGAGCGAGGCTGGCAAACAAGCGACTCTACATTACATTAGGTGAACAAACATATACATTTCTTAGAAAGGTAAAATTAATGCCATTATGCAATCCTTTTTCATACTTGATATATGTGATCAAATTAATAAATTAGATATAAAATTAATGATGTACAATACATAGAAAAAGAAGGTAGATAGATTCAAAAATCTCAAAAGTTTATCCCAAATTAAAGTTTTTGTTTGAAATATCCTAATTTTTGTTTTCTCAATTTTATATCCCTCAATTTATGGGTCGAGGTTGATTGCTGCTTTATATGGCAAGATTCTTTACAATTTGTTTAGGAGTTGAAAACAATGTTGTAGACCAATTGCGGCCTTTTACTCAACAAGAAGTTTCAATTTACCAAAAACGATCATCATTTAAGCACAAATCTACCACATAATTGAAATTACGTAACAATCAAGACAAGTGAAATGTACAATGCTTGGACATTCTAAATAAAACTACACCAATTGTAGCCTTATCATTCAAACACCCATTTAGTATAAAATTGAAAAAATAGCCTATAAGTCGAACTCATATGAGTCCAGTGGATTTATTGGTTCATAATATATCTTAGACGATTTCTTTTATTTGGGATAAATTTTAGTCAACAAACAAGTTTTAGAGTATTGAGTCTATCTATAAAAAAAAAGTTCATTATATATATGTCTACATCATTAATTTGTTGTTGATATAATTTAAGGCTATATATACGCACTATAACTATTTATTGAACTTTCTATGCGTATACGTGTTACCGATGGTCGATGACCACCCAACATTTCTCCATAATATGTTCTACATAGCTTGTCTTTCATATTCGGCATACCTATTCCAATTATTGCTCATGAAATTTTCTTGGTAAGCTCATGCTCGAACACATGTTTTGAACTACTTTGATTAATATCTTCATTAATTAGGTACTAGTAATGCTAACTACTTTCTTCACTTCGTTTGGTTCATTTTTGCTAACTTAAAGTGTTAGTTGGGAGTTATCTACTTGGAGTTAATATTTTCATGTTTGGTTCAACTTTAAACTTGTAGGGAAGTTTCTAATTTTTAAACAATAAAAAATATGATTTGACATAAATAGCCTTCAAACAAGTGAGAGATGGGTAATAAATGAGTTATTAATGAGAGGTAATTGTGTCCACAACTCCTAAGAGATAACACCCCAGGGGGTGGTGGGGAGATATCTTACACCCTATGGTGTAAGTTGTGAGATAACTTGCAGGCAAGTTGCCTCCCAACTCCCTTTAAGTTATCTCCGGGAGATAACTCCACTCTAACAAAACTAGGCCTTCATTCCATATTATCTCGTTATATTTTGACTTGTGCACAAGAATTAAAGTGATGATTAAAAATAAAAAAATACATATTGAGACTAAATTACCCTTCATTAATAGCCTCATTTTTCATAAGTTTGTTCTTTATTAATTAACTAGACGTTGTCCCGCGCACGCGGAAGAGACTGAATATTAGTATTAGATAAAATATAGATCTACAACTAAATAATTACATGTCGTTGTATTCATCAATGAATATAATAGCCTTCTTGAATCAAAATGTTATTTAATAAGTATAATAGAATAGAGACAAAAAATGTAATTGCCTTCATCTTACGGTGGCTCTAGATCAGATCGTTGATGGGTGTTGTAACCAATCACATCTAGTTAAAAAGCCAAACCATTTTGTCAATAATAATAAGATCAAGAGAATAGTAGTTTTCATGATGAAGATAAATTAAAAATTGATAATCATAAGAACTAACATTTTTGTTTTAAAAAAAATTATGAAACTATAACCATGATAACTCAAAAAAAAGATAAACTATTGCCTAAATATGCTCGAGATATACATGCCTAAGAAATAGGAAATAAAATATTTAAATAATCGAGAAAATATAAACTATTGCCTAAACATGCTTCACAAGTACCTATATAAGAATACTTAGGAAAGAAAATACTTGCCTAAGAAAATATTTGTGTTCAAGGTGGGAATGTTTGAGCAAAAGTGGTGGGAATGTGATTTATAGTGTTCAATTTATTGTAACTATAATTAAAGAGAACCAAATCGTTTCTTTTGATATATAATTGCATGGTAAGGATAGTTGTGGTGTGATTTTAATTGATTGATAGGAAACCAAATCGTTTCTTTTTTTTTTTGTTACAAACCAAATTGTTTCTTTATGAATATATATCGTAACTGTAATTAAATCTATGAATGTGAACTGTCTTCATCAAACGTCCCCTTGTATTAGAAAGTAGGTATTAATTTGTAATTACTATATATAGATTTTTATTACTATGTATATGGTATTTAATATGCATGCATGTGAACCTTCTTCATCAAACAACGTCTCCTTGTAATTACCATATATTTGGTACATTTTATATATTATTATTACTATATATATGGTACCATATATTATTATTATTATTTAATAAGTCAAACGACGTCCCCATTACGTTCCTTACAAATAGGCATTAATTTGTAGCACCACGTGGCATTTTTTAACCGTCTCCACCATTACCGTCCTCATCAAACAACGTCCCCTTGTAATTACCATATATATGGTACGTTTTATATATTACTATTACTATATATATTTATGGTACCATATATATATAGATATTTATTGGACACCCCTATATGGTAGGTTTGAATTTTTTTTAAGATGTGCCACGTGGAGCATCGAGAAGGATGGAAAACGCAACACGTACACCCCAAGGTTTTCCTTTAAATAATTTTTTTTGGGGATGTCCTACTTGGCGCATCGAGAATGATGGAAAATGACACATGTACATCCTAAGGTCTTCCTTTATTCCCATTAGAGTTGAATTGATGACGTGGCATTACAATGATGACATGGAGAGTAGGAATCTTGAGAGGAAGTCATGTGGCACTCGATGTCTTCCTTTAATATATATATATATATATAGATTAAAGTTGAGTTGATGACGTGTCATTACAATGATGACATGATGAGTAGGAAGCTTGAGAGGAAGCCATGTGGCACTTTGAGGTCTTCTTTTAATGTACATATATATATATTAGAGTTGAGTTGATGACGTGACATTACAATGATGACATGGCAAGTATGAAGCTTGAGAGGAAGCCATGTGGCACTTCGAGGTATTCCTTTAATAAATATATATAGATATATAGATTAGAGTCGGGTTGATGACGTAGCATTACAATGATGACATGACGAGTATGAAGCTTGAGAAGAAGCCATGTGGCACTCAGAAGGGTCTTCCTTTATTCCCGTTAGAGTTGAATTGATGATGTGCCATTACAACGATGACATGGCGAATAGGTAGCTTGAGAGGAAGCCATGTGGCACTCGAGGTCTTCTTTTAATATATATAGATATAGATTAGAGTTGAGTTGATGACGTGGCATTACAATGATGACATGGCGAGTAGGAAGTTTGAGAGGAAGCCATGTGGGCACTCGAGGTCTTCTTTTAATGTACATATATATATATGTATATTGGAGTTAAGTTGATGACGTGACATTACAATGATGACATGACAAGTATGAAGCTTGAGAGGAAGCCATGTGGCATTCCGAAGGGTCTTCATTTAGTCCCATTAGAGTTGAACCGATGATGTGGCGTTACAATGATGACATGACGAGTAGGAAGCTTGAGAGGAAGCCATGTGGAACTTCAAGGTATTCCTTTAATAAATATATATAAATATATCGATTAGAGTTGAGTCGATGATATATCATTACAATGATGACATGGCGAGTAGGAAGCTTGAGAAGAAGCCATGAGGCCCTCCGAGTGGTCTTCCTTTATTCCCATTAGAGTTGAATTGATGATGTGACATTACAATGATGACATGGCGAATAGGAAGCTTGAGAGGAAGCCATGTGGCACTCGAGGTCTTCTTTTAATATATATATATATTGGAGTTGAGTTGATGACGTGACATTACACGATGACATAGCAAGTAGGAAGATTGAGATGAAGCCATGTGGCACTCGAGGTCTTCTTTTAATATATAATATATATATTGGAGTTGAGTTGATGACGTGACATTACAATGATGACATGGCGAGTAAGAAACTTGAGAGGAAGCCATATGGCACCCCAAGGTCTTTCGTTGCATTACACGCCTTGGCTCATTTGCACGCATACCACATTTGCCATTCAACGCGGAAAAGTTTAAATCAAATTTCGTTTATTTTTTGTTTTTCTAAATTCATTTTTTTGTATTATTACCGTTAGTTTAAAAGAGCCATTGTTTTCAACGGTAAAAAATGTATACGTTTTTTGACCATTCTAATTTTACTATTCATATTCTTTTCACAGTTTTTCATATTTTTACCATATTAAGAATTTTCTTCAAACCTATATATACTCACTTATATTTACATCTTTTACACAACATACTTTAACGATGAAGGGGAGCCTTTAGTTGTCGCAACTCAAAGGTCCACTCAAGATTTTAATCAATATTTTCAAAGAAATGCATCAATAAGTGATCGAGAAGTACACCAACATCTTCGACCGGATTTGGTCGAGCATATATGGAACCATGTTGAAAATGTTAACGATGACAATTAGTATTGTCTTTTATTTTATTATTTTTCGTATGTAGTAAAGCAAATTTTCTATGTTTTCTTATATTATTAATGTCTTTTTACGTCAATTAATTAATCAATATTTTAATATATTTAGGAGTGTCGATTCTTTTTTGTGTTGTTGTACTTTCGATTGATTTATTCTATTTATTTTTATCAGTTTTTATCTAAAAATAATTAAGAAGTTATTTTTTATTATTTCAAAATAAATATTTTTTTAAAAAATTGAAAATATATATTTAGGTATGTAAGAATAATAGTTATTTTATTTATTGGTTAATTTTAGAATATGTGATGTGAATTTTTTAAATATGTTGAATTTTTTAAAAAGAATGGTGTGATATGATCGTGGGTCTCATAAAGTGTGTAATAAAGGTGTTTAACTATTGTGGAAGTAAGTGTAATAGAGAAGAGTGTAATGGAATAATGAGGTGGAACTCCACTAACCAATGTGAGAGTTTAACCATTGTGGATGCCCTTAATATATATATATTAGAGTTGAGTTGATGACGTGGCATTATAGTGATGACATGACGAGTAGGAAGCTTGAAAGAAAGCCATGTGGCACTCGAGGGGTCTTCCTTTATTCCCATTAGAGTTGAGTTGATGACGTGGCATTACAATGATGACATGGCGAGTAAGAAGCTTGAGAGGAAGCCAGGTGGCATTACGAGGACTTCCTTTAATATATATATATATACATATAAGGAAATTCTACTATGGTGATTTTTATTCTTGACCATTGGATTTAAATGCAATGGTCAATTTGATAGCTACATTAATGATACTTCAATGTGTGCATAAGTACCAAGAAGTTATATTATTCATTGGGTTGAAATCTAATGGTCAAAAATAAAAAAATCACCATTTATGTTGATTTTTCTCCATCACCATGGTAGAATCACGTGTATATATATAGATATATATAGATGTGGAACCTCAATTGGCATTAATGTCATCACTTCAAAAATACTACTCCACTCCATGATGTATTTCATGTTTCACTCACTAATTAATGTTTTTACTAATTAACATGATGTGCACTCCGAGGGGTCTTCCCCAATTTGCTTGTTTTTATACTACTCGCTAATTAATGTGCATATTGAGAAAGTGAATCATTTAATGTGAATAATTGAAAAAACAAAAGGATTATAGAAATAGGCGTTTGACTAGCTTGAAATTGTAGTATATTAATTACACAAATCTAATTAAAGTGGAGAAATTGGAAAAAAAGACTATAAATACACCATTGGTTTCCTAATTTGACACATCTTGTGAAACAAAAAATAATAAAATACATTAAATATGACAGATAATATGGAACAGGGGAGTATGAAATACTAATTCCAATAATAATGCATTGGTGTATGGGTATGAATGTCCATTCTCCATGAGTTTAATTAATTATAAATGAATATGTTGAGACTATAAGAATTTACCAAATAAGTAATATACTATGCCTAGAAGGTCATGATTTTAAATTAACCTTTGAAATTAATAATATTTGATAATGTACTTGTTATTGTGTATTAATCAAGCTGAAAATTGTAAAAGAACAACTATTTTGACTTGTATTATATTAGATATTTACAGTTAAATTTGTAGTTAGCAGTTAAAGAGATAAGACAATAACTCTTGAAAACTATCTAGAGACGTGGTTGCATATAAGTTATGCACGATGGACACGTTAGGCCCATGATCGACAACAGATCACGACGATCACAAACACTAACACCCCGCGGTTGAATTGTCTAGTACACGGACGTGAATACTCTTCCAAAATTTGTTGAAAAGTGAAGTTAGGAGTCCCTTTGTGAAGGTATATGCATATTAAGTTGAGGATTGGATGTGGAGAACACAGAAATCAGTGATGCCAACCTGTTCACGCACGAAATGCAAGTGGCTCTTGATATTTTTCGTCTGTGATGTTGAACAAGATTTATGGAGTGGTACGTAGAAGATAGAGATGTTGTCGCAGTTGATCTTCGCAATAGACCACGGTAGCTCGCGACAATGGTTAATGTAACTCAATGAGTAGGTTACGTAGCAAAGCATGCCTCTGCCACCACATTTGCAACGGCAAGATATTCTGTTTCGACACTTGATCGTGAGGACCTGTGTTTTACATTTAGATGACCATGAAATAAGATTGACACCATGGAAAACACAATAACCAAGGCTGGCGGGGTCCCCGACCCAATTCGCACTGAGTATGCAACTCATGAGAAGAAGAATGATAAAGTTGCAACCCGTGACGAGAAGTACCTTTGACATAACGCAGTATGAGTTTGATAAGTTGGAAATGTGGATCTATACGGGCATGCATATACAAGCAAACTTGTTGCACCGCATGAGACAAATCAGGGCGCGTGAATGTGAGGTACTGAAGTGCACCTGCGAGGCTTCAATAAAAGGTGGTTTTGGAAAGGCTCAATGACAAAGTGGCGAAAGCTTTGAACGTGCGTCAATTGGAGTAGAGACTTGATGACATGAGGACATGTCGGCTCGCTCGAGAATCTCTTTGGGATAGTGGTGTTGTTATAAAAAGAGACCAGAGGAGCTTCTTGCAACAGAAACACCAAGAAAATGCTTAAGTGGGCTAAAGTCGACATGGAAAACTCACTCTTTAAGTGATGAAATAAAAGAAGGTAAAATAAGGGTAGAGGAGGCGGTGAGGATTATGTAATCAACATATAAAATTAAGTAGGCAGTGGTTGTTCCATGGTTGTAATTAAATAGAGATGCATCAGACTTAGATTCTACAAATCCAAGAGATTTGATGTGGGGGGCAAAACATTGATGCCAGGCACGGGATGTCTACTTAAGCTCGTATAATGACTTGTCGAGGCAACAAACATGATGAGGCTTAGAATGGTTGACAAAACTCAACAGATTGTTGAAAAAAAATGGTTTTAGCGAGTGTCGTGGAGAAAAGCATTTTTGACATCTAATTGGTAGATGGGCAATAATTTCGATCTGATAAAGCTAAGCTGGCACACAGTACTGAGATGTTTGCCGACACTGATGAGAGGACTAAAAGTCTTGGTATAGTCTACACCCGCCATCGAGAAAACCATGAACAACCCTTCTCGCTTTGTAGCTTGCAAGGAAGCCATCGAGATTAGAATTGTGGCGAAAGAGCCATTTGTCGGAGACCACATTAACATAAAGCGATCGTGGTACAAGCTCCTATGTATTATTCGCAACAAACCATCAAATTCAACAAGCATTGCGCTATACCGATTAGGATCTTATAAGGCGACACGATATGAATATGAGAAATTGGCGAAGTGATAACGATTAGCGTCAAAATATGCCTAGGCTTTAAAAATCCCTTCTTTGATTTGGGTTGTCATGGAATGAGTAGGTTATTGATGGGAGCATGTTGAGCCACGACAGATGCGGAATGCAAGGCATGAGGCATTTAAGGTGAAGTTGGTAGAAAAACGCCTATCAAGACCGAAGAGGTTACCGCGAAAGGTGATGTGGACAAAGGTGGTGTGGTGGATACTAGCTCTAAGAGCGAATCGTAATATGTATGTGGGCTAGTCGTAGTTTTAGAAAAAAATGATGTCTCATCAAACATGACATGTCAAGATATTATGGCATGACGAGACAAAAGATCAAGACACAGATAACCTTAGTGAGGTGAAGGATAGCCAAGGAAAACACACAGGATAACTCGAGGAGATAGCTTGAGAGGAGCCATGGCCGAAGCAATCGGGTAACAAAACAGTAGAACACGCGAAGTTGAGAGTAGAAAGGAGAGAGTGCAATAAGTTCTTCATATGGTGTTAGGTGGTTCAAGATTTAGGATGGACGTATGTTGAGAAGGTAGAAGGCAGTGTTAAGAGCTTCAGCCTAATACTTAATAGGCATATAAACATGAAAAAAGAGGGTGTGAAAGACATCAGTTATAGTGCAAATCATACGCCCAACTTTTCCATTTTGGTGAGATGTATGTGGACGAGAAAGTCTTGAGTGAATCCAATGTGAAGCGAAGAAACGACGAGTAGATGTGTTGTCGAGTTCCTTGTCGTTGTCACATTGAATGCTTTTGATTGATAACTGAAACAACGTTTGAACAAAAATGTAGAAAGAAGTAAGAGGGGTTAAGATATCCGACTTTTGCTTAAGAGGAAACGTTTATAAGAAGTGAGTATAAACATCCAAAACAACTAGATAATATTTAAATCCCAAAAACTTAAAACAGGAGACGTCCACAAGTCACAATGAATAATATCAAAAAGAGGAAATGTCTTAGAAATATAATTAAATAAGGTAGGCACAGTTGGAGACCGAGTTGACAAGCCTCACAAACAGAAGGGTTAAGAGTCGAGAGGCTGCTTTTACATAAAATAATAGATGCAAAAAGTTTAGATAGGATCTGGTGATTAGGGTGTCTGAGATGTTGATGCCATAGATTAAGTCGAACTCACAGCAACAACCAAGGCGACCGAAAGAAATGGGGTAGAACTCACCATAACTATTACATCGAAAAATCTATTTCTTGTTTCGGAGATTCTTCACAAAGAGACCAAAAGGGTCAAACTTAACAGAACAATAATAATCGATTAAACTTGTGAGCAGAAACTAAGTTTTTTGATAATTTGAGGAGTAACGAGAACATTTTGTTAAGGAAAATGGTTTATAACAAGTGGTTAGAGTATGAGTGCATGTGTGCCAAAAAGGAATAAAATATCCATTACTGCGACAACTTGTTGAGATGAAGGTTTTGAAGAAGAAATGTGTGTGAGAGTATCAACATCATTTGGCCATATAGGCGGTGGCATTAGAATCCATGTACCTCTCATCACTGCTTGGCTATTTGAGAGACAAGGTATTGAACGCTGAATGAATGCGCTCTAATCCCATGTTGGCGAGAGCGAAATAGATAAAGAGCACTGACACAATGGAGGAGGGACGAGTCGGAAATGCTAAAGGTGATATAGTTGTCACCGGAAGTTGCGATTGTGGGTCGAGGACACCAAGTCGTATCGGTGCGGGCATATTCATTTACCACGAGTGTATAGCAGGTCCAAGGATTGTAGAATTGTACCTGTTAGCCCCTCAATAGCATTACCGAGTATGCTTTGGGTTGGGCATCGAGAAACCTAGCAAATATCCGAGTTTCGGTGGAGTTGGATGGTTCCATGGGACTTAGTTGCGGGATGGTGCACCCGCGGATGGTTCGCAGGATAGCGCACGGATGATCGCACATACGGATGGGTAAATCGTATGCGGCACATGACGAGGCAACGCGCATAGGCGTGGACAAGGTCGCGCCTTGGCGCGGATAAGGTCGCGTTCCTTGGCACGAGCACGGTTGTGCCTTGGTGCGTTCCTTGGCACGAGCACGGTTGTGCCTTGGCGCGAGCACGGTAGTGCCTTGGCATGGGCAAGGTTTGACAAAACTTGAGTTAGGCGTTGACCAAGTCAAAGTGTGATTGGTCTCACTTTTGGATGTTTCCTATTGGAGTTCCAGGAACGACTTAACTTCTACTATAAGGAGGGGTGCGTCCTCTCCTAGGGGCGGCATGAGCATGAAGGCAAGGGAGACCCTAAAGCATGCCTTGACAGCCATGCCAAGACAAAACCCAAGGACCATGGTGTGAGCCACCCCGAGCCGGTGGGACTCGGACTTGACTGAGCCCCGGCTAGCACCCAGGGTGCCTAGGCTCTACTAGGCACCACCGGACATACCCTGTCCCTAAGCAAGGCATGGACCAAGTCACCTTAAGGCACGGATGGACCAAGCCCGTAGTTCCAGGCAGTTGTGTAACTACCTTGGTCATGGCCCCTGACATTACCAAGGCACGTCCAAGAATGTCCCAAGCACATTGAGCATGTGCCAATTGACCAAACAGTTGTGTCAGTTGCGGAACCAGGTGGCAGCAAGGGAGTATGACAGTTGGGTAACTACCTTAACCACAAGGAGTGAGGGTTTTACTTAGTCTATGAATTAATGTAATCAGGACATGTGTCCTTGACGGTTATGTAACTATTTGTTGGCTGATCTATAAAGCCAAGGGCACCATGCTTGGGGAAGCATATAGTGCTAGTGTTGTATTCCCATTGAGAGCTTAGTAAAACATTCCCTTGGTGTCATTGCTTGTTGTTCATTCACTTTGAGTATTGGTAGTGCTGAACTAAGGTGGCCCTTAGGCACCACGGGTAGGATTAAGTGAGAAAATTCCTTAGGGTAAACCCCTCACTTGATACGCTATGATGGTACCCATGGTGCGGTGCTATTTCAAGGTGCCGTTCACCTCGACCACCACGGTTGCTATTGCCATCATTACAACCTTTGTCGCGCCAACCGTTGCAA
Organism: Stephania cephalantha; assembly: GCA_039657325.1. Lineage (NCBI taxonomy): Eukaryota > Viridiplantae > Streptophyta > Magnoliopsida > Ranunculales > Menispermaceae > Stephania > Stephania cephalantha. Next base: position 38,234,825 of record CM077576.1, read on the forward strand.
CCTCCTCCATGGCATTTGCCACAATTGTCTTGGTTGCCACGGTTGCCATGACCGAAGCGTAACTAAAGTTGTTGGAGTTGTGGTTGACACCGTTAGATAATAAACCCACGCCAAATTAGAGGGCGACAAGACTCTTAAACGTGTTGGCACATCAAGACTCCTCAAGCAAGAGTAAAGATATGGTATGAATGAACGACGTAAATGGAGTCGCATTGTGAGTAAAATCGCCATAGTCAAATCTTAGAGAGTGGTGAGAACAAGATTTTCATCTGAAATGGACTGGTCGATGGCACCAAGAGCATCGACAAGGGTTTTCAGTTTGTAACAATAAGTTGTAATAGTCATGTCCCCATATATGATGTTTCAAAACTCAGCCTCGAGTTGAATAACCTGATTCTTGTTGTTGTTTTTGAAGAGGTTTTTTAGGTTAATCCATATAGTGAAGACGGTGGTGTTGGGTCGTATTACTATATCGAGGATATCTATTGTTGCAACTCGCCGTCAATGTGCTTGGAGGGAGGATTCATCAACGTGGCTTTGAAGAGCATACTTTCCCCGTGACAAGAAACAAAGCTTGCCATTTAGAGTAATTGCTTGCTTGAAGATCATGAGTAATTGGGATACGGGTCTTTGTACTTGCCACATTGATGGCGGGGTTGCTTGATTTTCCACTTATGGTTGAGTTTTCACTCATGGGTGTCAAATAATGAGAAACAAGGTGGATGTCTAAGTAGGATTGGATAGCGCGAGGAGTATATGCTCGATACCATGAAGATTGTAAAAGAACACAACTTTAATTTGTATTACATTACATATTTATAGTTACATTTTTAGTTACATGAGCGAGTTAAAGAGATAAAGACAATAGAAAAGATAGGTTACTCTAGAGCAATTTCGGGACCCCTTGAGAAATCTCCATTTGGACCTCACGGATGAAAATCGATCGACAAATAAGCTACGCAATCGAGAAGACCGGGATGCAACAACAAAAGTAGATGAGGGTTTTAATCTCTCATTTAAGGGGATAGTTCATCGCCGAGGAGGAATCGATCTTAGGACCCCAATTTGATGAAATCGAAGTGTTGCCGGAGAAGTGATTCGCTCGATTAAGAATGACATTGACTATGTATGTTTTGTAGACATGGTCAAGGCTTTAATGGAGCAATCAATTTAGAAGATATTAATGATGATGCTACTAAGGCGGTTTGTAGGGTACAAAGTACTCTCGAGTAGATTGTTAGATTTATGGAGGCCGTAGGGGAATGAAAATCGCGAACGTAGAGAATAGGTTTTTCATGGTCCACTTTAATACTTAAAGAAACTACATCAAAACACTCTTGGATGAACCTTGGACAATAATGGGCCACTATCTACTCTTCCATCCATGGTCTTTGCTGTTCAATCTTTATGACGAGAATCTCTCGGATATGGCGGTGTGGATCCAGTTCTAAGACCTCTTCTTCAAGTACTACCATAAGAATATACTAAGGGAGTGGGCCGAGACAGTTGGAAAATTCCTTAGGATTGATTACAATACCCAATCCATTAATCGGGGGCACTTTGCATGGATGTGATTCTGGATCTCATTAAGCCGATGAGGTCCTAAATGATTGTAGATGGTAATAACCAACGCATTGAATACAAAAATCTCCCAGTTATTTACTATAAATATGCGATGCCCTTTGAACCAGAAAACCGCAGAGGAAGTGGCGATGGTGCAGAGCTAGCTCGTCCGCCGGAGGATATGAATCATCGGGGATTTGTGTTTCAATGGATCATACAGGCTCGTGGGTTCAAGCAAGGCGGAAACCAAGATGGGTCAAGTCTATGATAAACCCTGGAAAATATATACAAGGGCGGACTAGCACAACGACAACATCGAATAGATTTGACATATTAGCAAAGACATGGACGATGATGCTCATTGCGGGAGGAGAATCCCCACAAAGGAAAGCAACTGTCATCTCATGATAGAAATGAAAATAAGAAAGGTGGGACGAATGGGCCCAATATCCCCACACCCAGCCAGCCTAAGAAGAACCAAAACCCGAGTGGGCCCCTTACCACAAAGAAGCAGCCAAAAGCCGTTAAAAAACAGACTCCCGATCCCAAGATTCACCCCGATCCCAAGCCCTGCCACCCCCACCCTTCCTAAATAAAATGTCAACCTAAATGTCCTACGCTTTATGCATAGCTCCTCATTATGCCAGAATCCAGCCCTTCCCACTAATGAATCTAAGCCCATTCCTACAACCCACAACATACCCAAAACACTGATGAAGCTTCTGAGATGGCAATAGAGAGATGTCTGGATCTTGCAGACCATATTTTCGTTCTCTTCAACGGTGACCATATCCCTTTCACTACTCATATGGATGGTAATGAGGAGGGTTTGCCTCAAACACTCCCTATTCAAGATAGTGGTGGTTCCGCCCTTCCCCAAAAAAAGTCCAAAGCAATACATTTAAAAGGTGATGTTCAAACATCACTCATCCAAAGGCACAAATAAAGGAAAGAAAGCTGCATTGGTCGAGCTTGTATAAGCGTTAGACCAGACTACCTCGGTTTAAGCAGAGGTGGCGGAGGCTCCTAGTTCCATCTTTGCCTAATTGATGATTTTTCTTGGTTTCCCTGGGAACCCTCACAGTCCTTTTGCAAAGTGTTTAATGACGAAACCAATCCTCGTATGGAATTGTGTAGGGGCGGCATGAAGAAGTTTTCATTGGGTCTTCAAAGCTCGTGCTTGATACATAAATTGAAGTCTTGGTGGAGACCCACATCGGTGGTGGCAAGACCGATAAGGTAATAAAGGCTTCTCGAAATCCCATCGTTTGGAAGAAAAAGGCTTCTCGGGGGATTTAGGTTATATAGAGGCATGACAAGTGCCGATACTCAAAAATCACGGCAATTTATCCACTTGAAAGTTCAAATTAACGCCTCGATTTTCCTATTGATAGGAGTCTATAGAAGCCCTAATCCAACAATCCGTATGAATGCTCTTGAGGGGATCATTATGGCGACCGTGATCCGTGGATCATCGTCGGGGACTTCAATGCCTGCTCTCGTATTAGTGACATAAAGGTGGCTCTCGCCATCCTCTACTCTTCAAAAAATATGCTATTTGGGTGGCAAATCTTTGGCTTAATGGAACAAGGTTACATTTGGGCCCTCTTTCTTATAGGCTTGAGGACTGGTCTATGAAAAACTCAATAGGGCATTCATGAATGGGGAATGGACAAGGGCTTTGCATCCAATTAAGGTAACCAATTTACCCAAAGTTAGTTATGACCATTGTTGCATCTTGTTAGATATTGTTCCTTTAACCAATGCTAGGAACAAAGGGAGATGATTTAGGTTCATGGCGGCATGGGAATCCCACCCCAAGTGGCCGGAATTCATTAAAGCTAATTGGAAGACCGATACTCCGGTGATGTAATGGTGACTCAATTCACAAAGTTAGTAGACTCTTGGAACAAAGAATGCTTCGGGAACATTTTTCAAAGGAATAAAAGGATCCTTGCTTGGCTGGAGGGGGTTCAAAAGGTGCTCGAGACTCATACCACCAAGAACTTGCGAGACCTAGATTACTTACTCAGAGAAGAGCTTGGATATGTTCTGTACTAAGAGGAGTTACTATGGCACCAATGAGCTAATGTTGACTAGATCAACTTAAAGGATAGAAACATAAAATTTCTCCACGCTAAGGTGAATCAACGGGCGAGGAGACACCACATACAACACATGAAAATCCTCAATGAAATATGGTATGATGAGCAAGTATGTACTCAAAACGAAGTTGTGTTCTATTTTAAGGCAATTTATTCAAGAGATTCTTGAATGGAAGACCATTCCCCATCCAAAATCTATTTCCAAGGCTACCTAAATAGTTGTACAATCTCTTAGTTGTTGATGTATCAATAGATGGAGTACATGGTGCATTGTTTGATTTGCCACTAATCAAAGCCTTAGAGGTAGACAAAGTGATGATCCTTTTCTATCAATCACCTTTGGGGACTCTAAGACCCTTACTACCGACCATGGTTCAATATGTTATTCCAAGCTGGACATATCCCCAGTTCCTCAAATAAATCCCTCATTACCTTGATCCCGAAGCGGGAGAATCCAGAGAGCTTCAACCGGTTGTGGCCCATCAGCCTCACGTACGCTTAATTATAAGCTAATTATGAAAATGATTGCGAATAGGCTCAAACCAACAACGCCCTGCTCATCAACCAATCCCAATCAAGCTTTGTGGTTGGGAGACATATTACACGACAATATTTTGATTGTCTTTGGAACTAATCCATTCCATGAAATTTGTTATAAGAAGAACATGAAGGATGGCCCTCAAAATTGACCATAAAAGGCCTATGATAGGTCGAGCTGGAGGTTCATATATGATACATATGTCCAAGCTATCATCCTTTCAAAAGTCTACAATGTTATCTTATCTAGGTTGGAATTTGGCACCTTTCAGCAGCTGTAGAACAGGAAAACTTCTAAACTTGTCTCCCCTCTAGAGGAGTGAGTCAATGAAACTTGGTATCACCATATGTCTTTGTCTTATGCATGGAACACCTCTCTCGGGACATATCTAAAGCAATGGAAAGAGGATCTTGGGTTGCATATTGGTTTGGAAGCCTTGATACAACAATCTCTCACCTCTTTTTTTTACAAATGACCTTATACTCTTTATGGAGGGTTCGGAAAGCCAAGCTGAAGTGGATGACAACATTTTGGAGGTGTTCTGTTCTTTCTTCTGCCACAAAATCTAAATTAAGAAATTTCAAGTCTATTTCTCTCCAAATGTCAAAGAAATACTTGCAGTCAAGACAAGTTCTAAACAAGGTTTCAAAAGTTCGATTGACCTAGGTTGATATTTTGGTGTCCTATTTTTTCATAACAGGGTATTGAAGAAAACCTATGTTGATCTATTAAACAAAGTCAACTCAAGAGTCGGTAAGTGGAATCCGCATAAGATCTCACTGGTGGCCATTCTATTCTTTGTAAAACATCGATGACATTGATCGTTTTCTACATAATACAAATAACATGAATCCCTAGGGAATTTGCGATGAAATTAACAAAGCTTATAAAGGCTTTCTTTAGGGTCCAAAATCAAGAGAACACGAGTCTAACTTGGTCAATTAGGACATGGTATTTCTTCCAAAGACTAAAAGGGGTCTAGGTGTCAAGAAGACGCATCTTATGAACAAAGTCTTTTTAATGAAGGTAGGTTGGGGAATGTTGGTGGAGAAGGAGGCTCTATGGGTTCAGGTCATGAGGGTGAAATACATGCTTGCTAATAATGCCCACCACTTAACACCAACAATTAAGAACGTGTTCCATATTTGGCGTTGTGTGAGGAGTTCTTCGGTGGATATCATGAAAGGAGCCAAATGGTCAATAGGGTGCTTTGATCGTGTGTTTTTCTAGAAATATTATTGGACAAAACTAGATTATCCGTTGATTGAACTAACTATATCCAAAGTGCCTGCAGAGGAAAGGGAACTTTTGGTAGGCGATTATATATGAGAGAATAGGGAATGGGACCGGAATGCGTTCTAATACTTGCTACCCCCGAGGTTTTTATAAATATTGCAGCAATCCACCCTCTAACTATGTTGGAAACACTATGAATATGGAGCCTTCTCAGTCTCTTTTTCCTATCTTGCATTGGTCGAGGCAATTGGAACCGACGAGGAGAATGACTGACAAGCGGCATGGAAATGGAGAGACCTGAGTGTATCCGTACGTTCATCTAGTTGATTCTTTATGGAGCTCTTCTTACTAATGATACAAGGGTAAGAAGACATATGGCGATTGATGCTACTTGTGATATATGTGGTGAAGATGTTGAGACCATATGTCATATGTTGAGAGACTACGCCCTTGGTAACACATTACATTTTGATCAAAGATCTGCGGGGGTGATCTTTCCCCAAGTTTTCTCTCAATCATTCAAGGAATGGTTTAAAGGAAATTTGTAGTCCCTCCAACAAGTTGATGGGCTTCGGTGGTCCACTATGTTTGCAACTACTGTTGGCGTCTTTAGACTATAAGAAACAAAACAATTTTGAGGAATGAAGACTTCAATGTGATGGACATGGTGCTTACTATATGGTCCAAAGTCGAAACTTCAAGATCGTGAGCAGACTAAACTTACTAGGGAAAGCTTCGACACTCCTCGCTAAGAGAGACGCATAAGCCGGTGCCCCCTCTCCCTTCCCCTCTCGGGATGGGTGAAAATCAATACCGATTGAGCCACGAGAGCAAGCCGTAATACTTCCATGGCGAGCAAACTCCTCTCGTGACGTGAATGGGGATTAGGCTAGTGGCGTTCTTGCAAACCTTGGCACATGCAACGTTATTGAAGGCGAGCTATGGGGTGCCCTCCTGAGCTTGAGATTAGCGTGGATCGAGGATGGAGACATGTCATACTCGAAGTTGATAACAAAATTGTTGCTGACAATTTGAGAAGTGGAAGGAAGGTGACTAGCCAATATGGACAACTTCTTTCATTAGCTTTTCAACTGATGGCAAGACAATGGCAAGTGCGTGTCGTTCATGTCTATAAGGAAGGGAACAAAGTGGCAGACTGGATGAAAAATCATGCTTTTGCTTTTTCTTTGGGCACCCATGTGTTGGAGGACGTGCCCCCTAGTTCGCAAACTATTCTTTTGAATGATGTTTTGGTGTAATTTCCTAGATTACGCCCTCAATAACACTTGTAATACGCTTGGGTAGTTATAACCCCACTTAATCGAAAAAAATAGATAAATACGGTAATTATTGAAAACTATCTAGAGACGTGGATGCATATAAGTTGTGCATGATGGACACGTTAAGCCCATGATTAGCATAATACAGCACAACCATCACAACCGCTAACACAAGCTTGAACAATATATAGAATTTATTGATTTAATACAAAAAAAAATATCTTATATATAATGGAAATACCCCTAGGATCTTCTTGAAGCCAAAATAGCCTTATCGACCAAAGTATCCTTCAATGTTAACATTTGATTGGATGAAAAAATCTTTGAAAAAATAAATGTAGGGGTGTTTAGGTAAATTCAACTTAACTAACATAAAAGTGGGGATTTAAAAGTGATACTCGTGGAAGAGAGAGAGTGTGTGGGGATTTGAAAGTGATAAACATGGACAAAAGAGAGAAAGAGATAGAGATAAGCTGTCTGGTAGATATCTTTTCTTTTTGTAGATATGGGTAGTTATGTAAATTGAATCTATTAATTTAATTAGTCAAGTTGCTAGAAAGATTCACGTGCGTAGCACGTGCCCTCCCACTAGTAAATTTTAATAATACTAATCAACCAAGCACGTGCTCTGCACGTGAGGCATGAAAAGAAAAGAAAAATTCTTTAAATGTGTGACATTGAAATGAGAATTGACAAGTTTAAGCTTGGACATATTTTGAATAGACAATTTTTATTGGAACAATTTAAAACCACATTTTAATTGGATTGAGAAAAAATAGAGTGAAATAAAGTAAAGTAAGATAGACTTCTATTTTGAAAACTAACTAAAAATAAGCTTAATTATTTCCCCAAAAATGCCCTCATTATTTACTTTTTAAAGCTGTCTTGAGCGAATAAAAAAATGCATTTGAGGACATTCTTGGAATTATGATAAGTTTTGGATTAATAGAATGACAAGGAGGATTGACATTATATATAGTATAGATATATATAATATCTCAAGTTATAATCTTTCTTCGTTATATATCGGTGTTGCATTATGTAAGAGATTAAGATCTTATATTAGCTTTGATTAAAAAGAAATTAAAGAATTCTGATATTATTAATTTTATATAGTTCCACTTTCGTATCTAATTAACTTGTTCTTAAATCTTACATTCCTTTGTGACATATGTAACTCACTAATTGATTAACTCAACTTTAATTGCTCGATAAATAGTAAATGGTAAAGGAAAGGCGACTAGGCTTGCATGACTCGGGAGACGGCAGCTCGGGGTCCACGTAAATCTAGGTCGAGGGGGCCCAATTTAGGATTGTGTGGGGCCGTCACAACATATTTGTTCCTTAGTTCCTTGTACCCAACCATATCGAAATCCCTGCGTAAACTCTTTCTTATTTAATTTCCATCCCGTTTCAAGTTTAAATAATTAATACAAAATCATGTGTAATATATTGAAGCTAAGAGCATCTCCAATAGGGTTGTGGATTTGGAGAGAATGTGTGCCACCTAAGATATAATAGACATTATGTTAAAAAAACGTCTCCAATGGTAATGTGGATTTGCTCTGTGCGGGTGACATGGCACATACACCGTCTATCGCACCCTCTAGAGACAGTGTGTGGTAAGCCGCATCATCATAAGAAACAAACAAAATCGAAAAAATAGGTGGAAACTCAAAAAATCGAAAAACAAACAAATAGCCGCAACTAAAAAAATCGAAAAAATAGCTGCATCAATAAAATCGAAAAAAATGTGAAAGCTACAGAATTCCATATATTGGTTGTTAGTATTAAGATAACTACAAATATCTAAGTAAGAGAATCGGTTCTTATAAAAAAACAACCACAATTTTTAATTTGTTTTCTTATAAAACAAATTAAAAATTAATTATATAAAACTATAATATGTTATATATATTTTTTTATATAAAAAAATTTCCACGTCATCAATAAAAGTTGCAATCCACAATATCCATTGGAGCTGTTTTTGATGTTGGATGTCTATTTGTGCCACATAGAGTGGACATTACCTCCACATTGACGTCGTGGCGGCGATCCACGACCCCAAATCCACATTTATCATTGAAGATGCTCTAATCATTCTCATTTTGTTCATGACTTTACTTTATATATACTAGTGGACGAGAACGCGCTCCGCACATGATGCACACATTTATTTGAACCAAAAAAACTATGTAGCGAAGCGATGTTATAATCCTATCCTCGTAGGCTTCGTGTTGTCGATCAACAATGTTAATCAATTCATTTTCCCTTCGCAATTGATGCGCTTTGTCTCCTTATTTTTGTTGCTCTCTCACTTTCACATTATGCAACAAAATCATTGAAAGATTGTTATACTGCATGAAGAGAATGTGGAAGAAAAATATGAGAAAATGATCTCATAGAGGGGGTAATTTTCTTTTAAAAGGATAAACATGGAGATGTGAAGAGAGAGTAATTAAGGTGATGATGGAGAGGGGGGGACGGTTTTAGAAAGTAATCCTCTTGATCAAAAAGGTTTTAGTTAGTTAATCCTAACTTTACCAAAACACCCTTATTTTTTATTTTTGAAGATTATTTGAACCAATGAGATATAATCATTTGATGACACTTTTGTTAATAAAGCTATTTTGCATTTAATTGATTGTAAGGGTGGATTGACATTATATATAGTATATAGTATAGATTATGGATATTTTATAATAATAAAAGTATTTACTTTTCAAATTTTGCGATAAATAGCTGACCACTGTGAAGTTAAATTATTTTTAAGGCATTAATAGAAACTTATTTTTAAGGTTTTACTATATCGTTGGTGCGGATGTAGATATGCATCATTTTCCTTCAGTCTTTGGTCATTAATCTAGATCTTGACTGTATTTCAGGTAATGAAGTAGGGAATGAACCTTCTATTAATCTCAAGGTATATTATCTTTGAAAAAAACAAAAGGTATACACTAGCTCATTATTGCAATTATAAAGGTACCAACCAATACCTCTCATAATATTTTGAATCGCTTAATTAGCATATAAAAAACTCATCGTAAACCAATCGAGGATTTTTTTTTTGAAGCCTCTAATCGAGAAATTAAATTAGAAACTTTGAAAGTAATTAAATAAGCCAATAATTTTTTTTCTATTCAATTTGAAAGAAGAACATAATTGGAGATCGGACCTTAGCTTTTTTTACTTCTTGTATGTAGTGTTAATTATATATTCTTCCAGGGTTATTTACTCGGCAACCCGGGACCAGTTGGCACGTTGAACTAAACTCTATAGTTAAGTTTGTTCATGCAATGAATCTTATATCTCGATGAACTCTTCGAGGTGTCATTTTCTCGATCTCATTAAACTTTCAAAAACAAAACATATGAATTAAGTAATTAAGCGTTTCATTAATTTTTTTATTTCTTTTCTATTTTTTGCAATTGGCCGAGAAACAATGTAATGAAGAATATGTGAGTAGATCCAAGCAACACTAATTGTTTGAATTCCATCAAAATGATTGATAAGGTAAAATCCACTTTTTTCTTAATTGTATGTTTGGGTACAACTTTCATATTATATTTGAGTTTAACATGAAACTTTATGTTTACGAGTGTATTTCACATATCAATGCCTACCAAGTGTTAGAGCCACACTTTGTCCAATGAAGCTATAGAGCCCAATCTAATGTCAAAACTTAATTCAAGTGGATTTGGTTTCTTAACAGTGCAACCTTTTCCAACTCAAGAGCATATGGTAATTCTCTATTTGATTAAATCAATTCCACTTTGCTTAGCATTTTTCAAACATGAAAAACCATGCAAAAGTTCTATGAAATAATTTTTCTTTAAGACAACACAAATATTGTTTGGTTACATATAATTAGGTATGATACGAAAAACGACAACTACTAAAACTCAAAATTTTAAAGCGTACAATTAATGTTTATGTTGAACAAATTATTGTTACTATTATAATTTGTTGGATAAGAGACCTTTATTTTCGAAGACCATTATATGTCTCGAAATATGTTTCATTTACGTAAATTATGAATTACCTAAAGTATTTTGAGCTTCCTTTGCGTTATTGATTTGATGGAAATTGATATTAATATAGGAAGCTTAAAAGTTATTCCTCAAGCCTATAAAAAGACACTTGTACCATCAAACAATGTGTCGAATGTTTGAGGCTCATGAGGGTGATAAAGTTCTTAATGATTTTAGGAGACTAAAAGCTTCCACAAATAATTTTCTAACTGATATATAATTCTTATGTTAAAAGAATGTTTACATGTGGTATCAAAGCCTACTAGATCAATAGAGTTTTCCACAAATAATTTGTATTTTCTTGATGATCTAGTTTAGTGTTGAATCAAATTTTGATGACATATTGTTTATTCGAAGATAGTTGTTGAACTCAACTCCTACATCATAGTTGTTGGCTTAAAATTCTTATTGATGTTAGTATATACTATTTTAAGTCCTCTGTAATCAAACACAAGATTAATGAATTAATAGATGATGATCTTTTAAGCATAATTATTATTTTCTTATATTATATCATATTATGTATAATACAATTTAGAACAACCATTAGCCAAAGTTTAAACAAGCTTTGTAAATAGATTCACACACAGCTAAATCATTTTTTTTTAATTTTGTGGATTATGCGTGCCACTGTTTTATGTTAATGATGTTTCATGTTGGATTAATAGTAGGGTATTATGTGTTTTTCTTTTAGTAGTTGGTTTATTTTTTAACTGTCGATGCTCTTGATATAAGTTTGGAAAAGTTATACATTGATTTCTATATATTGGCTACAAAAAAGTAATGTAGAGACAATACTTATGTGCTTCTTTAATTCTTATAATCAAATGACATAAGGCATCATGATTCTTGGAATGAGTAGAATTCAAAATATTTCTAATGCATTCAAGAAAACGATTTTATGTGTTGTTAATAGTTTCCCTCTCAATATTCTCACTAGTCACTACCAAGGATATGTAGAGTGCAAGAACCAACCATAACGACTAAAGTTTGTGCGTGACGTCGATAATTTAATTTTGATAAAGATGCGCAGGTGACAAACTCACACTGAGTTGGTAGTGATTTCAGTTTCATTAGTGTTTTCTCAAAAATGAAGAAGATATAGATGTTTAGAAGCTTTCTCTTGGACTTCTTCGCTTTATAGTCAATTAAACACTACTAATATTTTATTAAAGTAGATGAGTGCATTAATTAATTAGTAACTGTTATCTACTGCATTATTGACATCATTTATATATTTGAAAGTAAAAATTTCCAATATTTATTTTTATTATACATGGTGCATAAAAAAAGATAATTATTTTTATGAGTTAGTTGTCACCAAAGTGACCTAACTATATTTATGCAACACATTATTAAATATTATTGTTGAGCCAAACGTTTACAACATTTTAGTAAAGTATAATGAACCGGTATTTATTAAATATGCAACAAGTTTCATAAAAAATGCATTATTGATAATATTATGGTTATAATATGTTGTTTACATTATAAAGTTGTGTTAATTATCAAAGTGACCTAACTTAATGATTTAAACAACAAATTATATGAATGTCATATATTTTGTATTTTTCATTAATTTTATGATCATTATTAGAATTTGATTTAACCAAAAGGTAAATTAGTTTTCTAATAATTTATGATTAATTAATAGATATTAGTTATGTTAATGATAATTAAGAACGATGAAGGATACCCAAAGGTACCTCATCTTCTTGATTTTTTGATTTATTACTATAATATCATGGTTAGCCTAAAGGCGCACCACATTCTTAGTAATATACGAACTAATATTATATGATATATATATAGTAATTACTAAAACATTATGGTCGTCCCAAAGGTGCAACACATATTAGTAATGTATGGAAATCTTATGACAAATTAAAAATGGAATGGACGCACAAATGTACCATACATTTTAATTAATTAATTATTTATTAGTTGATTAAATTATATTGTGTTTTTACCTAAAGAAAAAACACAATATTACCAGATCTTATGAATGATTGATATATATATATATATATATATGGATATTTTGACAATCTATTTCTATCTGGTGAATATTATGGTAGAAAGGATTTAATTAATTAAATAGTGTCCTGATCTATTTGCTAAACTCCTTGAACAACATGGTAGTTGTGCCCAATACACAATACCCAATATACGCCTTAGCATAATGATGTAGCTGAATGACGTAACCAATCATTGATGCAAATGGTTAGAGATATACTAAGTAATTCTATATTGATTAACTTATTGTACATATGAAAGCTTTAAAAGCTGCTACACATTTATTGAATAAGGTTCCTAGTAAGTCGGTTCCTTTTTTTGAGTTATGGACTAAAAGAAAACCTAGCTTAAGACATCATAATGTATGAGGTTGTTCAATACATGCTAGAATTTATAATGCACAAGAAAATAAATTGAATTTTAAAATGATAAGTAGTTACTTTATTGTCCTAACCATTCCACAAAAATTATCGAAACTGGAAATAACTGATTAATCATAAATGTTGAAATCAGTGGAAGTGACAATCCACGAAATGTAGAAATAAAAGAAGTTACATATCCTATTACCTATAACTTCTAAATAAATTTGCTGCTCCTATGGATGACTCATGAAGAAAATAGTGAGATCACTGTAAATGCACAAGTTAATAATTCATAGAGATTAACATTACAAAAATCTCGAATAATGATGAGATATGCTATTAATTCTTGATAATTTTGTGTTGTACTTGTAAGAATCTAATTATGATATAGAGACATATATTAAAGATCCGGTTTCTTATATATGATGAAGTCATCAAAGTGATGAGTTTATGAAATGGATTGATGTATTTGAATGTAAATGAGTTTTTAAGACTAAACATAATTCTAAAGGCAATATCAAATCATCTAAAACTAGACTTGTAGATTAAGAATTACACCAAATGAATGCAAAGATTAATCTTGAGTGGTAGTTTAGATGAAAAATTCTATATGAATCAATATAAAGGAGCTCATAGTAGAAGGAAACGAACAACTAGTCTGCAAACTTAAGAAGTCAATATATGAATTGAAAAATGCTCCGTCAATAGTATATTAAGTTAACAATACCATAGCATCCTTCGGACTTAATAAAAATGTCATCAATCGATGCATACATTTGAAGGTCGATGGAGCACGTTCATCATATTTTGATTTTATACACGATAATATTTTGCTTAACAATAGTGATCTCGGTATGGTCTATGAGACCAAAGAGTTTCTCTTTCAGAACTATGAAACAAATGACATACCAAACCGAATTTTAGTTTTGCTATTGACATGTTGGGATGTTACCAAAGTAACCCTTACACGAGACAATTAGTGAGTGCGAAGAAGGTTTTACGGTATTTATAATGGATGAAAGATTACATGCTCACATATATGTAGAAAGTTCAATAATATAATAATTATTGGTTATTTAAACACAGACTTTGTTAGTTGTTCTTGACACTACAACATCTACTTTTTTGTATGTTTTTCTTTTCACTAATAGAGAAATCTCTAAATAGTATTAAACAAACAATTATGACTACTTGTATGAAAGTTTGAATTTATAGTTTAAAGCTATAAATCAAGGATTATGGTTAAGAAACTTCATTTAAAGGCTTTGGTACTATTAACTTAATTCAAGTCATTAATGATTCAATATGACAATTTTGCTTAAAGAAGAGGTTTATTAGGAAAGAGTGTCAAAGAAACATTTTAGCATGGATTTTATAAATGCAAATCCCTTAACGAAAGGATTACCACCAAAAGCATTAAGAACATGTTGACATAATGGGCCTTAATTGTAATTTTTAATGAGTTTTTAATTTGGGATTGATTATGTTTATGTTTATTTTATAAGATCTCATTTACCATGTTAATTCTTTTAATGTATATGCACATTTATGCTTAATGATGATTATAAGTGAATTTGCTCTTTGACATGGACATTATGCTAATTTATGAATCATTTAAAATGAATTAGCAATGCTCTGGTACATGGAAGGGAATATGTCCTATTTGATGTATAACCACTATGACTCGCTTTGCTATTTTATTTTATAATGATTCTAAGATACCAAACATATATGCACATTGATATAGATGTTATGTGATGTTTGGTTATGTGGGTCAAATGGAAGAACCATTAAGCTATATATGACTCATATATTGAAATGAAGTATGAGACAAGTGGAGAATGTAAGACCATTATGTGACTCATAAACTTATATTTAATTTACGTAAATTATGAATTACCTAAAGTATTTTGAGCTTTCTTTACGTTACCGATTTGATGAAAATTGGTGTTAATGTGGGAAGCTTAAAGATTCTCCCTTAAGCCTATAAAAATGTACTTGTACCATCAAACAATGTGTCAAATGTTTGGAGCTTATGAGAGCGATAAAGTTGTTGGTGATTTTAAAAAGTTAAAAGCTTTTGCAAGTAATTATCTAACTGACCTATAATTTTTATGTTAAAAAAATGTTTACATATTTATAATCTCCAAAATATATATATCAACTCAAAGAAAATTAGAACTCACTCGTACCCATTACCCCAACTTAATTAGCTAGCTTGAACTAATTTGAACTATAGCCATTGCTCAAAAATTGCTTGCAAACTAATTTTGAATGGGAAATGTTCTTACTATTAATGAATGAAAATTATTTGATACTCTAGATCAATTACCGCTATTAGGAAATCAATTATTCTTAATTTGCTCATCGTTGCTCACTAAGGTAAACCATGAGGGGATTGCATGAAGTTAGATCAAGGCGGCATTACATCTACTATAAAGGATTGTGCGTTTAACTCTATACATGCCTATTCGGTTCATAGGATAGAGTGGGATAAGTGGTGGTACTAAATAATACTGGTGTTCGGTTCGAGTATTAAATTGTTTATAGGATTATTTTAACTCACATGATTGGGTCAATTTAAAACCATGAAATCGATGGTACTATTTTATCCCAATGTTGGTAACTTCCAAATGACCAAAGTACCATCATCAAAACAACCCAAAACACAAAGCAAATCCTCTTCTTTAGCTATTTGCTGTTATTAGGGGTGGTAGGTATTGGTGTCACATGTGCTCCCAGGACGATCACCCACAAGCTATGCGCTCTTTGCATCAGATGAGAATATCAAATGCCCCTTTTGTCTAACTGGATTTGTTGAATAAATTGGGGACACCAACATCAACACCAACACCAACATCGATGGTGGTGATGATCATTGATCATCATCGGGATCCAATAGTGCTCTCTCTTTGGGCTACCATCTTGCTTGGCATCATGGGTGGCGGGGCTACTTTCTCCTCCCATTCCCAACAACCCACACCTCTAGTCCCAACAGTACCACAACAACAACAATGATATACTTGAAGATGATGATGATGATAATCAAGAAAAAGAAGAAGAATAAGGAGGAGCTCATTGCTGTCCTTAACTTACTTCAAGGCCTTCGCGTCGAATCTTTGCACTCGGATAATCAAAGAGTTCGAAGGAATATTTTTGTTGTTGATATAAAAGGCGGTTTAGTAACTTCACCAATTGAAATCATGTGTAATCCCACCCTTAATACCCCAACCGAACAAGTCCCTCTATTGGGACTAATACCCAAGCCCATGTTATAATCCCAGTGTTTACACGTGAACCGAACGACCATACATGTATAATAAATTCTTACTGATTCTTTCCTGACAATTATTTGTATCCTAACTGTTTTTCAGTTGCTCCCTTCTTAGGCTTAACTAATCCCACGAGAGCGACTTGTCGGGCTCCTCAAAATCCTTTACCACATACTAAATATAGATGACTTAGACATTTATTAATTTTCCATGGAATATTGACTCCAACTTGTGGTCTTCTTCACTTTAGTCATATGGTGGACAATATTTTGAAGCACCCCAACCACCTAACTTGCCTTCCAATCCTGTGCTAGAATGCAGGGTATGATTCCATATTCCATCTTTTATTTTTCTTATTTTCTATCTCTGTAATTAATGAATGACAATCTAATCAATACTACTACCGATTAATTTTTCTCAGACTTATGTTTTTTTTCTTTCTATGAATCTCAAACTTATGTTTATAAGCTTGGCTATTATTGGGCAAACAATAAAAAAAATTCAAAAGGCACTCAATGTTCGGGAGGTAATACTAGCATTATACGCACAAATGTACAACATGTTAATTGTTCCTTGCGAGAATATAAACTTATTGGTCTTGTGTGTAGGGTAAAATAAATGAATGGATTCGGTGCAACCTTGACATACCATACAAAAAGGAATTCATGAGCGTTGTGAAATTCCACCAAACCTCAAACACCAAAGGTCATCGAATTCTGGTTTTCGGTATATATATAGGCTTGCAACGATGGGTTTTTTATTGGAGGAGCTTTAAATGGGCATGTCGGGGCAAGTAACGATGTGTTTGATAGAGTTCATGGAGGTTTTGGTTACGGTAATAGAAATGAAGAAGTAGAATAAATCTTAGAATTTGCTTTAGCATACGATCTTGTCTTAGCAAATACTAGTTTTAGGGAGAGGAGTCGCATATAATTACTTTTAGTAGTGGTCATAGCAAGAGTCAAATAGATTTTCTTTTAACAAGAAAAATAGATAGAAAAATATGTAGAGGCTGCAAAGTAATACTGTGAAGCACTTACTACCCAACATAAGTTAGTAGTACTTGATATTAGGCTAACACGACGACATAATATGAATAAAGAAGTTAGCGACCCTAGAGGTGGAACCTAAAACATAGTAAACAAGTAGAGTTTAGAGAAAAACTACTAAAGGAAAATGTTTGGAATGTTGACTTAGATGCTAATACAATGTGGCTAGAAATGAGTAGTTACATAAGGAGAGTGAGATCAAACGTATTAGGTATATCTTAAGGTTTGGGACCACCAAAGAAGGAAAAATGGTGGTGGAACGAGGATGTCCAACGAGCAATTAAGACTAAAAGAGAGATGTATAGGAAAATACCTAAGTATACAATCAATATAGAGAAGCTAGAAAACAAGCTAAAAAAGTAGTAAGTCAAGCTAAAACAAATTTCATGGAAGATCTATATACAAGGTTAGATAATAGAGATGGCAAAAAATAAATATATATAGGCTAGCCAAATTAAGAGATAAAAATAAACAAGACCTAAGTCATGTAAGATGTATTAAGGAAGAAAATCAAAATGTTGTAAAGCGCGGGGAGGATATTAAGGAGAGATGGAGAAATTACTTCGATAGTTTATTTAATGATGACCAAGTTGATACTATAATAGATGAAAACCCACAAGCAAGAAAGAAATGTAAACTATACACGCAATATTAGAATTGTAGAAGTTAAAGAGGCATTGAAAAGAATGAAAATCGGAAAGCATGTGGCCCGAGATGAAATACCCATAGAGGTTTGAAAATGCTTAAGAGAAATTGGATAGACTTGGTTAACAAAACTTTTCAATAAAATTTTAAATCAAAACGAATACCAATGGATTGGTGAAGAAGCACGCTTGTGCCAATCTTCAAAAATAAAGGAGACATTCAAAGTTGCTCAAACTACGGGGAATTAAACTTATGAGTCACACTATAAAACTTTGGGAGAGGATAATTGACAATAGGGTAAGGAGAGAAACAACAATATTAGAGAACCAATTTGGTTTCCGCTTGGGAGGTCAACTATGGAGGCGATTTTTCTTGTAAGACGATTGTTAGAAAAATATAGAGAAAAGAAAAAAGATCTTCATATGGTATTCGTAGATTTAGAAAAAACATATGATAGGGTCCTAGTGATGTTCTTTGGTGGGTTCTAGAAAGAAAAAGAGTGCATGCTAGATACATATACACTACTAAAGATATGTATGATTGAGTAGTAACGAGTATAAAGACATTTGGAGGAGCTACAAAAGAATTTCTCATTACGATAGGACTACATCAAGGATCGGCTTTAAGCCCATATCTATTTACTTTAGTTATAGATGAACTAACTAGACATATTCAAGACGATATACCATGGCATATGCTATTTGCAGATGATATTGTCTTAGTGGATGAAACTAAAGATGGAGTGAATAGGAAATTATAACTCGGAGGAATAAATTAGAATCTAAAGGCTTTAAGTTGAGTATGACAAAAACCGAATACATGCACTTGTGAGTTTAGAAACACTAGACATCGAGATGACGAAGTGGTAAAATTAGGGGAAGTAGAAGTTCCTAAGGTAAACCACTTTAGATACCTAGGATCAATCATACAAAATGATGGTAACATTGAGAATGATGTCACACATAGAATTCAAACTGGATGGAAGAAATGGCGGAGTGCAACAGGGGTGATTTGTGATCGAAATGTTCCTACTAAGTTAAAAGAAAAATTTTATAGGACCGAAATTAGGCCAGCTATGCTCTATGGAAGTGAATGTTGGGCGGTAAAGCAACAACAATCACATAAAATGAACGTAGTGAGAAATGAGGATGATTAGGTGGATGTGTGGTAAAACTCGTAAAGATAGAATAAGAAATATAGAAACTCAAAGACAAGTAGGAGTAGCACCAATTGATACAAAGATTAGGGAAGAGGCGGTTACGGTGGTTTGGTCACTGAAAAAATGGCCTACAAATGCCCCAACTAGAAAACTTGACTCAATAGAAATTGTAGAAATCCGACGAGGTAGGCGGACCAAAGTTAACATGGGCTGCATTAATTAGGAGGTATTTGAATGGTTTGAAAAGCTTACCATCAATTGCACTTAATCGAGGAAATAGAAAAGTTTGATCCATGTAGCCGACCCCAGATTAATTTGGGACTGAGGCTATGTTGTCGTAGTTGTTGTATATATAGGCTTGCAAAATAGTTCTTGCTTAAAATGACACATATATAATTCATGAACACATATTTAAAATATTTTTTTTGTTTCACTAATTACAGTGGTGACCATGACTTAAGAGTGCCATCCTTCGCAACGAAGAAGCATGGATAAAGTCTTTAAATTTCCCAGTTATTGATGAATGGCGGCCATGGTTCGTCGAAGGGCAAATATCGGGTAATTAAACTTCTAATTACTAGCTAACTCAAAATGCGATAAAATGTATACAACTTACATATTTCGATTCACTTTAGAACTTCCTCTGTATGATAGTATGAAATTCTTGTTAATTTCATGTCATAGGTATACAAGGTCATATGCGAACAATATGACATTCGAAGCTGTAAAGGTAAGATTATATTATTATCTCGCTAAATTCATTTCTTTTTATAGTACATATATAATCATTATAGTGGACCATTGCTAGTACTAAACTACTGCAATGAAACTTTGTGTTGGAGGCGTCTGTGGATCAAGATATAGTTCTTTGTCGATTAAGGATGATTTAGAAAATGAAGGGTCTATGTGTGGATCTCATCTCAACAAATATCAAGGCCACAAAGTGGTTAAGTTGAGCATAGTAGAGTAATTTGGATATTGAACAAACTTTCAAATGCATAATAAAACTGGGACATTTCACATAAATCTATTTTCGAGATGTTCTCATAACTATATACAATAGAAAACATATATATACTTTCTTTTTTAGCTTGCCCTAGTTATATCATGTACTATTTAAAAATTGTTTAAATATGGTTGATAATAGTACCTTATATCTATTTGTTTATGCAAGGAAGTGGGGGTCATGAGGTACCAATGTATAAACCTAAAGAATGTTTTGCGATGTTCAAGAGATGGATTTCTCATCATCCTCTTTAAAAATATTGTCGACACTAATGTACTTGATATCGCACATTAAATCTATAACATATTGACTACTTATTGATGAGATGAAAATACATTTGTTATGGGAAGTTCATTAGCAACAAGAACTTTATTTTTTGTCGAGAAAACAAAAACTTGACTCTTGGCTTAGAACATACATGTACGGACTTTGAGCAACAGAGTTACCAACAAATATTTGTTTGTGAGTAATTTTAGCAACAAAACTTCGTTGCTAAATGTGAGAATTGTTGCGCTTTGCTACTTTACTTGGAATAAAATTTTTATATATTTCACCCAATTATACTCGAGGTGTTGGTTATGATGATGTCTTTCATTTATACTTCCCTTGCTCTCATGAGTCATGACATATAATCAAATTTCTTAGGTATTGATTTGCACCATTTCTTTTTCATAACAAAACCAACTTTATTACAATATTCTTGAATCAAACATGAGTTGAACTTCAATCTTACCTTACCTTTCTTCAATTTAATGTCCAGTCTTGTAGTCCTAAATGTGTAGTCTTTATATACACACCTAAAAAATAGAGTTCTAATACTTCTAATCTAACTATTAAAAGTTATGGCGAAAGCACTTCTAAACGAAATATCACTTGCTAAAAGACAATGTTTGAAGAGGTCCCGAGGTCGACTCAAAGTTGAAGTCATTGTCCAAAACTATTAAAAGTTATGAGTAGGCCACATGGGAGGTTGCCCTACAAATGGAAATTTAAATTTTGAGAGACTAAATGTCAATTTTGAAATTTCAAAAGATTGCCCTACAAATGGAAATTTTGTCTTAGCAAATACTAGTTTTAGGAAAGGGAGTCGCATATAATTACTTTTAGTAGTGGTCAAAACAAGAGTCAAATAGATTTTCTTTTAACAAGAAAAATAGATAGAGAAATATGTAGATCTTGCAAAGTAATACACTGGTGAAGCACTTACTATCCAACAAAAGTTAGTAGTACTTGATATTAAGCTAACATGACGACATAATATGAATAAAAGAGTTAGCGATAAAGTAGAATAAAGTGGTGGAACCTAAAACATAGTAAACAAGTAGAGTTTAGAGAAAAACTACTAAAGGAAAATGTTTGGAATGTTGACTTCGATGCTAATACAATAGTGCTAAAAATGAGTAGTTGCATAAAGAGAGTGAGATCTAACGTATTAGGTATATCTAAAGGTTTGGGACCACCAAAGAAGGAAACATGGTGGTAGAACGAGGATGTCCAACGAGCAATTAAGACCAAAAGAGAGATGTATAGGAAAATACCTAAGTGTCAAGATGCAAATGTGTACAATCAATATAGAGAAGCTAGAAAACAAGCTAAAAAAGTAGTTTAGTCAAGCTAAAACAAATTTCATGAAAGATCTATATACAAGGTTAGGTAATAGAGATGACGAAATATATATATATATATATAGGCTAGCCAAATTAAGAGATAAAAAGAAACAAGACCTAAGTCATGTAAGATGTATTAAGGATGGAAATCAAAATGTTTTAACGCGCGAGGCGGATATTAAGGAGAGATGGAGAAGTTACTTCGATAGTTTATTTAATGATGGCCAAATCGATACTATAATAGATGAAAACCCACATCAAGAAAGAAATGTAAACTATACACGCAATATTAGAATTGTAGAAGTTCAAGAGGCATTGAAAAGAATGAAAATAAGGAAAGCATGTGGCCTAGATGAAATACCCATAGAGGTTAGGAAATGCTTAGGAGAAATTGGATTGACTTGGTTAACAAAACTTTTCAATAAAATTTTAAAATCAAAATGTATACAAATGGATTGGAGAAGAAGCACTCTTGTGCCAATCTTCAAAAACAAAGGAGACATTCAAAGTTGCTCAAACTACTTGGGGAATTAAACTTATGAGTCACACTATGAAACTTTGGGAGAGGATAATTGACAATAGGGTAAGGAAAGAAACAACAATATCGAGAGAACCGATTTAGTTTCATGCCTGGGAGGTCAACTATAGAGGCGATTTTCCTCGTAAGACGATTGTTAGAAAAATATAGAGAAAAGGAAAAAGATCTTCATATGATATTCGTAGATTTAGAAAAAACATATGATAGGCTCCCTATAGATGTTCTTTGGTGGGTTCTAGAAAGAAAAAGAGTGCATGCTAGATACATAGACACTATTAAGGATATGTATGATGGAGTAGTAATGAGTATAAAGACATTTGAAGGAGCTACAAAAGAATTTCCCATTACGATAGGACTACATCAATGATCGGCTTTAAGCCCATATCAATTTACTTTAGTTATGGATGAACTAACTAGACATATTCAAGACGATATACCATGGTGTATGCTATTTGCAGATGTTATTGTCTTCTTGGATGAAACTAAAGATGGAGTGAATAGAAAATTAGAACTCTTGATGAATACATTAGAATCTAAAGGCTTTAAATTGAGTAGGACGAAACCGAATACATGCTTTGTGAGTTTAGAAACACTAAACATCGAGATGACGGAGTGGTAAAATTAGGGGAAGTAGAAGTTCCTAAGGTAAACCACTTTAGATATCTAGGATCAATCATACAAAATTATGGTAACATTGAGAATGATGTCACACATAGAATTCAAGTGGATGGAAGAAATGGCGGAGTGCAAAAGGGGTAATTTGTGATCGAAATGTTCCGACTAAGTTAAAAGGAAATTTTTATAGGACCGCAATTAGGCCGGTTATGCTCTATGGAAGTGAATGTTGGGCGGTAAAGCAACAACAATTACATAAAATGAACGTAGCGAGAAATGAGGATGATTAGGTGGATGTGTGGTAAAACTCGTAAAGATAGAATAAGAAATATATAAATTCAAAGACAAGTAGGAGTAGCACCAATTGATACAAAGATTAGGGAAGAGGCGGTTGCGGTGGTTTGGTCACTCGCAAAGACGGCCTACAAATGCCCCAACTAGAAAACTTGACTCAATAGAAGCAGTAGAAATCCGACGTGGTAGGGGCATACCAAAGTTAACATGTGATGCATTGATTAGGAGGGATTTGAATGGTTCGAAAAGCTCACCATTAATTTTATTTAATCGAGCACAATGGAAAAGTTTGATCCATTTGGCCCACCCTTGATTAATTTGGGATTGAGGCTATGTTGTCGTAGTTGTTGTATATATAGGCTTGCAATATAGTTCTTGCTTAAAATGACACATATATAATTCATGAACACATATTTAAAATAATTTTTTTGTTTCACTAATTACAGTGGTGACCATGACTTAAGAGTGCCATCCTTATAATGAAGCATGGATAAAGTCTTTAAATTTCCCAGATTATTGATGAATGACGGCCATGGTTCGTCGAAGGGCAAATATCAGGTAATTAAACTTCTAATTACTAGCTAACTCAAAATGCGATAAAATGTATACAACTTACATATTTCGATTCACTTTAGAACTTCCTCTGTATGATATGTCCGAAATTATTGTTAATTTCATGTCATAGGTATACAAGGTCATATGCGAACAATATGACATTCGTAATCGTAAAGGTAAGATTATATTATTATCTCGCTAAATTCATTTCTTTTTATAGTACATATATAATCATTATAGTGGACCATTGCTAGTACTAAACTACTGCAATGAAAATTTGTGTTGAGAGGCGTCGTGGATCAAGATATAGTTCTTTGTCGGTTAAGGATGATTTAGAAAATGAAAGGTTTATGTGTGGATCTCATCTCAACAAATATCAAGGCCACAAAGTGGTTAAGTTGAGCATAGTAGAATAAATCTATTTTCGAGATGTTCTCATAACTATATACAATAGAAAACATATATATACTTTCTTTTTAGCTTGCCCTAGTTATATCATGTACTATTTAAAAATAGTTTAAATATAGTTGATAATAGTACCTTATATATATTTGTTTATGCGGGGAGGGGGTGAGGTACCAATGTATAAACCTAAAGAATGCTTAGCGATGTTCAAGAGATGGATTTCTCATCATCCTCTTTAATAATATTGTCGACACTAATGTACTTGATATCGCACATTAAATCTATAACATAATGACTACTTATTGATGAGATGAAAATATATTTGTTATGGGAAGTTCATTAGCAACAAGAACTTTATTTTTTGTCGAGAAAACAAAAACTTGACTCTTGGCTTAGAACATACAGTGCTGATTTTGAGCATCCGAGTTACCAACAAATGTTTTTTTGTGAGTAATTTTAGCAACGAAACTTCATTGCTAAATGTGAGAATTGTTGCGGATTTGCTACTTTACTTGGAATAAAATTTTTATATATTTCACCCAATTATATTCGAGGTGTTGGTTATGATGATGTCTTTCATTTATACTTCCGTTGCTCTCATGAGTCATGACATATAATCGAATTTCTTTGGCATTGATTTGCACCATTTCTTTTTCATAAGAAACCAACTTTATTACAATATTCTTAAATTAAAACCCGAGTTGAACTTCAATCTTACCTTACATTTCTTCAATTTAATGTCCAGTCTTCTAGTCTTAAATGTGTAGTCTTTATATACAAACTGAAAAATAGAGTTCTAATACTTCTAATCTAACTATTAAAAGTTATGGCCAATGCACTTCTAAACGAAGCATCACTTGCTAAAAGACAATAATTGAAGAGGTCCCGAGTTCGACTCAGTTGAAGTCATTGTCCAAAACTATTAAAAGTTATAAGTAGGCCACATGGGAGGTTGCCCTACAAATGGAAATTTAAATTTTTAGAGACTAAATGTGAATTTTGAAATTTCAAAAGATTGCCCTACAAATGGAAATTTTGTCTAAGCAAATACTAGTTTTAGGAAGAGGGAGTCGCATATAATTACTTTTAGTAGTGGTCATAACTAGAGTCAAATAGATTTTCTTTTAACAAGAAAAATAGATAGAAAAATATGTAGAGAGTGCAAAGTAATACATGGTGAAGCACTTACTACCCAACATAAGTTAGTAGTACTTGATATTAAGCTAACACGATGACATAATATGAATAAAAGAGTTAGCGACACTAGAATAAAGTAGTGGAACCTAAAACATAGTAAACAAGTAGAGTTTAGAGAAAAACTACTAAAGGAAAAGGTTTGGAATGTTAACTTATATGCTAATACAAGGTGGCTAGAAATGAGTAGTTGCATAAGGAGAGTGGGATCAAACGTATTAGGTATATCTAAAGGTTTGGGACCAACAAAGAAGGAAACATGGTGGTGGAACGAGGATGTGCAATGAGCAATTAAGACTAAAAGAGAAATGTATAGGAAAATACCTAAGTGTCAAGATGCGAGATGTGTACAATCAATATATAGAAGCTAGAAAACAAGCTAAAAAAGTAGTTAGTCAAGGTAAAACAAATTTCATGGAAGATCTATATACAAGGTTAGGTAATAGAGATGGCGAAAAAAAAAATATATATATATAGGCTTGCCAAATTAAGAGATAAAAAGAAACAAGACCTAAGTCATGTAAGATGTATTAAGGACGAAAATCAAAATGTTTTAACGCGCGAGGAGGATATTAAGGAGAGATGGAGAAGTTACTTTGATAGTTTATTTAATGATGACCAAGTTGATACTTTAATAGATGAAAACCCACACCAAGAAAGAAATGTAAACTATACACGCAATATTAGAATTGTAGAAGTTAAAGAGACATTGAAAAAAATGAAAATATGGAAAGCATGTGACCCGAGATGAAATACCCATTGAGGTTTGGAAATGCTTATGAGAAATTGGATTGACTTGGTTAACAAAACTTTTCAATAAAATTTTAAAATCAAAACGTATGCCAATGGATTAAAGAAGAAGCACGCTTGTGCCAATCTTCAAAAACAAAGGAGACATTCAAAGTTGCTCAAACTCTTTGGGAATTAAACTTATGAGTTACACTATGAAACTTTGGGAGAGGATAAAAGGAGAGAAACAACAATATTAGAGAACCAATTTGGTTTCATGCTTGGGAGGTCATCTATGGAGGCGATTTTCCTTGTAAGATGATTGTTAGAAAAATATAGAGAAAAGAAAAAAGATCTTCATATGGTATTCGTAAATTTAGAAAAAACATATGATAGGGTCTCTAGTGATGTTCATTGGTGGGTTCTAGAAAGAAAAAGAGTGCATGCTAGATACATATACACTATTAAAGATATGTATGATGGAGTAGTAACGAGTATAAAGACATTTGGAGGAGCTACAAAAGAATTTCTCATTACGATATGACTACATCAAGGATCGGCTTTAAGTCCATATCTATTTACTTTAGTTATGTATGAACTAACTAGACATATTCAAGACGATATACCATGGTATATGCTATTTGCAGATGATATTGTCTTAGTGGATGAAACTAAAGATGAAGTGAATAGGAAATTAGAACTCGGAGGAATAAATTAGAATATAAAGGCTTTAAGTTGAGTATGACAAAAACCGAATACATGCACTTTGTGAGTTTAGAAACACTAGACATCGAGATGACGGAGTGGTAAAATCGGGGAAATAGAAGTTCCTAAGATAAACCACTTTAGATATCTAGGATCAATCATACAAAATTATGGTAACATTGAGAATGATGTCACACATAGAATTCAAGTTGGATGGAAGAAATGGCGGAGTGCAACAGGGGTGATTTAGGATCGAAATGTTCCTACTAAGTTAAAAAAAAAAAAAAATTTATAGGACCGCAATTAGGCCAGCTATGCTCTATGGAAGTGAATGTTGGGCGGTAAAGCAACAACAATCACATAAAATGAACGTAGCAGAATTGAGGATGATTAGGTGGATGTGTGGTAAAACTCGTAAATATAGAATAAGAAATATAGAAACTCAAAGACAAGTAGGAGTATCACCAATTGATACAAAGATTAGGGAAGAGGCGGTTACGGTGGTTTGGTCACCTGCAAAAATGGCCTACAAATGCCCCAACTAGAAAACTTGACTCAATAGAAATTGTAGAAATCCGACGAGGTAGGGGGAGACCAAAGTTAACATGTGATGCATTAATTAGGAGGAATTTGAATGGTTTGGAAATCTCACCATCAATTGCACTTAATCGAGGAAATGGAAAAGTTCGATCCATGTAGCCGACCCTAGTTAATTTGGGACCGAGGCTATCTTTGTTGTAGTTGTTGTATATATAGGCTTGCAATATAGTTCTTGCTTAAAATGACACATATATAATTCATGAACACATATTTAAAATGATTTTTGTGTTTCACTAATTACAAGTGGTGACCATGACTCAAGAGTGCCATCCTTCGCAACAGAAGCATGAATAAAGTCTTTAAATTTCATGAGTTATTGATGAATGGCGGCCATGGTTCGTCAAAGGGAAAATATCGGGGGTAATTAAACTCCTAATTACTAGCTAACTCAAAATGCGATAAAATGTATACAACTTACATATTTCGATTCACTTTAGAACTTCCTCTCGTATGATACTATGAAATTCTTGTTAATTTCATGTCATAGGTATACAAGGTCATATGCGAACAATATGACATTCGAAACTCGTAAAGGTAAGATTATATTATTATCTCGCTAAACTCATTTCTTTTTATAGTACATATTTAATCATTATAGTGGACCATTGCTACTACTAAACTACGCAATGAGACTTTGTTTTGGAGGCGTATGTGGATCAAGATATAGTTCTTTGTCGATTAAGGATGATTTAGAAAATGAAGGGTCTATGTGTAGATCTCATCTCAACAAATATCAAGAAGGGTCTATGTGTAGATCTCATCTCAACAAATATCAAGGCCACAAAGTGGTTAAGTTGATCATAGTAGAGTAATTTGGTTATTGAACAAACTTCCAAATGCATAATAAAAGCTGGGACATTTCACATAAATCTATTTTCGGATGTTCTCATAACTATATACAATAGAAAACATATATATACTTTCTTTTTTAGCTTGCCCTAGTTATATCATGTATTATTTAAAAATAGTTTAAATATGGTTGATAATAGTACCTTATATCTATTTATTTATGCAAGGAGGGGGTCATGAGGTACCAATGTATAAACCAAAAGAATGTTTTGCGATGTTCAAGAGATGGATTTCTCATCATCCTCTTTAAAAATATTATCGACACTAATGTACTTGATATCGCACATTAAATCTATGACATAATGACTACTTATTGATGAGATGAAAATACATTTGTTCTGGGAAGTTCATTAGCAACAAGAACTTTATTTTTGCCGAGAAAACAAAAACTTGACTCTTGGCTTAGAACATACAGTACTGGACTTTGAGCAACGAGTTACCAACAAATATTTGTTTGTGAGTAATTTTAGCAACGAAACTTCGTTGCTAAATGTGAGAATTGTAGATTTGCTACTTTACTTGGAATAAAAGTTTTATATATTTCACCCAATTATACTCGAGGTGTTGGTTATGATGATGTCTTTCATTTATACTTCCTTGCTATCATGAGTCATGACATATAATCAAATTTCTTAGGTATTGATTTGCACCATTTCTTTTTCATAAGAAAACAACTTTATTACAATATTCCTGAATCAAACATGAGTTGAACTTCAATCTTACCTTACCTTTCTTCAATTTAATGTCCAGTCTTGTAGTCCTAAATGTGTAGTCTTTATATACACAACTAAAAAATAGAGTTCTAATACTTCTAATCTAACTATTAAAAGTTATGGCGAAAGCACTTCTAAACGAAATATCACTTGCTAAAAGACAATGTTTGAAGAGGTCCCGAGGTCGACTCAGGTTGAAGTCATTGTCCAAAACTATTAAAAGTTATGAGTAGGCCACATGGGAGGTTGCCCTACAAATGGAAATTTAAATTTTGAGAGACTAAATGTCAATTTTGAAATTTCAAAAGATTGCCCTACAAATGGAAATTTTGTCTTAGCAAATACTAGTTTTAGGAAGAGAGAGTCGCATATAATTACTTTTAGTAGTGGTCAAAACAAGAGTCAAATAGATTTTCTTTTAACAAGAAAAATAGATAGAGAAATATGTAGATACTACAAAGTAATACCTGGTGAAGCACTTACTATCCAACAAAAGTTAGTAGTACTTGATATTAAGCTAACATGACGACATAATATGAATAAAAGAGTTAGCGATCGTAGAATAAAGTGGTGGATCCTAAAACATAGTAAACAAGTAGAGTTTAGAGAAAAACTACTAAAGGAAAATGTTTGGAATGTTGACTTCGATGCTAATACGATATGGCTAAAAATGAGTAGTTGCATAAAGAGAGTGTGATCTAACGTATTAGGTATATCTAAAGGTTTGGGACCACCAAAGAAGGAAACATGGTGGTAGAACGAGGATGTCCAACGAGCAATTAAGACCAAAAGAGAGATGTATAGGAAAATACCTAAGTGTCAAGATGCAAATGTGTACAATCAATATAGAGAAGCTAGAAAACAAGCTAAAAAAGTAGTTAGTCAAGCTAAAACAAATTTAATGAAAGATCTATATACAAGGTTAGGTAATAGAGATGGCGAAATATATATATATATATATATAGGCTAGCCAAATTAAGAGATAAAAAGAAACAATACCTAAGTCATATAAGATGTATTAAGGATGAAAATCAAAATGTTTTAACGCGCGAGGCGGATATTAAGGAGAGATGGAGAAGTTACTTCGATAGTTTATTTAAAGATGACCAAATTGATACTATAATAGATGAAAACCCACATCAAGAAAGAAATGTAAACTATACACGCAATATTAGAATTGTAGAAGTTCAAGAGGAATTGAAAAGAATGAAAATAGGAAAGCATGTGGCCTAGATGAAAACCCATAGAGGTTTGGAAATGCTTAGGAGAAATTGGATTGACTTGGTTAACAAAACTTTTCAATAAAATTTTAAAATTAAAACGTATACCAATGGATTGGAGAAGGAGCACTCTTGTGCCATTCTTCAAAAACAAAGGAGACATTCAAAGTTGCTCAAACTACTGGGGAATTAAACTTATGAGTCACACTATGAAACTTTGGGAGAGGATAATTGACAATAGGGTAATGAGAGAAACAACAATATCAGAGAACCAATTTAGTTTCATGCCAGGGGAGGTCAACTATAGAGGCGATTTTCCTTGTAAGACGATTGTTAGAAAAATATAGAGAAAAGGAAAAAGATCTTCATATGATATTCGTAGATTTAGAAAAAGCATATGATAGGGTCCCTAGAGATGTTCTTTGGTGGGTTCTAGAAAGAAAAAGAGTGCATGCTAGATACATAGACACTATTAAGGATATGTATGATGGAGTAGTAATGAGTATAAAGACATTTGAAGGAGCTACAAAAGAATTTCCCATTATGTTAGGACTACATCAATGATCGGCTTTAAGCCCATATCAATTTACTTTAGTTATGGATGAACTAACTAGACATATTCAAGACGATATACCATGGTGTATGCTATTTGCGAGATGATATTGTCTTACTTTGGATGAAACTAAAGATGGAGTGAATAGGAAATTAGAACTCGGATGAATACATTAGAATCTAAAGGCTTTAAGTTGAGTAGGACGAAAATCGAATACATGCACTTGTGAGCTTAGAAACACTAGACATCGAGAAGACGAAGTGGTAAAATTAGGGGAAGTAGAAGTTCCTAAGGTAAACCACTTTAGATATCTAGGATCAATCATACAAAATTATGGTAACATTGAGTATGATGTTACACATAGAATTCAAGCTGGATGGAAGAAATGGCGGAGTGCAACGGGGGTGATTTGTGATCGAAATGTTCCTACTAAGTTAAAAGGAAAATTTTATAGGACCGCAATTAGGCCGTTATGCTCTATGGAAGTGAATGTTGGGCGGTAAAGCAACAACAATTACATAAAATGAACGTAGCGAGAAATGAGGATGATTAGGTGGATGTGTGGTAAAACTCGTAAAGATAGAATAAGAAATATATAAATTCAAAGACAAGTAGGAGTAGCACCAATTGATACAAAGATTAGGGAAGGGCGGTTACGGTGGTTTGGTCACTGCAAAAACGGCCTACAAATGCCCCAACTAGAAAACTTGACTCAATAGAAATTGTAGAAATCCGACGAGGTAGGGGGCGGACCAAAGTTAACATGTGATGCATTAATTAGGAGGAATTTGAATGGTTTGGAAATCTCACCATCAATTGCACTTAATCGAGGAAATGGAAAAGTTCGATCCATGTAGCCGACCCTAGTTAATTTGGGACCGAGGCTATCTTTGTTGTAGTTGTTGTATATATAGGCTTGCAATATAGTTCTTGCTTAAAATGACACATATATAATTCATGAACACATATTTAAAATGATTTTTGTGTTTCACTAATTACAAGTGGTGACCATGACTCAAGAAGTGCCATCCTTCGCAATGAAGCATGAATAAAGTCTTTAAATTTCGAGTTATTGATGAATGGCGGCCATGGTTCGTCAAAGGGAAAATATCAGGGTAATTAAACTCCTAATTACTAGCTAACTCAAAATGCGATAAAATGTATACAACTTACATATTTCGATTCACTTTAGAACTTCCTCTCGTATGATACTATGAAATTCTTGTTAATTTCATGTCATAGGTATACAAGGTCATATGCGAACAATATGACATTCGAAGCTGTAAAGGTAAGATTATATTATTATCTCGCTAAACTCATTTCTTTTTATAGTACATATTTAATCATTATAGTGGACCATTGCTACTACTAAACTATGCAATGAGACTTTGTTTTGGAGGCGTATGTGGATCAAGATATAGTTCTTTGTCGATTAAGGATGATTTAGAAAATGAAGGGTCTATGTGTAGATCTCATCTCAACAAATATCAAGAAGGGTCTATGTGTAGATCTCATCTCAACAAATATCAAGGCCACAAAGTGGTTAAGTTGATCATAGTAGAGTAATTTGGTTATTGAACAAACTTCCAAATGCATAATAAAGCTGGGACATTTCACATAAATCTATTTTCGATGTTCTCATAACTATATACAATAGAAAACATATATATACTTTCTTTTTTAGCTTGCCCTAGTTATATCATGTATTATTTAAAAATAGTTTAAATATGGTTGATAATAGTACCTTATATCTATTTATTTATGCAAGGAGGGGGTCATGAGGTACCAATGTATAAACCAAAAGAATGTTTTGCGATGTTCAAGAGATGGATTTCTCATCATCCTCTTTAAAAATATTGTCGACACTAATGTACTTGATATCGCACATTAAATCTATGACATAATGACTACTTATTGATGAGATGAAAATACATTTGTTCTGGGAAGTTCATTAGCAACAAGAACTTTATTTTTGCCGAGAAAACAAAAACTTGACTCTTGGCTTAGAACATACAGCTGAGACTTTGAGCAACAGAGTTACCAACAAATATTTGTTTGTGAGTAATTTTAGCAACGAAACTTCGTTGCTAAATGTGAGAATTGTAGCGGCTTTTGCTACTTTACTTGGAATAAAAGTTTTATATATTTCACCCAATTATACTCGAGGTGTTGGTTATGATGATGTCTTTCATTTATACTTCCTTGCTATCATGAGTCATGACATATAATCAAATTTCTTAGGTATTGATTTGCACCATTTCTTTTTCATAAGAAAACAACTTTATTACAATATTCCTGAATCAAACATGAGTTGAACTTCAATCTTACCTTACCTTTCTTCAATTTAATGTCCAGTCTTGTAGTCCTAAATGTGTAGTCTTTATATACACAACTAAAAAATAGAGTTCTAATACTTCTAATCTAACTATTAAAAGTTATGGCGAAAGCACTTCTAAACGAAATATCACTTGCTAAAAGACAATGTTTGAAGAGGTCCCGAGGTCGACTCAGTTGAAGTCATTGTCCAAAACTATTAAAAGTTATGAGTAGGCCACATGGGAGGTTGCCCTACAAATGGAAATTTAAATTTTGAGAGACTAAATGTCAATTTTGAAATTTCAAAAGATTGCCCTACAAATGGAAATTTTGTCTTAGCAAATACTAGTTTTAGGAAGAGAGAGTCGCATATAATTACTTTTAGTAGTGGTCAAAACAAGAGTCAAATAGATTTTCTTTTAACAAGAAAAATAGATAGAGAAATATGTAGATACTACAAAGTAATACCTGGTGAAGCACTTACTATCCAACAAAAGTTAGTAGTACTTGATATTAAGCTAACATGACGACATAATATGAATAAAAGAGTTAGCGATTGTAGAATAAAGTGGTGGATCCTAAAACATAGTAAACAAGTAGAGTTTAGAGAAAAACTACTAAAGGAAAATGTTTGGAATGTTGACTTCGATGCTAATACGATATGGCTAAAAATGAGTAGTTGCATAAAGAGAGTGTGATCTAACGTATTAGGTATATCTAAAGGTTTGGGACCACCAAAGAAGGAAACATGGTGGTAGAACGAGGATGTCCAACGAGCAATTAAGACCAAAAGAGAGATGTATAGGAAAATACCTAAGTGTCAAGATGCAAATGTGTACAATCAATATAGAGAAGCTAGAAAACAAGCTAAAAAAGTAGTTAGTCAAGCTAAAACAAATTTAATGAAAGATCTATATACAAGGTTAGGTAATAGAGATGGCAAAATATATATATATATATATATATATATATATATATATATATATATATATAGGCTAGCCAAATTAAGAGATAAAAAGAAACAATACCTAAGTCATATAAGATGTATTAAGGATGAAAATCAAAATGTTTTAACGCGCGAGGCGGATATTAAGGAGAGATGGAGAAGTTACTTCGATAGTTTATTTAAAGATGGCCAAATTGATACTATAATAGATGAAAACCCACATCAAGAAAGAAATGTAAACTATACACGCAATATTAGAATTGTAGAAGTTCAAGAGGAATTGAAAAGAATGAAAATAGGAAAGCATGTGGCCTAGATGAAAACCCATAGAGGTTTGGAAATGCTTAGGAGAAATTGGATTGACTTGGTTAACAAAACTTTTCAATAAAATTTTAAAATTAAAACGTATACCAATGGATTGGAGAAGGAGCACTCTTGTGCCATTCTTCAAAAACAAAGGAGACATTCAAAGTTGCTCAAACTACTCGGGAATTAAACTTATGAGTCACACTATGAAACTTTGGGAGAGGATAATTGACAATAGGGTAATGAGAGAAACAACAATATCGAGAGAACCAATTTAGTTTCATGCACGGGAGGTCAACTATAGAGGCGATTTTCCTTGTAAGACGATTGTTAGAAAAATATAGAGAAAAGGAAAAAGATCTTCATATGATATTCGTAGATTTAGAAAAAGCATATGATAGGGTCCCTAGATATGTTCTTTGGTGGGTTCTAAAAAGAAAAGGAGTGCATGCTAAATACATATACACTATTAAGGATATGTATGATGGAGTAGTAATGAGTATAAAGACATTTGAAGGAGCTACAAAAGAATTTCCCATTATGTTAGGACTACATCAATGATCGGCTTTAAGCCCATATCAATTTACTTTAGTTATGGATGAACTAACTAGACATATTCAAGACGATATACCATGGTGTATGCTATTTGCGAGATGATATTGTCTTATTGGATGAAACTAAAGATGGAGTGAATAGGAAATTAGAACTCGGATGAATACATTAGAATCTAAAGGCTTTAAGTTGAGTAGGACGAAAATCGAATACATGCACTTTGTGAGCTTAGAAACACTAGACATCGAGAAGACGAAGTGGTAAAATTAGGGGAAGTAGAAGTTCCTAAGGTAAACCACTTTAGATATCTAGGATCAATCATACAAAATTATGGTAACATTGAGAATGATGTTACACATAGAATTCAAAGTTGGATGGAAGAAATGGCGGAGTGCAACGAGGGTGATTTGTGATCGAAATGTTCCTACTAAGTTAAAAGGAAAATTTTATAGGACCGCAATTAGGCCGGTTATGCTCTATGGAAGTGAATGTTGGGCGGTAAAGCAACAACAATTACATAGAATGAACGTAGCAGAAATGAGGATGATTAGGTGGATGTGTGGTAAAACTCGTAAAGATAGAATAAGAAATATATAAATTCAAAGACAAGTAGGAGTAGCACCAATTGATACAAAGATTAGGGAAGGGCGGTTACGGTGGTTTGGTCACCTGCAAAAATGGCCTACAAATGCCCCAACTAGAAAACTTGACTCAATAGAAATTGTAGAAATCCGACGAGGTAGGGGGCGGACCAAAGTTAACATGTGATGCATTAATTAGGAGGAATTTGAATGGTTTGGAAATCTCACCATCAATTGCACTTAATCGAGGAAATGGAAAAGTTCGATCCATGTAGCCGACCCTAGTTAATTTGGGACCGAGGCTATCTTTGTTGTAGTTGTTGTATATATAGGCTTGCAATATAGTTCTTGCTTAAAATGACACATATATAATTCATGAACACATATTTAAAATGATTTTTGTGTTTCACTAATTACATGGTGACCATGACTCAAGAGTGCCATCCTTCTTAAATGAAGCATGAATAAAGTCTTTAAATTTTGTAGTTATTGATGAATGGCGGCCATGGTTCGTCAAAGGGAAAATATCGGGTAATTAAACTCTTAATTACTAGCTAACTCAAAATGCGATAAAATGTAAACAACTTACATATTTCGATTCACTTTAGAACTTCTCTCGTATGATAGTCCGAAATTCTTGTTAATTTCATGTCATAGGTATACAAGGTCATATGCGAACAATATGACATTCGCATGGCTGTAAAGGTAAGATTATATTATTATCTCGCTAAATTCATTTCTTTTTATAGTACATATATAATCATTATAGTGGACCATTGCTAGTACTAAACTACCGCAATGAAACTTTGTGTTGGAGGCGTCTGTGGATCAAGATATAGTTCTTTGTCGGTTAAGGATGATTTAGAAAATGAAGGGTTTATGTGTGGATCTCATCTCAACAAATATCAAGGCCACAAAGTGGTTAAGTTGAGCATAGTAGAGTAATTTGGATATTGAACAAACTTCCAAATGCATAATAAAGCTGGGACATTCCACATAAATCTATTTTTAGATGTTCTCATAACTATATACAATAGAAAACATATATAAACTTTCTTTTTTAGCTTGCCCTAGTTATATCATGTACTATTTAAAAA
Source organism: Stephania cephalantha (assembly GCA_039657325.1). Taxonomy (NCBI): domain Eukaryota; kingdom Viridiplantae; phylum Streptophyta; class Magnoliopsida; order Ranunculales; family Menispermaceae; genus Stephania; species Stephania cephalantha. Next base: position 38,271,462 of record CM077576.1, read on the forward strand.
TAGTTTAAATATAGTTGATAATAGTACCTTATATATATTTGTTTATGCGAGAGAGGGGTCATGAGGTACCTATGTATAAACCTAAAGAATGCTTAGCGATGTTCAAGAGATGGATTTCTCATCATCCTCTTTAATAATATTGTCGACACTAATTTACTTGATATCGCACATTAAATCTATAACATAATGACTACTTATTCATGAGATGAAAATATATTTGTTATGGGAAGTTCATTAGCAACAAGAACTTTATTTTTTGTCGAGAAAACAAAAACTTGACTCTTGGCTTAGAACATACAGTACAGATTTTGAGCATAAGAGTTACCAACAAATATTTTTTTGTGAGTAATTTTAGCAACGAAACTTCATTGCTAAATGTGAGAATTGTTGCGGTTGCTACTTTACTTGGAAGAAAATATTTATATATTTCACCCAATTATATTCGAGGTGTTGGTTATGATGATGTCTTTCATTTATACTTCCCTTGCTCTCATGAGTCATGACATATAATCAAATTTCTTTGGCATTGATTTGCACCATTTCTTTTTCATAAGAAACCAACTTTATTACAATATTCTTAAATCAAAACCCGAGTTGAACTTCAATCTTACCTTACATTTCTTCAATTTAATGTCATGTCTTCTAGTCTTAAATGTGTAGTTTTTATATACACACTGAAAAATAGAGTTCTAATACTTCTAATCTAACTATAAAAAGTTATGGCCAATGCACTTCTAAACGAAGCATCACTTGCTAAAAGACAATGTTTGAAGAGGTCCCGAGTTCGACTCGGGTTGAAGTCATTGTCCAAAACTATTAAAAGTTATAAGTAGGCCACATGGGAGGTTGCCTTACAAATAGAAATTTAAATTTTGAGAGACTAAATGTCAATTTTGAAATTTCAAAAGATTGCCCTACAAATGGAAATTTTGTCTAAGCAAATACTAGTTTTAGGAAGAGGGAGTCACATATAATTACTTTTAGTAGTGGTCATAACTGGAGTCAAATAGATTTTCTTTTAACAAGAAAAATAGATAGAAAAATATGTAGAGGCTGCAAAGTAATACATGGTGAAGCACTTACTACCCAATATAAGTTAGTAGTACTTGATATTAAGCTAACACGACGACATAATATGAATAAAAGAGTTAGCGACACTAGAATAAAGTAGTGGAACCTAAAACATAGTAAAAAAGTAGAGTTTAGAGAAAAACTACTAAAGGAAAATGTTTGAAATGTTGACTTAGATGCTAATACAAGGTGGCTAGAAATGAGTAGTTGCATAAGGATAGTGATATCAAACGTATTAGGTATATCTAAAGGTTTGGGACCAACAAAGAAGGAAACATGGTGGTGGAACGAGGATGTCCAATGAGCAATTAAGACTAAAAGAGAAATGTATAGGAAAATACCTAAGTGTCAAGATGCGAGATGTGTACAATCAATATATAGAAGCTAGAAAACAAGCTAAAAAAGTAGTTAGTCAAGCTAAAACAAATTTCATGGAAGATCTATATACAAGGTTAGGTAATAGAGATGGCGAAATATATATATATATATATGCTAGCCAAATTAAGAGATAAAAAGAAACAAGACCTAAGTCATGTAAGATGTATTAAGGACGAAAATCAAAATGTTTTAACGCGCGAGGAGGATATTAAGGAGAGATGGAGAAGTTACTTCGATAGTTTATTTAATGATGGCCAAGTTGATACTTTAATAGATGAAAACCCACACCAAGAAAGAAATGTAAACTATACACGCAATATTAGAATTGTAGAAGTTAAAGAGACATTGAAAAGAATGAAAATATGGAAAGCATGTGACCCGGATGAAATACCCATTGAGGTTTAGAAATGCTTAACAGTAAATTGGATTGACTTGGTTAACAAAACTTTTCAATAAAATTTTAAAATCAAAACGTATGCCAATGGATTAAAGAAGAAGCACGCTTGTGCCAATCTTCAAAAACAAAGGAGACATTCAAAGTTGCTCAAACTACCGGGGAATTAAACTTATGAGTCACACTATGAAACTTTGAGAGAGGATAATTGGCAATAGGGTAAGGAGAGAAACAACAATATTAGAGAACCAATTTGGTTTCATGCTTGGGAGGTCAACTATGGAGGCGATTTTCCTTGTAAGACGATTGTTAAGAAAAAAGATCTTCATATGGTATTCGTCGATTTATAAAAAACATATGATAGGGTCCCTAGTGATGTTCTTTGGTGGGTTCTAGAAAGAAAAGAGTGCATGCTAGATACATATATACTATTAAAGATATGTATGATGAAGTAGTAACGAGTATAAAGACATTTGGAGGAGCTACAAAAAAATTTCTCATTACTATAGGACTACATCAAGGATCGGCTTTAAGTCCATATCTATTTACTTTAGTTATGGATGAACTAACTAGACATATTGAAGATGATATACCATGGTATATGCTATTTATTAGAGATGATATTGTCTTAGTGGTTGAAACTAAAGATGGTGTGAATAGGAAATTAGAACTACGGAGGAATAAATTAGAATCTAAAGGCTTTAAGTTGAGTATGACAAAAACTGAATACATGCACCGTGAGTTTAGAAACACTAGACATCGAGATGACGGAGTGGTAAAATTAGGGAAGTAGAAGTTCCTAAGGTAAACCACTTTAGATATCTAGGATCAATCATACAAAATGATGGTAACATTGAGAATGATGTCACACATAGAATTCAATCTCGATGGAAGAAATGGCGGAGTGCAACGAGGGGTGATTTGTGATCGAAATGTTCCTACTAAGTTAAAAGATAAATTTTATAGGACCGCAATTAGGCCGGTTATGCTCTATGGAAGTGAATGTTGGGCGGTAAAGCAACAACAATCACATAAAATGAACGTAAGTGAGAAATGAGGATGATTAGGTGAATGTGTGGTAAAACTCGTAAAGATAGAATGAGAAATATAGAATTTCAAAGACAAGTAGGAGTAGCACCAATTGATACAAAGATTAGGGAAGAAGGCGGTTAAGTGGTTTGGTCACCTACAAAGACGGCCTACAAATCATGTGTGTAATCCTTTTACATAAATGTCCAATAAATTATGTAGGTAATGGAACATAGGAACATCCCATTTCTATTAGATGCGCACGATGAAATTGTAAATAGTTTAAATGGCATCGCGTACAACGCACTCCCATCAGCGGTGTTAATGGTTAAGTTTGGGACGAGTAGCCGTCAATTGATGGATGACGTGTGTAGCGTGTTAAATATCTCATCAACGGAGACTCTAGTTAGGATGACTTATCGCAAGTGATAATCCTCCCGGAGGGTCGCATTATTCCGTCCCTGTGTTCTTTGAATGATGCGACACATTTCGACTCGATGTGGGCAATAGTGGCCAATTTACCATCAACTCGTAATGCGGTAGATATCTATTTAACATTTGAGCCAATCGACTCTTTTCGAAATTCATTTGTTCATTCCAAGTCCGTGATGAAAATGTCGGCACATCGGATGCAAGATTGATGATAGAAAGATTGCATACGCAATCACCACAAGGTGACGTCGCGCAAGATGGATTTGTTAGTCCATTACATGATGACATTAATGCCTCTAGTGACGATGAAGCTAAGGAGGACGGCAATAATGAAAGCAGAGATGAGGACATACGTCCCAACGAGGATCTTTGCATCAATTGTCGATTGAGAGAACGTCAATGTTTTGACGGATGACCCAAGGTATGAACCTCCAGTGCGGAAAACATGCAAGATGATGAGCGATTTACTATCGATGAAGAGAATTTCTTGGAGGAAGCAAGTGATAATGAAGTTCACCAACCATTGCCGTTGTATAATGAAATCGATTGGGAGGTGGCTAACTCCATCTGCGACCCAACATTCTCATCAACAGATTTGGGGGACATGTCTAATTTTTATTTGGAAATAGGGATGTGCTTTGACAATAAAAAAACTTACGACATGTCGTCAAAGTGTGGCATGTTAATAGACATTATCAATACCATGTGATGGAATCAAATACAACCTCAGGCGATTAAGTGCGAAGTGCGCAAGATGGGTGTATGTGGCGTCTTTGTGCTTGTTTGTGAAAGAAACACAATTATAGGAGATCACACAATTAGACGTGTCGCACAAGTTGTATAAATCCCGATGTAGAACGCGGTAATGCCCAATTTGACGCCAACATGCTTGCGCGAAAGATCCAAAGCGTCGTCCGAAGCGATCAAGCAATAACTATCAAGGCATTAATACAAATAATTAAGGGAAAATTCGGACACGAAGTAAATTACAAGCGAATGTGGGATGCCAAAATGAAGGCAATTGCATGTGCATTTGGAGATTGTGACGAGTCGTATGCTTTATTACCAAGATGGTTGGCGGCCAGTGTGAAGAATAAGAGTCACGGGGACAAGAATCAAGTGGTCATATAGACAATGGGTCGCGATGAGATAAGAACTGCGTCTCCCCAATTTCGTCATGTGTTTTTTGCATTTGAAGCATCGATACAAGCTTTCAAGTTTTGCGGGCCCGTGCTTCGATTGACGCGATTTTCTTATATGGCAAATATAGTGGTAAGCTAATGATTTCCATCTCTATTGATGGTAATGGATACATCTTTCGCTAGGTTGCATTTTCCGTTGCGAAATCGAATCTACCGATTCGTGGAGGTGGTTTTTGAGGATGTTGCGCAAACACGTGACGGATAGAGATGGAGTTTGCCTTATTTCTGATCGTCACCTTGGCATTTTGGAGGCTGTCAACACCCCGAGCAACAATTTTTGTCTGCCAAAAGGATACCACCGTTATTGACTGCGACACTTGCTTAGTAATTTCAACACCCAATTCAAAAATGACCCCTTGAAAAAACTCCTCTCTCGAGCGATCGCTCAACATCAAGAACAAAAATTTAATGCGTGCATGGAGCGTTTTGCATACTTATCATCACGCACTCCTCAATGTCTCGCATATATCAATGTCATCCCCAAAGAACTATGGACTCAATCGCATGACGGAGGCATGCGATGCGGTTGGATGAATTCTAATGGTGTTGGTATGTATGAATGCAAGTTATGTTTTGCACTCAACTATATAGTTATCGTTGAAGTCATATTACTTATACGAATTTTATCGTCACTTGTAGAGTGTTTTAACAAAGTGTATTGAAGGGGGCTCGATTCTTGCCAATAACAACGATGACTCGAGATGATTTACTACAGATTAGTGACATACCACGATCGGCGTAAACATGAAATCAATGAAGCAATTTCTAACGGCCTATCCTGCACAAAATATGTCATGGATAAACTCACACATTATGAACAATCTGCAAGGAGGCATCAAGTCACTTTGATCAATCGTGACATTGGTGAGTTTGAAGTCTTGTTGGAAGACATGGAGATCGCATGCATAAATGCAACAACACCCAAGTCGCCATTCTAAAGGACCAGGGTGTGCGATTTGCAATAAACGGCAATCGTTTGGTTTCCCTTGCTCACATGTGTTAGTTTGCATGTGCCTTTATTCGAGTGAGCTACGCGCAATACATTGGCCATACTATAAGATAGATGTGTACGCGCAATGTTACTCCTATAATTTCAAAGCCATCCCAAATGAGAAATATTGGCCGACTTTCGGGACGAAGATCATACTGGGACCCAAGGTGCGACGTGGCCGAGGAGACAAAGGGAACGCGAAGACAAAACGAGATAGATCTTCCTAATGTCTCGAGGCCCTTGCGATATGACATATGTCATCAAGAAGGACACGGAAGAACAACATGTCCTAATAAAGACCGTGAACTAGTCCCTACTAGGAAGAACCGGTGTGGCATTTGTCGTTCAAAGGGACTTAACAAAAAAAATTGTCCAAGCGAGCTCGACCTTCCAATGAAAATCGATAGTCGATTTTGTATATTGTTTGTCATGGCTTAAGTTGGTAATTTGATTATATTGTAATGTTTGAGTATTCGTTATTGTTTGAACACATATGAAAGAGTTATTGTGAGTTTACAAACAACACGATTAATTTTTTTAAATCAATCATTTGTAGTTGTACAACAATGGATCCAAGTCATTCGGATCCTTCACTTTTGCATCTCCAATCTACGCTATGAGATCTTCGCGAACCTGGAGGGGTGAGGTAAACTTTTTACATGTATACGTCAAATGTTCTTGCATAATCGTATAATATATATATATATCGATTAATACATTATCAATTATAAGGTGTACGAAACATTGCGCATGCGTCGAAGACGTTGTGTCGTTGATCGAACGGTGCGATATCATTCGAGGATGATCTCATATCTTTATTCCAGTGGGTTCTATGGGATTTCCGCGTAGCATTTTTCTCGCTTTGATTGAGCTTTAATTCCGCATTCATAAAGAGATGGCACCCCGAGACACATACATTTTACATGCAATGTGTGGAGTGCACAATTACACTCCAGGACGTGCAGTATTTGCTCGACTTACCTATCGAAGGTATGCCTGTGATGGGAATGACCGATCTGGACTATCTTGATGTGTGTGAGATGCTACTTGGTCGAACTCTGTTGGAGATGACATTATTAGTTGTAAACTTAAAGTCGAATGGCTTAAACGTAACGTACCAGCTATAGATGATGACAATGATGAGGAATCGATGCAACGTTATGTTTGATCGTACATCCGCAACTTATCGGTGGTTGTCTATTCACGACAAGTCAAACCGATTTGTACATTTGATGTTTTTACCATTACTTGAGGATTTCCAAATAGCTGGACAAGTATAGTTGGGGAGTGCATGTTTGGCTTATTTGTACAGGAGTTGTGTCGCGGATCTCGCGCAGGTACACATGAGGTTGCAGGCGCGTCAATTCTTGTACAGCTGTGGGCATGGGACAGATTTCCATTCATAGCACCAAGGCGCCTGAGTGTTTCTAGAGTTTGACCGCGAACAGTGGATGGAGAACACATGCTTATGGACGTTCCATTGGGACACATGTAATACAAATATTATTTCATAATTTCTAAAACATTTACTCAATTTTCATTTTCTATAATTTATTGTTTTGTATGCGAGATGGCTCGATGCATTTTCGGTTACACGAGTGCGATGCACGTCTTATCACTTATCGTGATGCACTCGACTGCGAGAATGAGGATGATGTAGTATGGCAACCTTATGTCGAAGTCATCGGGTATCTTCCCGAATCCGTACGACGGTCATTGTAGTTGGCTTTCGACATGTCCCATAATTTGTTTCCACATAGTCGAGTGGCATCGACCGAGAAAGGGTTATGAGACAATTCGGGATGATACAAGTGGTGCCACCAAAGCGTGCTTACGACACTCGATCGCACCCATCGAATTACGTGGACACCATCAAGAAAATTGGGTGACTTTTCACGTAACCTTTATACAAATGTGGGAAAATCGTGGCCACAACATAGTCACGTGGCATAAGATGAAGGGCACGATCACCAAGACTACATGACGTGGTATCGCTCGGTCACTAGACGATTCATTGGATACAACGGGGCTTTACGTGACTATTTAGTAAACTTAAAACTCTTGTTTTTCTCTCGAACAACTAATATCTTAAATTGCGTGCTTTGAATTCATGTTTTTTCATCGGTGTAACTTGGTGCATCGACTAAGGCGAGTGTTTATTGAGGATGGGTACGAGCAAAGTCTTCTTTGCGCTTGATGAAGGGATTAAGATTTTAGACGAAGATGACAGACAAAGGTCTACTATATGGAATGATGGAATTGATGTCGAACAAGACATAAATGAGGAGAATGAAGAGGAAGATGAAGAAGAGGATCGGGCGAATCAAATAGAGAGGTGAGAAGAAGAATAACACGAACATAGACCGTGGGGAAAGCACCGAGACGTCCTCGTCCACCACGTCCATCTCGTCGGCCGAGATTGCTTTGCGAGAGAGTAGCAGGCGTTCTCCTCTAGCACGTCCATCTCATCCGAGAGCGAGTAGAACAGAGCTTGTTGGTGAGAGTAGCCAACGCTCATCCTCACCATGTCATTCTTCTCATGAGTACATTCCTACATCGTCCCCAATGCAACCGAACCTCAAATGTTTGTACCAAGGCCGCCGATCATCAATCTTCCTCCTTACCTTTTTTATCCTTATGCACTCTGGCCGTCGTCTTCATATGTGGACCATGGAATGCCTAGACATCAAATGTATATGTCATTGCCTCAATACATGTCGAGTCCATATACTCCACCATGTTATAATTACAATATGTCATATAGTGGAGATGGCTCATTCATGAACTGTTAAGCATGTCGCCGCCCATGTTCCTTTCGCCCAACCGCATACAGAAACCAATATTTTGGGATGGTTCAACCTCCTATTTTTGGGAGCATTAGTACCGAGATGTGAGTCGAGTGAAGCACCGAGAGGAAGAACATCAATCCACTCGACGACATTCAATGCAAGATCAGCAACCTCAACAACCTCAACCGGATGTACAAACACAACGTCCAACTAGACATAAAGTACGTCGGTTTGCATCACTGAGCAACAACGTCAAAGTAACCATCGTAATAGACCTGTATAATGAGTTTTCTTAATGTCGTGGTGATTTTTGTTTTCGGTTTATATCTTGGGTGAACGAAGTTGATGTATACAACTTTCTCATGGAATGAACTTATTTCTCAACAGATCGTTGTTGTTTTAATTTTAAGCTCTCGACAAAGAAATAACGTGGTTTTGGCCAATAATTATTTTAATTTTCGTATCCCTTCTTATCATCACGAGGTAGAAGTAAGACAAAAGTTTAAAGAATGAGTTGCATGGTTACTATGGGTTGCACGGGTTGTCCGCCTCGCGATACGTACGTGACGTTTGCATGGGGTGCAAGGTCAGTAGTGGATATGTATGGGTTGTCCCTTCAAGATAAGTGCATGACGTTTGCATGGATTGTCCACCTCGAGAAACTTGTCTATCATTTGCATTAATTATCCACCTCGAGTTACATGCATGACGTTTGGATGGTTTGCATGGACTGCGGCAAAGAGTTGCATAGGTTGTTTACCTCGAATATGTGCTTCACATTCGCATGGTTTGCATGGGTTGCACGAGGTTGCATGAGTTTCCCACACCTTAAGATATGTGTGTGACGTTTGAATGGTTTCCACGAAGATGCATGGCTCGCCCACCTCGACATACGTGCGTAGCGTTTCCATGTGTTGTCAACCATGAGATATGTGTGTGACGGTTGCATTAGTTTTACCACCTCGAGACACGTATGTGACGTTTGCATGAGTTGCACGAGGTTGCATGGGTCGCCCACCTCGACGGACATGCCTGGCATTTGCATGAATTCTCCACTTTGCAACATACATGCGTGACGTTTGCATGAGTTGTCCACGTCGATATGCGTGCGTGTTGTTTACATGAGTTGTTTACCTCGAGATACACGAGTGACGCGGGTTGTCCATCTCAATATGCACGTGTAGTTCATAGAGTTTAGAATTTTGTATAGATAGCTCCTTTTCAAAAGGAGCTATCCATACAAGTGCTTTTCACCTCACCAACAATGCATGCCACCTCATCATCAATAGCTCATTTTCAAAAGGAGTTATACATTAGTTTTAGAATTTAAAAGTAAACCCCACTATTTGGTGAATTAAAAACTAAAGCAACCTTATTTTTTGAAAAACACCGTATAACTAATATCAAATACTAATACATAATAAATTACTTCCTAGGTTGCTCCTTTCATTATGAATGTACCAATTAATGACACTTGAGCATTTGGGAGCCCAAATTTACAAATAGAACTACTTCCATACAATTTTATTGGTGAAGGATTAAATCCAAAAAGTAAACGTCCATGCATCCACACCAAACTCAATGTTTCAAAATGATAAGAGATTTTTGTTTCTTCAACTTAACTAAGGTAGTCAAAGTTTCTTCAGTTGAACTGGTGTTTCCAAGAGAACTTGTAACATAAGCTTAATGTATTCATTTTTTTTTTTTGATGACTATGGGTATCCGCACCCTTCGGTACGACTAATCTCATATGGTTAAGTCGGGTCTCACCAAATTCAGCGATCGGGAGAAAGCGTAATGAAATGGTTTCGTTGCCGACGCCATGACTCGAACAACGACTTCCTTCCATTGAGGAGACCCCATATAGTACTTGCGCCACTCCGCCACCCAAGCCCGGGGGTAATGTATTCATATTTTATCCTCTAGCTATTTAACCTATCTTTAAACACAAAGTGATGTTGAGAATAATTAGTGGCTAGAGAAAAATTGACAAAATATTAGTTTAAACTAGAGAAGGTCAATGAAGTATAAATGGTAGCGACCTCCCTTTTTTCTTATGTATTAAGCCAAGATTGAGTCCCCTGTTAATTAGTAAAACTACACAACCATGAAACACAAAGCACCCATATAGAGAGCTTCAATCTCATAAACTTAAAAAAAAAAAAAAAAACACACACACACACACGTAAAAGCTTTGTAAAACATAAATGAAGCACAAACCCATTTCGAGCGACTTAAGCATGGAAGGCATAACGTGTTGTAAACTAAGTTATACTTGCTAGAGGCTTAAGCATGGAAGGCATAAACTAAGAACTACTAGAACAAGTAAAGAAGATGATCGACAAGAGAGAAGATAGCTATATATGAGAATGTAGAGATTTTATTCAATACTTTGTGTGTTTATTACAAGAGAAAGAACCCCTTTATATAAGGCCTTTGTCATGATGAACTCGTTTACTTTGAACAAAGACAACAAGCAAGACAATGTATACAAGTTGCACCAAAAGCTTGAGTCACATAAGAATACAAGTAACCAAAGTCTACAATCTACATGATAATCAAGTGAGTTTATACAAGTTACATTCAATGTGAGTCATGCTTGATGTTATGATACAATGTGGTCATCCATATGCTTGATCAAAGTGATCATCCATATCACATACAACTTTGCCTACAACTTGTGCTTTTTATAAAAAAAAAACATTATTTTTCATCATAATCGTGCTTATACATATTGTATCTTCCACTAAGGTTTCATCAAAATATTTCCATCTAATATCTGTAGACTCTGGACCATGCCAGTTGGTTCTGAGCACTCGAGTAAAACCGGATGAAACCGAATAATGGCACGGATAGTTCTCCTAAACACCTTGCTAACTATATCGCTCGACCTTTGAAACCTCGTGGCTACAACACGATTACGTATGTTGTGCCCCGGAATATGGAGAGTAATAACCAAGTATTCATCTACTAGCACACATCGTTTGTGCCTCAAATTCCCATGGTCGTACAACATATCACGCAACTTCTAGAATCTCAACATATCCATTCGTGGCATCTTATAACACTTCTTATCGACTTGTAGACAAGATGTTCGACCACCCTATGACACTTTTCAAAATCTAATTCATAATGACGCTCAATTCTTGCACTTTCTCTTGCTCGTGCAACCGTATTGAACATATGCATCATGGCCACGACAAGTTTCAAACTCATTAGAAACATTAATAAGCAAGCAGATATTCCTTGTGTTCGGATCCACTTGTGGGAAATTCGGATCCATTTATGTCACCTTCGAATGAGACCTAGCCCAAAAGACATGGATACCTATGGAATGTTACTTATCTTTCTATCTAAACAAATGATGGATGCATTTATTCAAACCATAAGCCTAATCATCAGACTAGTTAGTCTAGTCCGGTGAAGCGAATGATCCATAACAAGATATATTGGTCACCAGGGCTATATAGTAATGTCAATGAACAAAAAGAAAAAGAAAAAGATATGAAAGCATAGATGATTTAAAAGAGAGCTACTATGACCTACGACTAAACAACCATAGATGAATATTGAATACAAGATGAAGAGGCAAAATGAGGTTATTAGCTAATGAGATGTAATAGGAGGAAGCTGTTTTGACTCATGATTCAAAGAATAAAAATCTAAATCTTTTTATAATAGTAGTAGTCTTTCATCTTCCTAGGTGAAATGCATCACGATCAAAGCTATTCACTTTTTAGCCCAGCCAGCAAAAAAAAACAAGTTTTTTGCACTAATTGGGCCTTATTCACTTTTTAGCCCACCTCTATTCTAAAACAAAGCCCACCAATTATTATATGATGTAAAGCCCAAATGAAAACCCCAAATTGGTTGTTTAGTTGATTTGCATAGAAAACTTAAAAAAAAAAACAAAAACACATGCGCCTATCAAAACGCACGCTTACGCATAACACGCAAACCGAAAAAAAAAGTAAATAAAATCAACACGAATAGTAAGTCATCTTCTACAGTTCTACCCTTTTCTCACGCCCTAAGAATTCTTAACCCTCTTTTAGCCTACTATTAGCCACATCTACACTTATTAGAAGAATAAAATATACAAATTGTGGTCTCTCGGAAAAGAAACAGGGGGAGTTATTGGTGGTCTTACATTACATTCATTCCCTTATTTTGAAAGCTTAGGTAATTTTTTAAAACTTATTCATCTCATTTTTTTTAATAATTTATATTTCCTATTTCTTATTTGATTTGCCTTTGTCTTTGTCTAGTTTTTTGCTCCCTCCTTCTTTCGTTCTTTAAAATCATGAAAACCCCAAGTCTATATGCACCATTAATTTTTCATGTGAAAAAAAATCAATTTATTTGTTGAATAATTGTTTATAAATGAGAAATAACATGTGAAATAGATTTATGTTTTGATATTTAAATATATTTCTTTGAGTTAAGAAGGTTTTATTTTTTCAAGTTATTGTTTAGATTTTTTTTTTTTCGAAAAATATTGTTTAGATTGTTAATCTTAATTAATTTTGCTTTATTAATTAGGTTAAGTCTTTAATGGATCATTGTGGAAAGCAGAGACCAATGACCATTTATTCATTCTTCAAGCCAAGAGGAGAAACATCAAAAGGTGACACACTTTTATCTAATGTTGAAAAATAAACTCCAAATGAAGTAGAATCTCCTAAGTCCCCAACTCAAAGAATTGGAATTGATTATAATTCTCTTGAAAGAGATCCAAATTTGCGTATTTCCATTCGAGAATACCCTGTTAATTTGCGGGATGAAGTACGAACGACATACATAAAAATGGGTCCTTATCAACCTAGCTTGCCAGAATATCCTCGAACTCCATTTGGGAAACAATACTGTAGATTCAAATATGGTTGGTTTGAGAATTTTTCATGGTTAGAGTATTCTCCTTCAAAAGATGCTACATTTTGTTTTTCGTGTTATCTTTATGAAAGTGATATCGTAACTCGTTGTACATTAACTAATGAAGATTTTACAAATTGGAAGAGGATTAATAATGGACAAGATTGTGCATTTTTGACGCATGTTGGGAGCATCAATTCTCTGCATAGGCATTGCGTACAAGCTATTGAGGATTTGTCAAATGTTACTAACCATATTGATAGGTTGTTGAATGCACAAATATCTAAATAAGTTCAACATAATCGATTACGACCAAAGATAATCATTCGAGTGCTCGATGGCTTTCCTTACAAGCATGCGCATTTAGAGGTCAAGACGAGTCTTCGAGTTCTAAGAATCGAGGAAATTACGTGGAAATTATAGAACTTTTGGGAAGATTAAATGTCAACATTGGTGGGGTTGTATTAGATTATGCTCCAAAAAATGCGAAACACACCTCACCTATGATTCAAAAGAGCTTTTACAAATAATGGCTCGTATAGTAAGAAATAGAATTTGTGAAGAAGTTGGAGATATAAAGTTTTGTCTTTTAGTTGATGAAGCTAAGGATGCATCGAGAGAAGGAGCAAATGGCTATTATCTTGAGGTTCGTTGATTCCAAAAGGTTATATCAAGGAGTCTTTTTTTGATATTGTGCATGTTGAGAATACCACTGCACTAATACTTAAAAAATATATTGGATTCACTTGCTCGCTATAACTTACACGTTCATGATATATGCGGTCAAGGATATGATGGTGCTAGTAATAAGTGTGGAGCATTGAATGGATTACAAGCTTTATTTCTTAGAGATTTTTCGTATTTATATTATGTGCATTGCTTTGCCCATCGATTGTAGCTAGCATTGGTTGCATCTTCTTCAAAGGAAACTTCGATTTGGTCGTTTTTTTCAAAGTTGACATCTATTGTAAATCTTATAATTGATTTTCCTAAGCACATTGTTGAGTGCAATTCATCCATGCCGATTACATTGCTCAAGAGATAGCTAATGGAGAACGTGAAAGCGGCGGGGAGCTAATCGGATGGGGAAATTTGCAATGTGCATGAACTACTTGGTGGAGTTCTCAATTCAATTCTATTAGTAGCTTGGTTGACATGTATTACGCCACTGGTAAAGTGCTTAATATCATAAAAAAGAAGGACCAAATTCTGTTCGAGGAAAAGCACTTAGTTATTTAATTGAAATGGGAACTTTTGATTTCATGTTCATATTGCATTTAATGCATAGAAATATGGGAATTACGCACTCACTTTGTCAAGCCTTGCAACACAAGTCCCAAGATATTTTGAATGCTTTAGATTCAATTGCTACAACAAAAGTTCTTCTCCAAAGGTTGAGAAATGAGCATTTCGACCATCTTTTAGCATATGTGGAATCGTATTGTAGAAAGTACAATGTTGATATTCCCAATATGAATGCTTCCTACAAAAATGGTACAGATCGTTCTTGTCAAGCAAAGAGATCTCATTACAGTTCATCATTACTATCACTATAATGAGTTCAACGTGTGCAATTGATTACCAGTTGGAAGATTTGAACTTGATTTAATGACGATGCACTAAAAATTTTGAAACTTCCATCTCGCTTTACAACCAAATGACAACTTCAAATCATTTGATGTTGATTGCATATGTCTGCTTGCTCAAAAATTTTATTATGATGTTTTTAGTGAACAAGACATGCATCATTTAAGATGTCAATTGGAGCATTATAAGGTCGATGTCTTGCACCATGAAAGCTTTCAAGGGGTACAGACACTATCTAATTTGTTGAAGATTTTGATTTGAACAAACAAGTCACAACTTTATTACTTAATTGATATATTGATTCGTCTTGTTTTGACTCTTCTCGTGTCCACTTTGCAACCACAAAGCGAGGATTTTATGCTATGAGTCTTATTAAAACAGATCTTCAAAATAAAATGGAAGAAGGGTTTTTAGCGGATATTATGGTGATGTATATCGAACGAGAATTCGCCCAGGACATTGATCCATAATTAGTAATAGATGAATTCGATTATTTAAAGGAAAGAAAGGCGCATCTACATAGGTTCTCTTCTATTTATCTTGACGCTATTTTTTTATAATTCGACGCTTACATTTGATTGCAATTGAATAAATAAATATGTGTATTTGATCTTTATTAATTATTCTTTCTTAATTGTTAATGTTTGTAGGTGACACGACTTTTCAAGGATTGGACTTTTACATATTTTGACGTGAAGGTTTTGCTTTAAAATGGTAATGTTATGAAATTATCTTGTTTTATTGTCATGACTTGTTAGAAGTTACATTCTATTTAAAATTTAGTTTGATTTATTTTAATTGTTGTTCCTTGTGGTCTTAAAATGATTAGTATTTACTTAAATGATTTGTAGTTTTATATCGCGTGGTGTTTTTTAACTACAAATAATGTGCATTAGTATTAATCTAGTTGATAGACACGCACGGTCTTCAGCTTTTCAAAATACTTCGAGATACGTGCACGCCCGATAATCAAAGGATGCGTGCGCGCTAGAGAATCAAAGGCGGTCATGTCATAGTTGGTGCACCAAAGCATTTTTTGTTGTTAAATACAAAAAATATATACATTAGTTTTAGCTCATGGCTTCAAAAAACCTGGCTCCGCCCCTGATCACGATCTTCCTATGTGAAAGGCATCATGTGTGACGACCCCAAATTCCAGGCCACCTTGCTACTCGCCACGTCGCATTCCACATCACCAAGCCTTGCCACATCATTGCATGCTTATCCTAGACGCCCGCGACCCACCTAGTTGCTTACACTATTTCAACTAACCTTAGTTACACTAATTAATCTTCACATAAGTAGTAATAATTTATTTAACCAGTTACTTAATTTATCAAGTTATATTATAATTTTACAACTAAGTCTTTTTAATGAGTAACTTATGCCCTGTTTAACAATCCTAAGTAGTGGAAAACTCGGTAAAAGATACCATGCATATATCAAGCGAGATAAATATAACAAAAGTTCCATATACAAGTAATCAGTGTTATATGGTCCCCAAAACCCAATAAAAGTAAAATAAATACATATTGATATCACATGCGAAGTGGCTCCACAATCTCGAGTTAGTCGCCCGGTACCTCTTTACCCTTGCCTTGATCGTCGAAAGATCTACACTCGGTCACCTAACAAATATAGTGACGAGTCCAGTGAGTAAAATCCCAAGAGAAGTCACATGATATTCATGAATTAAAGCGATAAACAACGAGACATGCAAATATAACACCTAGAAACAGTATGTCATATTCCCATGATTGTAGGCAACATACGACAAGCAAAAGTAGTAGCATAAAATAAATAAACAACATGTACCTAACTAAACCAAAGCTCGAGAGATAAAGCATCAATCAAGTAAGCATACGTATAATCACGAGAAAACCCCGACCTACACCGACCCAATAATCAATAAATCAAGTAGAAACCACGTATATACTTACGGGCTTACGATGATTAAACCCCAACTACGTTCTAGGATGTACCCCTCCAGACGTTATTTCAAGTCAAGGGAACACACTAAATCCTTCCCGACGGTGGGAAATATCTACCGTCGTCAAGACGAGCACTAAACACAAGTAACTCGTGCAAGCGATTTAGACACAACCAATATTTATGCAAAATCGAAATAGAAAAGAAACCCCATGTGTGCCCACCAAGTAGTCACACATGAAATGCGATATCAATAAATCAAAATCATGAATTCTCGTAAATCATTCTTAATGGGTTTAAGCACCTCAATTCGCGTTCCGACTTCCCGGGACTCCCATATCCGACTCAACTAGCTCCCTAACACCCGAGCTACGATCCCCTAATTCCCCAAGTCCAATTTTACATGTTTAATATATTTATAGGTGTTTGGGATATGTATTAAGTAAAAATCTCAAAACAAACTTTTAAATTTAATTTTTGTTTGTCGTTAGTGCGCTATGGGATTCGTGTAGCGTGCTTTATATAGTGGTAGCGCGCTAGGTAATTTATGTAACGCACTATCTGTTCTTCATCTGAAGAACAGTGGGAAACACTGAACGATTAGCGCTAACCATACCAGTGTAGCACTATGTGGCCTCTGGGGACGAGAATTCTCAAGTCGAGAATTCTGTATTTCCTCCAATTCAGCCACCTAAACATGGTTTATACCCTCTCTATATCAATTAACTCCAAAGCGTTAACTAAAATAACTTCGAACAACCATTTTGCATCAAATTGATCAAAATCTTACAAAAAATAGGTTTAAATGAAAGTGTAGATGATGGAGAAGATGATTACCTTGATTTGAATCGTCAAATTGACCTCCAAGGTGGTTGAGTTACAGCTTGAATTCTCCTCCAAATCTCGGTTTTCTCTGATCTTTGCATGAATTTGTAAGTGGTTTGAGTAAACATTCCATTAACTTGGTTTATATATGTTTAGTTGGAATCAAATGTACGTACATATCCCGAGGATTATCTTGTGGTCTCATTTCATGCTGTCCCACACCACTTGATGACTCAATAGCACACTCCCTTCCTTGTTTCTCTCATTATGATCATCTAGATGTCCATCTTATAGTTTTCCTTATTTAGTTCAAACTATAGACTTATTGTTTATTTGATTTATGTACATCACATCAAGCCTTATTAAACCATATGGTTCTTGCTTTATTTATCAAAATCAACCAATTATGGTTCCACTAACCTTTTACTACCCGATGCCCAGCGTTTTGACACGCATTTAGAGGCACACCATAACCTATTGTTTAAATTTGAATTTACTTGGCCTATGGTCAAATTACCCATTTTAATTGATTTACTATTCATCTTGATATGGATTAGTCAAGTTTCCTAGCATACCCGTAGTTCGCCTACCCGACACCCGTGTTGACACGCCTTTCGAGGCAAACACCCGTCACACAAACTCGCTCGATAACAACATACACACATGCAGTGCAATATGATAATAATAATTTTAAACACCACATATACACAACCACCATCCATAAATAACATATTTACTCGGTTCTCGTGTTCGAGCCAACCGAGTTGTCTACGTAACGCCCGAATTATGACTGTTAATCTCCGAGATTAACGCTAATTCTAGCTTAATTAATTTAGGTCGTTACATCATGTGTCATCTCGACAATAACAAAATAGTACATCTACAGTCATGATGATGAAGTCACAGGAGAACCCTAAGACTTGCATACAAAGCAATAATACAAAGGCCTAATGATAAAAAAATATCCTAACATTTACAAATTGTATCAATCATATCCAAATCTTTGGACTTTATCAATTACTCCATCTGTAAAAAAAATACAAGACTTTTTGCTCAAAACACAGATATTAAGAAAGCATTAATTATGAGTTTATATTACATTATTACCCATATTTAATTCTTTATTTCATCCGATGAAAGAAAGACAAGTGTTTAGTTATAATTAAATGTTTGAGTTAAAAGAAGAGTAAAATAGGTATAAGAGGTACAAAGTTCTCAAATTCCGAAAACATCATATATTTTTTGAAGCCCAAAAATTTCAAAATGTCATATATTTTTTACTAGAAGGGTATATCCTAAGTCATAACCTTTAGAATTTATTATCGATTATAGCCTCAATTAATTTAGGACACTTTTTTTCTTTTATAATATATGCCTACACATCATTCTCTTGACTATCTTATTAGACTTTCAAGGATTTATTTTTACATATGTATTAGAGCTCAAATAATAATCATAATAAATATTCATGTATATAATACACATAATTGTGTACATATGCTTGCTACTCAATCACATACATAATCTAAATACATATAATTCTTTTGTCAAATTAACAACTATGACTAACCTTCTACTAAGTTTTAGATGTTATATTCATATGTATATATACATAATTTTCAACTTACAATTGAAGATCTACGAATAACTAAATTTGAATTAAAGTATTAATGTGTCATTGATTTATAAATTATTATTTTTGTGAGTCCTCATAAACTTAATTTATATATAAAGCTTAAAAGATTTCGATACAAATGATCAATGTGGGTAATCATTAAAAGAAAATTAGAAGACTAAGTTGATTTTGAAAAAAAAAATGTCCCAAATTAATTGAGAATAGAATTGATAGTAAATTGAAAAGATTAGATTATAATTGATAAATTTCAAAAGTTATGATATAATTAATACAACTTGCAAAGATTATGATATTTTTATCACTAGGCCTAATACAAATATAGCTAGGTAGGTACGATACAACACAATACAATACAATCGCACACAAGCTAAAACACGTATGCCTGATATTACTGAAATAAATATAACAAGGCAATGCAGTACCAACCAAAAGACTAGTCAGAGAGGATCGAAAGCCATGAGTTGCAAACGAATACCACAAATATACAATAAAATGGTAGGTTGCGGTGGTAGTGTAGTGTGAGGAAGGGATCAATGAGGTATCTAAGAGAAAATTGGAAAAAACAAATGCCTTAAACAAACAATAGCTTTCTGAATCAATGCTCAACATGCATATTATTATTGTTTGTTCAATGAAGCATAACTTTTAGGCCAAATTGATTAAAATATCCTAACTTTTTACACCTTTTGTTATTATATCGTAATTTTTGAAATTTTTTATTATATCCTAACTTTCTTAGATTGTTTGATTTGTATCCAAAGTCACATTTTAACTCTAAATTTTACGAGTTAACACTTAAATAATAAATTCAAATAATAAATTTAGTAATTATTTTAATAATTATAGGTGATGAGGTGGACTTTTAAATTTATTATTTTGGTGTCACACATGAGCGGATCTAGGGGGAAGGGGGCGGCCCCAACACCCGAGACCCCCTATAGTACCCCTACGTATAGTAAGAAATAAATAAATTTATGCTTAGTTTTTCATATAATCGCCCCCTTAAACCCGAGACCCCTAGTAGTTTGTTTAAAGTTGCCCCCAACAAAATCTTCTAGTTACGCCATTGGTGTCACATCATCAATTTTTGAGTTCAAAAGTGACTTAGATATAAATTCATTAATCTATAAAGGTTGTGATATAATAGCAAATTTGAAAAAAAATCGAATATAATAACAAAAGTTGTGAAAGGTTAGAATATTTTAACCTATTAAGCTTAACTTTTAAAAATGATTGAATTGAATTGAATTATCGATAGACCCAAACCAATGATGAATGAGAAACTCCTTCAACCAACAAATTTTAAAACTAGGACAGACTAATGACAAACAAATGATTTAATAAACAAAAAGTATAAACAATAGGAGAATAAAAAAAAACATACCATATACAAACCTCCCCTCAAAACCCCTTTTTGGATTTTATAAGTCCATAAATCTTAACACGGAAAAACACACACACACACACACCCAAAAAAAAAAAAAAAAAAACCCTAAAAATCTAAAAACCTAAAAACCAAATTGTTTCAGCTCAACTGCAAAACTGAATTTAGAGTGCACAAAACCTAAGAGGCCATTGACAATGAAACAAAAAATGCCCTTTAGTACCAGCACATAGTCCCGAACAAAGACTTATGCGTCGCCATTCCTGAACCACACGATGCTAGTATGTACTACCACTTTCTTTAAGCTAATTTCACTTTCGAAATTTAAACTGTCAACAAAGATTTTTTACTACAATAGACACACTAAATGCAATACTTTTCATTAGGCTTTGCTACATTATGTTCTAACACTCTTCAATGTTATCTGCAGTTTTTGTGAATGGGAAATTCTGCAAGAATCCGAAGGCTGTTGAAGCTGAGGATTTCTTTCTACCTGGACTTAACATTCCCGGAAACACAAGAAACAAAGTTGGTTCAAATAAGACTCAAGCCACAGTAAACGAACTACCAAGTCTTAACACCTTAGACATCTCCTTGGTTCGCATTGACTATGCACCACATGGCCTGAACCCACCTCACACGCACCCTCGAGCGACCGAGATCATAGTTGTCTCTTAGAGGGTAGTCTCTACGTCGGATTTGTGACATCAAACACAGAAAATCACTTGATCACTAAGGTTCTCATCCAGGGGATGTGTTTGTGCTTCCTGTAGGTCTCATTCACTTCCAGTTAAATGTGGGGAATACTAGTGCAGTGGCCTTTGCTGGACTGAGTGGCCAAAACCCTGGTGTCATCACCATTGCTAATGCTGTGTTTGGATCTAATCCATCGATATCCGATGACGTTCTTGCCATGGCCTTCCAAGTTGACAAGAAGATTGGCGTTTAGGTGCAATCTCAGTTTTAGATGAACAATTAGTGTTAGTAAGATACAAGGATGGCAGTTGAAGGTTTAATTATTTTAAGTACTTGCTAGTTATTAATAGTGTTTGCCCATAGCACTAAATGTCAAAAAATCAACTGCCTTCATACATGATATTAATGAATTTGATTTATAATGTCTGTATTTCCTACTTTTTTCTTCTTTGTAAATTAAAAAGCTGCCAATATCATTTGAAGTGCTCAATTTCCACAAAAGAACATTCGTACACACAGATAACATAACATTAGCTAACTTTAGAGTTGTAACATAGTGACGTATTAGCTCCAATGAATCTAGAGCCACAAGAGGTGCACATGACTTCTAATTAAAGTGTCCAAGAGCTTTTTCACTGAGGCAATCCTATTGTTTGTTGGACCAGTCTTTATAAATCTCAACGCCAGACATAAAAGAATTGGAGTTTTTCTAATTTTCTTTGAAGAAGTTTTAAGGGTTTTGGAAATTCTCAACAGACTAGATTTCTCCAATTTCATTTCTCTATGCAACCATATGTCCATACTTTAACTATCAATGGAAGAACTAGTTTATTTACTGCATCAAAGACAACAAGAAAGAGAGAGACGAATGTTGCCCAGCAGATTAAATGCAAGGGAATAGAGGTTTACAGTTTAAGAACAATCATACTTCTATGTGTAACCATTTTTCAGATTTATGTCTAGGGAATGTTGCCCAGCAGATTTATTTACTGCTTCTATTCAGATTCCGGCAAACCATTTTTCGCGGTACATTCACGTGGATTGTTCCGAATGTTACGCACAAATTTTATCAAAGAAAAAAGCATGCCTAGGAAATTATGGTCAATGACACCTTCTCCCTTCAAGACATGTGCAAAGTCGACAAGCTTTATTTGCGCAGCGGACCTGCCAGCAGTAGCGACCTCCTTCTCTAACTGAGCAAGAATTCCATCGGTACCATCATAAATGGTCGCTGCAAGCGAACAGTCAGGTTCTTCACATGATATAGGATTAGAAGAAACAAACTTTCTAAGAGCTAACTTCACATCTTCCACATTAAATCCCTGGATTTGCTTCTTCTTGGGTTTCCAAAACCCTGATTCCTCACTTTCATAGGCTTGCAACCCGGATATCCTGAAACCCAATGTCAGGCTTGTGGTTTCTTTATCTTTCTTGAGGCATTTCTGAATATAAGCTTCCGATGCTGGAGGATACCATGTTCTCGAACCAATCTTAACATCCATCACAGAGGGTTTGTCATGATTCGACATGAGATTTTGCAAAACAAGGTGAGGTTGCAGACCAGTTCCATTGGAAGCTTCTATAAGTTGAGTACCATAGAAGATAGGGAAAAATTGCCGAATGTCATTTGGAATTCTATTATCGTGTGATAAAGAAGTGTAGAAAGCCAGTTCAGTGGATCCGCGCTCATCATCCTGAAGTGGCTTGTAGAAACAGCTTGAATCATCCACGAGAGGGCCGAGCATTCCATCGCGGGCTTGATGGCCGGCGACCTGATGATCTGGAACCTTGAGCATGGTCTGAAACGATTGAAGTCGGAAGTTAGAATGAGACTTCTTTATTGCAACTATCCAATCTACAAACTAAGAGAGCCATGCTAAAGGAATCAAAGGAATTAGCATTGTGAACATGAGAAATTAAGAACCATGCTACAAAGCGACTGCCAGAACCAACTAATAGCTTTGGAAGAAATACGAAAGGAAGAACAATTAAGAGGCCATCGACAATAAAAATACTGAGTGTCGACCAATTTTGATGAAACCTCAGTGGAAGATAGACAATACGTATAAGCACAGTTATGATGAAAAATAATGTTTTTCTTTTTTCCATTTAAAAAGCACAAGTTGTAGACAAAGTAATCATCGTTGCATAAAAAACCTGAGTGAAGAAAAATTAAAATACATTTTAATATGGAAAGAAAAATGAATGCCAAATTTATGAGAACTATCAAACTTTTTAGCCAGGAACAAGCATGAAGACTTCATACATAACCTGTTGGAAAATTAATAGGTATTTCAAAAGTAATGAAACACCTGAACACTGATTCCCACGTTTTCTTATTTTTCTTTTGACTCACCGTTTCTTAACATTGCAAGTCATATTATTTAGGTGAGAATGAGTCTTTTATGCGTTGATGGTTTTGTTTATAAAGAGATCAACCCCAACTCTTAGATAGACACAAAAAAAGAGCTTTCGATGATCATATTTCTCCTATTTTGTCTACTGTTCACGTTTTTGTTAAACGTAAAAACTTTTCCGTTTTGTTCTCTTTTGTTCACTCTTTTCTCTTCTGTTCACTGTTCTGTAGTGATTCTTTATTTATGTTCACTGTTCTGCAGTGATTTTGTTTTTGTCCACTGCAGGGATTCTATTTTCTGTCCACTGGTCTGCAGTGTTTATTCTACTATTTACAATTATGCAGTTCCTATTTGTTTTTCTGTTCTGCAGTTTTATTGTTCTCTATTTTCTGCTGGGATTTTTCTATTACTATTTTGTTGTTTCTGCTCCCGTTGAACTACGGAAGGCTTGTTGGATCTTGTGTGGTACGTCTATTACGACGAAATATTTTTGAGGCCAGCGAATACGCGCCTCAAGCAAGTTGAACTCCGTCTAATTTGGCAACATTCTCAAGGATATTTGCATTGATGGATTTCGAAGCTACTACCGCATTCCCTATTCATGCCGGTGTCGCCACCAGATTCTTGCTTAACTGCTGCGAATACCACTAATGCATCGACTAATGTCATTGCTGCTTACTGCCGCGCCATTGCTTTGCCACTTTCGAAACTACACGACTCCCCGTGTGACACCGTTCTACCGAACCGATTATGCCACTTGTCCACTATGCTAAACCATTCCCGGACATCTCAAAGATTGAAGTATTCGAGGGAGATAATTTTAAGAGATGGCAAGAACGTGTCTTCTCGATTTTGGATATGCACGGGGTGGCGCATGCACTCACCAATCCTAAACCGTTGGAATCTTCATCAAAGCATTGGAGCTTTGGATTCAAGCCAACAAGGTTTACTGAGACACACTATTATTCGTACTTTATCTAACGAGCTCTTCGATGTGTATTGCTTTTACAAGGAATCTAGAAGGATTTGGGAGTTTATGATTGCCAAGTACACCGCCGAAGATCTTTGGGAAACAAAAGTTTGTTATTGGCAAGTACTACAAGTGGGAGATGGTAGATGACAAGGATATTAAAGTCCAAATCAACGAGTACCACAAGCTTATTGAGGATTTGAAGTCCGAGAGCATCGACCTTCAAGATGAGTTCGTGGTCGGAATGTTGATTGAGAAACTCCCCCAACATGGAGCAACTACAAACAACGGTTGAAACACAAGAACAAACAACTCTCATTGGCGCGATCTCATCACCCACATCATCATCGAGGATACAAATAGGAAGGAGTCAAAGTCTTCGAAAGGCAAGGAGATAGTTACAAAGGCTAATATGGTGCAAGACAAGGTACAATGACCAAATAAGAGGTATGATAACAAACCTAATTACAAGCCCAATGTGAACAATGTTCCTTTCAAAAAGAAAGGAAATTGTTTTGTTTGTGGCAAACCAGGCCACTATGCCCCTCAATGTAGGAAAAGGTTTGTCGAAATTACAACCCTACTAAACCAAATGCAAATTTGGTTGAAGTGGATGATGATATAATTGTTGCGGTCATTTCTCAAGCCAACCTTGTGGGCGATGTGAAGCAATGGGTGATAGACTCGGTGCTACTAGGCATATTTATGGAAGCAAAGATGTTTTTACCTCCTACACTCGAGTTGAGAAAGGGAAGACACGGTCTATCTCGGTGATTCACGCACTACTCCGAGTTATTGGAAAAGGCAAGTGCTTTTGAAGCTCACATCTCGGCAAGACTCTAGCACTTAATGAGGTGCTTTACGTCCGCAACATCAGAAGTAACTTAATTTCCATAGGATTGTTGGGAAAAATGGGGGTGAAAATGTCATTCGAATCTGACAAGGTCGTAATGACAAAACAAAATTCTCTTGTTGGGAAGGGCTATTGTAAGCATGGTCTTTTTGTACTTAATGTTGCTGAAATTATGAATGAGAATGCTAGTTCTTCTGCTTACTTGATTGACTCGTTTGATTTGTGGCATTCTTGGCTAGGACATGTTAGTAATTCTTCTGTTAAGAAAATGCAACAACTTGGTTTGATTTATAGTAGTAATTTATGCATGAATAAGTGTGAGATATGTGCTGAATCAAAACAAACTAAGAAAATATGCCCATCAGTTCATAGAGAGTCGAATTGCTTAGTCTTATACATACGAGACTTAGGTGATTTAAAACAAACTATGACTAGAGGAGGTAAGAAATACTATGTGACTTTTATTGATGACTTTTCTAGATATACTAAAGTATATTTACTTAGACATAAAGATGAGGCCTTTGATGTATTTCTTACTTACAAAGTTCAAGTAGAAAATCAATTAGATAGGAAAATAAAAAAGATTAGATCGAGATAGAGGTGGAGAATATATTTTGCTTAATGAATTTTGTGAAAAGCAATGAATATTACATGAGATTACTCCACCTTATTCGCTCTGAATCAAATGGAGTATTTGAAAGGAAAAATAGGACTTTGAAAGACATGATGAATTGCATGCTAGTTAGTTCTAATGCTCATGAAAATCTTTAGGGTGAAGCAATCTTGTCTGCGTGTCACTTACAAAATAGAATACCTTACAAGAAAACTTGTAGGACACCATATGAATTATGGAAAGGCTATCCACCTAACTTGAAATATTTAAAAGTGTGGGGGTGCTTAGCCAAAGTTATGTTGCACGATCCTAAGAAAAAGAAAATAGGTTCTAAGACTTCGATTGCATGTTTATTGGCTATGCTTGAAAATAGTCTTGCTTATAGATTTCTTGTTTTGAAAAGTGATGTGCTAGAATGCAATACAATAGTGGAGACAAAAAATGCTGAATTTTTTAAGAATGTCTTTCCTTTGAAAATTAGAAGTATTTCGCATACACATTTTACTCAAAAGGATGCATCTCGGTTTTCAAAACAATCTTTCGAATGAGGTTTTGAGACGTAGCAAAAGGCTTAGAAAAGAAAAGTCTTTTGGAAATGATTACACTTATCTTATCGAGCATGATCCTTTTGAGTTTTTCCGAAGCAATTTCTTCTTCGATTCTTCCTTTTGGAAAGATGCTATTAAAAAAAGTACTACTTGATTCTATTTTACAAAATAAAACTTGGCAATTAGTTGATTTACCGTTTGGAGCAAAACCGATTGGTTGCAAATGGATTTTTAAAAGGAAGTTTAATCCCGATGGCTCCATTTGAGAAATATAAAGCTAGGCTTGTCGCAAAGGTTTTACCCAAAAGCAAAAAGTAGATTATTTTGACACTTTTGCTCTGTGACTAGAATTTATTCTATTGCATTTTGATTGCTTTAGCATCTATTTATAAATTATTTATTCACCGGATGGATGTTAAAGCTGCTTTTTGAATGATGATTTGGAAGAAGAAATTTACATGAAACAACCGAAGGTTGTATGGTTTACGGTCAAGAAAACAAAGTTTGCAAGCTTGTCAAATCTTTATATGGTTTGAAACAAGCACCTAAACAATGGCATGAAAAATTTGATTGTGTTTTATTGAGTGATGGATTTTCTTCTCTTGAAGTAGATAAATGTGTTTACACCAAATGTGTTGTAGTGATTGTGTCATTATATGTTTGTATGTTGATGACATGTTGATTTTTAGCTCTAGTCTTGAACTTGTACATAAGACTAAGAATTTTCTTGCTTCAAAATTTGATATGAAAGATATGGGTGAAACAAATGTGATTTTGGGTGTTAAAATCATAAGGAAAGGTGATAGTACAATGCTATCACAAGAACATTATGTTGAGAAACTTCTAAGGAAGTTTGGACATTTCGATGTCACACCGATGAGTACTCCTTATGATGCTAACACTCAATTAAAGAAAAATAGAGGTGATCCTATTGCTCAATCTGAGTAGGCACAGATTATTGGGAGTCGATGCATTTGATGAATTTTTCACGACTGGCATAGCTTATCTTTGTGGGTAGATTGAGCAAATATATACATAATCCCAATAATGGGCATTGGACTGCGATAGCCGGACTCACCGAAATATTCGAGAGGTACCATGTCATACGGTATTATATACGGTGGATTTCCCATTGTATTAGAGGGATACTGATGATGCTAAGCGGATTTACGATTCGAGATGAGACAAAATCCACTAATGGTTATGTATTCACCCTTGGAGGTGGTGCGATTACATGGAAATCAGCCAAGCAAACTATTATTGCTAGATCTACTATGGAGTCGAGTTCATTGCTTTGGAATTGGGTGGTAGTGAGGTGAGTGGTTGAAAAACTTCTTAGCAAATATTCCTTTTGGAATAAAACCTACTCCTTCGCGTCTATGCATTGTGATTGTCAATCGGCTATTGCCATTACAAAGAATAAAATTTTCAATGGTAAAAATTGACACATTCGATTGAGACACAATGTGGTTAAGCAAGCGCAAAACGATTGAGTCATATCTATTGATTATGTGAAGTCGAAGTGAATTTGGCCGATCCTCGACTAAGCCTTTAGGAAGGAAATTAGTTTCTAAACATCGAGGGAATGGGACTATTGCCCATTTGAGTTGTCAACGAGTGATGGTAACCCGACCTATGTGATTGGAGATCCCATGAATTAGGTTCATATGGGTAATAACAAGTCATTAGTTGGTTTGTGAAGCACTTTTAAAGTGAAGTCCCTCATATGATGTAAAAGTGCATAAGCTGCGATGAAAGAGTGGTTAAGTTCCATAGCCTTTATAGGTGGTGTAGGAATCTGCGGTGTACACTTGATGGAACAACCTATATGAGTGTGGAGTGGGGCCGCTCTAATGTGACTTATGGCAAAGTCTCTAGAGCACTCATGAAAAACCAGGCACACGCATGGCCTATTAGCGCACCACCGCGTTGAACAACAAATTTGTTAGGGTATGATGTGATTGGTGGGAATTATGCTTATGTGAGAATTCTTGGTTCATAAAAGTTTACAACTTCACCATTTATTCTGTAAGTAAGAGCTCATTCTTTCTAGTTTTTGGTCATAGTCCAATAGACACCAAAATCGATGCATTGTCCCTTAATGAAAATATCCCAGCAAATCTAATACCTTTTGAAATATGTGGGGGATTGTTGGAAAATTAATAGGTATTTCAAAGTAATGAAACACCTAAATAATAATCCCCACGTTTTCTTATTTTTCTTTTGACTTACCGTTTCTTAACGTTGCAAGTCCTATTATTTAGATAAGAATGAGTCTCTTATCCGTTGGTGGTTTTGTTTATAAAGAGATCAACCCCAACTCTTAGATAGACACAAAAAAAGAGCTTTCGATTATCATATTTCTCTTATTTTGTCTACTGTTCACTTTGTTGTTAAACGTAAATTTTTTTCTCTTTTGTTCACTCTTTTCTCTTCTGTTCACGGTTCTGCAGTGATTCTTTATTTATGTTCACTATTCTGCAGTGATTTTGTTTTTGTTCACTGCAGTGATTCTATTTTCTGTCCACTGTTTAGCAGTGTTTATTCTTCTGTTTACAATTCTTCAGTTCCTATTTGTTTTTCTGTTCTGCAGTTTTATTGTTCTCAATTTTTTTGCTGGGATTTTTTTATTACTATTTTGTTGTTTCTGCTCCCATTGAACTACGGAAGGCTTGTTGGATCCTGGGGTGTACGTCTATTACGACGACATATCCTTTAGGACAGCGAATACACGCTTCAAGCAAGTTGAACTCGTCTAATTTTGCAACATAACCTTCAAGTAATCTCAATCTTTCGAAAGTGGTCAATAAGGTTCTTTAGAATTTTTTTCAAAAAATTTCACGCATCATTTTTTATGTAGCACCTAGGAGCCTTTATCTATATAAAAAAGTGTCCCAAATAAATTGAGGATATAATTGATAGTATATTGAAAAAGTTACGATATAATTAATACAATTTGCAAAGATTAGGATATTTTTTAGGCCTAATACAAATATAGCTAGGTTGGTACAATACAACACAATATAATACAATCGCGCACAAGCTAAAACACCTAGGCCTGGCATTGCTGAAATAGATATAACAAGGAAATGCAGTACCAACCAATAGACTATTCAGAGAGGAAAGTCATGAGTTGGAAACAAATACCACAAATGTACAATAAAATGGTAGGTTGCAGTGGTAGTGCAGTGGCAAGAAGGGATTCAATGAGGTATCTAAGAAAAAATAGGAAAAAGTAAATGCCTCAAACAAACAATAGCTCTTTTTGAATCAATGCCCGAACCCCATGCATATTATTATTGTTTGTTCAATGAAGCATAACTTTTAGGCCAAATTGGCTAAAATATCCTAACCTTTTTAGAATGTTTGATTTTTATCTGAAGTCACATTTTAACTCTAAATTTGACGAGTTAACACTTAAATAATGAATTCAAATAATAAATTTAGTAATTATTATAGTAATTATAGGTGATGAAGTGGCCTTTTAAATTTATTATTTAGGTGCCACATCATCAAATTTTGAGTTAAAAAGTGACTTAGGATATAAATTCAACAATCTATAAAGGTATGATATAATAACAAATTTGAAAAGATTAGGATATAATAACAAAAGTTGTGAAATGTTAGGATATTTTAATCAAGTAAGCCTAACTTTTAAAATGATTGAATTGAATTGAATTATCGATAGACCCACAAACCAATCATGAATCGAAACTCCTCAAACCAACAAATTTTAAAAACTAGGACGAGAATAATGAAAAACAAATGATTTAATATACAAAAATTATATACAATAGGAGAATCAAAAAACATACCAAATCCAAACCTCCCTCAAAACCCCTTTTTGGATTTCACAAGTCCATAAAAATCTTAACAACGAGAAAAACATGAAAAAAAAAAAACCCAATTTGTTTCAGTCAAGCTGCGAAACCGAATTTAGAGTGCACAAAACCTAAGAGGCCAAGAGGCCACCGACAATTAAACAAAAAATGCCCTTTAGTCCCCATCCAAAAAGATTATGCCTTTTTAGTCGCCATATTTATTAACAAAAATGAGTGAGTAAATCTAGGTCAATGTGTAGTCAACTAGAAAGGAAGAAGTGAATCAAGCAATTGTTCAATAATCTCTACAAGATCGAAACCCTTAGTCATACACCAAAATCCTAACCCCCCAAGATATCAAAGGAATAAAAAAAATTAAAATAAGGAAAGTCTCGAAAGTTGTACCTTTGAAGAGGAAGAAGAGCTTCGATGGAGGAGAGCAATGTCGAGTTGTATCGAAGTAGGATAGCGACGGAAGGAGACCAATCGAGCGAACTAGAGAGGCAAAAAATAAAAAATAAATAAAATGGACTCATCGAGGTCTTTTGATTGTCCTCCAAACATCCGAATTAACCACGACACGATGAATAGGGGTGGCGCGAATTCCACTAATATGGGCGGATCCAGTTCAATCTGGACCAATTATCACTAATTGGATCAGTTTTTTATCCTTTGGACTAGACCGAACTGAAAAATTACTAATCTGATTCGACTGGATCGGATTGTGGATCTCATATTAAAAATCATGCGGATCTAATCCGTTTATCACATCAACACATATACATATATAATCATATGTATTATAGTATCTCGAGATAGCATTAACTCAAACTATTAAGTAGAAATTCTAGTATATCAAAGACTATGCTTGTTCTTAACTCTTTATTACACTTCATACCTTTTTTTGTAGGTTGTATGTTGCAACGTATACCTTTTATGTGCTTTTGAAAGGGTGTATCGTGCAAACTTGTGGATAACATATTTATTTATGTAGGAACTTGCATTTTAAAGGTTATCGTAATGACAAGTTTGTGGAAAATATGCTATATATAAATTTGTGAGATATATGTTATAAAATTGTCGTTAATGAGATGCATGATTTTTTTTTGATTCATGTGATAAAGTTTAATTTCATGAATTTTTGGATAGAAAAACATCAATCCGCGGAATTTGATCCAGTCCGGTCCGCATTTTGCAAGTTGAATTGATAAATTATTTGGACTGGACTGGACTGTAATTTTTTAATTCGCAATAATTGGATTGGATTGTGGATTGACCTTAATTGGATTTGGATCCAATCTGTGTGCACCCCTAACGATGAACAGTGGGTTGGGTTAGTATAATCGGTACCCACGTCGATTAGTAAATGTGGGCAAACTTGTCGTGCCACTCAAACACCCTGCTTAAGCTCAATCACCTAACTTGTCTAGTGAAGCGAATGGATAATAATTGGTTAAAGAAGATTTTTTGAAAGTTACTATTAGCGCCCCTATATGTTATATCATCCCCCATTTAATTTAATGTTATTTAATACCCCTTAATAAGTTAGTTCATGCTCTAAGCACCTCTTAATTGTTAGTAAACTCTCTATTGTGCCCCTTAATTTATATTCGTCCCCCTCTCTCTCCAAAGAAATCCCTCTTTTCATCTTTGTTATTTTTCAACCTCCAACCTCTTCTTGCACATCATCTTCCCCCTTCGCTCAATTTGCTTCATATACATTCCAAGATTGATTCTTTTTTTAGTAATCATGGGTATACAGGCACTTTAATTCTAAGATTGATTCTTTGATCCTTAAAAGCTAAGATTCAACACAAATAAAGAATTCTAATAATTCAAGAATAGGAATCAAATTACAATCAAATACTATAATTAAGATGTCGTATTTGATGATAAATTGTTGAGTGTATGGACACATAGATGAGAAGGGGTGTAGAGATTATCAAGTAGAAGAGAAAATGAGATGAGTCTATGGTTTAATTTGAGTGAGATATAGAAAGTGAAAATTGAGTAGAAGAGCAAAAGTTGAGTGTAGTGAGTGAGATAGGAGTTGGGGGTGAGTTTAAGGTTTCATTTAGGAAGGGGTGTAAAGAGTGAAAAGTAAGGTTGAGGAGGGGTGTATTTATAGAAGGGGAAAAAGAATGAAATAGGTTCATGATTTAGAGTGCGGTTATTTATATAATTTTCCCTCAAGACATTTTAGTTTAAAAATGCTTTAAATTAAATGGGGGGTGATATAGGGTAGTAGGAGGCTAATAGTTGCTCCATTTTTTTTTTCGTCAAAGTGTCAAAGAATATTGACTTTATATACCAAGTAGGGGTGGCAATTTGTGTTATCGTGCCTAAATGTGCCGTGTCAAAACGGGTCATGACCCATATAACACAAACCCAAACTCGACTCATTGATTAATTGTGTTAATCGTGTTCGTGTCTAAACGGGTCGTGTTAAACATGTTGAGTCTTCATGTCACCCATTTATTAAATAGTTTAGTTAGTTTTTTAATTTATTTAAAATTTTATAATTTGTTTACAAATTTTTTAAAATAAATTTATATGAATAAATTTAAATGAACATAATAAATATAAACATAGTTAAGCGATTCAGCAAAATATAATGAGGTTGTAGTCTTAAGTTTTAGTTTACTTTTTTATTTAAGTCTCAAGTCATAATAATAGAGAAAAAATGACTTATAAAAAATAATACATAAAAACCTATAAAAAAATCCTCCAAAAATATCTAAATTGTATTGTCATGAAAAACTTTGATTTTTATTAGTAAATTAATTATTAATAATATGTAAACATAAATAATATATTAAAAGTAAAATAAATATTTCCTTTAAAAATAAAAAATTAAATTAAAAAAAAATGATTATCATATTTGTTGTAAAAAGATGTGAGTTAATTGGAGAGGTACTAAAAATATGAAATATTTACTCTCTTAATTAAACTATTTAATCAAGAGTATTGTATTTAGTAAATAGGTTGGACAAGTTGTAAACGGGTTAAGTATCAACTCGTGACATGACCCGTTTATTAGTGTCACAAAGCGAGAGTCGTCCCGCTTGAGCCGAACCTTTATAAGCTCAAGCGACTGCTAATTTTTCATGTTAAGCGTGTCGTGTTATCGTGTCATGACACATTTTGCCACTCTTAGTACCAAAGTAGAAACGTAAAAGCTTCGTTATAAAATAATGAGATCATATAAATATCATTTTTTTTTTCTTCTTTTTTTTGCCTTGAAACTGTACAAGTCCTTAAACTAGTAGAATTTGTTGTAAATTGAATTGGAACTTGTTAAGAACTAGAGAAGGAAATAGAAGACTAAGAACTTCTACTACTACAAACTACTACTACAAAGGAGAAGAGAAGAAATGAGATAGTTGGAATGATAAGTTTTCATTCAACTTGGTGTGTTTTACAATGAGGTTGGCACCCTTTATATAGGCCATTTGGTGATGATGA
The DNA here is from genome assembly GCA_039657325.1 of Stephania cephalantha. Lineage (NCBI taxonomy): Eukaryota > Viridiplantae > Streptophyta > Magnoliopsida > Ranunculales > Menispermaceae > Stephania > Stephania cephalantha. Next base: position 38,305,304 of record CM077576.1, read on the forward strand.
TAAATGTACTTCATACAATGTGTACAAGCAACACATACACCCCATGTCATACAACACATCACAAGCAACATAGACAATACATGAAAGAGGTTGTGTACATTGGAGAGGATTACAAGTTACATGACAATACATAGACAAGTGGAGGTACTATTAAGTGATACATACAAGTTACATGACTACACAATATGTTGGTGTACATGCATGGTCATCCATATTCCATAACACTCCCCACTTGGATGACACTTGCTTAGAGATTGTGCCTCGTTAAAACTTTTACTAAGAAAAACCTGTGGGAAAAAATATAGTAAAAGAAAAAGAGTACACTATTCTCATAAATATTAAGACGGGTATAATATTGTTAAGATTGCCTCATTAAAAACTTTGCTAGGAAAACCCAATTGGATAAAACCATAGCTAAGGAAAAAGAGTGCAATACATTAATCAATAACTCCCCCTCATGTGAACATGGGTGAAACTTGTTCGAGTTTCTTTACTTGCAATGTCTTTAAGTTTACGCAAGCCAATACCATATGTAAGCCTTTTAAATGTAAGTAGTTGGTAAGGCTTTTGTGAATAAATCAGCAAGATTATCACTCGATCGGATTTGCTTGACATCAATTTCACCATTCTTACGAAGCTCATGCGCATAAAAGAATTTTGGTGAAATATGTTTTGTTTCTGTCCCCTTTTATGAATCCTTCACTTAATTGTGCAATACATCTTTGCGTTATCTTCATATAATATGGTTGGAGAATCTTTTATTGAAGGCAATCCACATGATTCTTGAATATGTTCAATCATATTTCTCAACCATACACATTCACGACTTGCTTCATGAATTGCAAGTACTTCAGAATGGTTGGAAGAAGTAGCAACCATAGTTTGCTTTCTTGACTTCCATGATACAAAGTGATATTACCACATGTGAATACATATCCGTTTGAGAAGCGGGCCTTGTGAGGATCGAGATAAAAATCCAGCATCAGCATAACCTTGGAGATTCAATTTTACCCCTCTCGAGTAGAATAAACTCATGTCACTTGTTCCTCGAAGATATCGAAAAATATGTTTAACACCATTCCAATGTCTTCGAGTTGGTGATGAGCTGTATCTTGCAAGTAGGTTGACAGCAAAAGCAATGTCAGGTCTTGTACAATTTGCAAGATACATAAGTGCACCGATTGCACTTAAATATGGTACCTCCGGACCAAGTAGCTCTTCATCACTTTCATGAGGTCGAAATGGATCATTATCCACTTCAAGTGATCTGACAACCATTGGAGAGCTCAATGGATGCGCCTTGTCCATATAAAATCTTTTTAATATTTTTTCAATATAATTTGATTGATGGACAAATACTCCACTTGAAAAATGTTCAATTTGCAAACCAAGACAAAGTCTTGTTTTTCCAAGTTCTTTCATCTCGAATTCCTTTTCAAGTATTCGGATGTTCTAACGATGTCGTCGTGGTTTCCCACTATATTTAAATCATCAACATATACATCAATAATCACAAATCTGTTGATGATCTTTTAATGAAGACACGTGGGCAAAGCGGATTATTTACATATCCTTCTTTCGGTAAATAATCAACGAGGCGTTGTACCACATTCGTCCGGATTGTTTCAATCCGTACAAAGACCTTTGTAATTTTATAGAATGCATGTTATGAGGTTTTGATTTTATTTCATCGGATATTACAAATCCATCATGGATTTTCATATATATCTCCATCAGGGATCGTACTGAGATATCTTTGTAACGACATCCATTAAATGCATATCAAGCCCTTGAGAGGCTATGAGGCTTATCAAGAACCGAAATGTGATTGCATCTATAACGAGAAGAATATGTTTCCTCATAATCGATGTCGAGTCTTTGTGAGAAACCTTGAGCTACAAGTCTTGCTTTGTACCTTGTAACTTCATTTTTTCGTTTCTCTTTCGTACAAATACCCATTTATATCCAACGGGTTTTACGCCATCGGCGTTTGGACAATTGGTCCAAAAACCTCTCGTTTCCTTAACGAGTTTAGCTCTGCTTGGATAGCATCTTGCCATTTTTGCCAATCGGGTCTTTTTTGACATTCGTCCATGATCGTGGTTACGGATCATCATGATTTTCACATATTTCAAAGGACACATTGAAAGTAAATATATCATCGGGAAAAATTTCATTTCGATCCCAAATCTTACCAGAGTTTAAATAATTTATTGAGATCTCATTATTTTCATCTTTTTCCTCTTTTTCTAGAGGAAGTTGTTCCTCATCAGAATCAACTTGTTCTGACAAACCCTTATCAAAGGATTCTTGTGCTTTCTCATGAGTATTTTGATTTGTATTTATTTTTACTCCCGTTTTCCTCTTTCGAGGAATTGTATCCTTTGAACCAACCGGTCTTCCACGCTTTAAGCGTTTCGTTGGTTCTTGTGCATTTTGTTGCACTGAGAGACATCAATTCTTGCGGGAGCATTCTAATTTGGAATATGTGATTTTGTCACTTGTTTTGCATCATTAAATGCATCACGGTAATTGATTTGCGATTTGTTGCAAATGAATGATCTTTTGAACTTCAAGTTCACTTTGATTTGTTCGTGGATCATAATGTGATAAAGTTGATGCATTCCAAGCAATTTCGCGCCATTCCTTTTGAATTGACTTCTTATCTCCCCCTAATGGTGGGAAAATTGCTTCATCAAAGTGACAATCAAGCAAAACGTGCGATAAATAAATCCCCTGTTAAGGGCTCAAGGTATCTTATAATGGACGATGAGTTAAATACAACATAAATCCCAAGTTTTCGTTGTGGACCCATCTTAGTTCTATTGGGAGGTGGTATAGGAACATACCTTTGCACAACCAAAAATTCTCGAAGTGTGAAATATTTGGTTGTTGACCTAAAATGAGTTGCATGGGGGAATGTTCATGGTATGCGATAGGCCTATAACGAATGATAGATCTTTGCATGAAGAATTTGCATGTCCCCCAAGCTGAAGTTGATAACTTAGTTCTCATGATTAAAGGTCGGCAATTAATTGAATGCGTTTGATCAGAGATTACGCTAAACCATTACGGGTATGCACGTGTGGAACAGATTGTTCAATGGTAATTCCTATAGACATGCAATAATTTTTAAATGCTTGAGAATGAAATTCCAGGCATTATCAAGACGGATAGTCTTGATTGGGTTGTCGAGGGAATTGTGCTCTTAACTTAATGATTTGTGTCAAAAGTCTTGCAAATGCAACATTGCGGGTCGAAAGCAAACAAACATGTGACCACCTAGTTGATGCATCTATCAAAACCATGAAATATCTAAATGGTCCACAGTGAGGATGAATAGGTCCACATATGTCTCTCACTGAATGCGTTTAAGAAAGCGGGGATTCCACAACAATTTTACTTGGGGATGGTTTAACTATCAATTTACCTTGAGAACAACTAGCACAATTATAATCACCAGTGAAAATATTTTGTGACTCCTTAAAGGATGTCCATGCGAATTATTAATTATTCTTCGCATCATTAATGATCTGGATGACCAAGCCGGTCATGCCATAAAATGAATGTATTTGGATCATTGATTTTCTTTTCTAAGACGACATTCGTTTCGACATGCCTTATATGAGTAAAATATAATCCGGAGGATAAAGGCTGAGAATTTTTCTAACTTCTTTTTTCCCATTTGAAACCAATGTGACATAGAGAAATTCTCTATTATTTCGTTCATGGTTTCAATGTGATATCCATTTTGTCGAATATCTTTAAATTTGAGTAAATTTCTTGGATTTTTCGAGTATAAGGCATTGTCAACATGAATTGTTGTTCCCTCGGGCAACATAATATTTGCTCTTCCAGAGCCATTAATCAAATGGAGATGCGGATATTGTTTGAACATTAGCCTCGGCTAAGTTCAAATTGGAGAAATATTCTCTATTTTTAAGGATTGTATGCGTTGTAGAACAATCAACAAGGCATATATCGCTCTTATTTGATTCATGACTTGAACACATGATTTGTTGATCCATACGGACAAATAATGTTTGGCAAATCAAAAAAAGAGTCATATTTCAATGATAAAATTCATAATATTTTGCCTTTGATTTTGAAGGCATGGTAAAGGTCACAAAAATATTCGGGCATATATATGACAATATTTAGGCAAAATAGCCTTTCATATATGACCAAAAAATGTCACAATTATGAGCGCTCATTGTCAATAATTATTTGCCCTTTGTAGTGGTGCACCACTTTTATTCCAATTTTTGGTGGAATTGTCAATACGACCTTTACGATATTTTCACCTTTTCCACGTCCATAAATTTATTATTGCGATCATGATCATTATATGCAACATATGCTTCTTAATTTGAAGTGAACTAATTGACGGGAGCGATATTATATTTATAATATCTCATTATTTAACTCAAACTACCATGAGACAAGAAATCAATCCTTAATATTTATTGGATTGACGTGCGCACTCGATATTTGTTGCAGCAATAAATCGAGGCGGGCCACGTGACCTTCTTTTTATTGTCTCATCAGTCATATTTCCACATAGCCTCAACATAGAGGTAATTAAAATTGTGGAATTATAATTAATATTTGACTGATTAAATTTTGTAGCATGAGACCCAGCCGCTCATTTTGAGCTTTTTGGAGCATTACCCTTTTGGTATGTATATATATAACTCCATAAGGTGAAAATATATATAAAGTGAAATATTCACTTTTCAAATCTCTAAAGAGAAATTGGTGAATGATTGTGTACAACATACAACCTTGCATGGATACAAGCTTTATTCATAATTTGTAATATCTAATTATCATGACAAGAATTATAATAAGGTAACAAATTCAAACTATGGTTGATTAATATTTTGAAAGTAAATATAATATAAAATAATTTTCTCTTTTCTTTTATGTAAAAAAAAACATAGCATATGATTAAATATATGTTCACAACTTGATTCATTAATAATCAAATGTACTATTTGTATGAGTTGGTGGGACAACCTCCAGGTTGGGTGGCGAGACAAAGTCGCTTAAATGTCATGCCTCCTCGAGCGGGATAACCGTATCCCTTTCAATGTTTAGCTTTACGGGGACAAGGCTTACCCACTATCAACTCAAACTTATAGCATGATTTGTATTATAAAATCAAGAATAGAACAATAACTAATCGTTTGTAGTTTTAAGAGAAAACTAGTTATGTCACATATTGACTTTTGATTTCTGATGTAGAAGATCGTACAAGACGCAACTACTGAGCATACTTTCGCAATCGGTGACATTATAATGTATAGTATATGAATAAAGTATGCATATAGAAGTGTTGCATGTAATAAAAGGAAGCAACCATGATAATATATAAATAAATTGAACTTAAATAACAAAAGTTATACCTTCCTAGCTTTGTCTCCTTAACAAGCCTTCTTGAACTTCAAGATCTCCTTAATGCTAGAGCAAGCTCGTGCTGATAACGTGTTGTAAATTGAATTGGAACTTGTTAAGAACTAGAGAATGAAATAGAAGACTAAGAACTTCTACTACTACAAACTACTACTACAAAGGAGAAGAGAAGAAATGAGATAGTTGGAATGAGAAGTTTTCATTCAACTTGATGTGTTTTTACAATGAGGTTGGCACCCTTTATATAGGCCATTTGGTGATGATGATAAATGTACTTCATACAATGTGTACAAGCAACACATACACCTCATGTCATACAACACATCACAAGCAACATAGACAATACACGAAAGAGTTGGTGTACATTGGAGAGGATTATAAGTTACATGACAATACATAGACAAGTGGAGGTACTATTAAGTGATACATACAAGTTACATGACTACACAATATGTTGGTGTACATGCATGGTCATCCATATTCCATAACAATTAAGGCATTGTTGAGAAGAGCAAAAGTTGGTGCAAAGGAGACCAACTTTCTCTCTCAATCAGAATTCTTCGTTTGCTGTCACTTCAACCCTTTTTTTTTTTCTAGGAAATGAGACTATGCTCTAACATTTTATTAATGTAAAAAAAAGTTACAACACGTAGGGAATTTATACCCTCAGACTCAGACCCATTAACAGAGTCGACTTACATTATAAACAGTTTTGACAGGAGTAAGGGACATTATTACATATTACATACATATTTGAAAACTTATGCTAATTGACATGCTTATTCTATTACAACTATTTACAAAATCAATAACTAATATGCCTTTTTCCGTCAAAACCAAGAAAAAAAATAACATATAAAAAGTGCCCCATCAAAGACTTGGACCAAAGCACGAGATTATCCATTATAACATCACAAGCTCTCGAGACCACCGCTCCACTGCACCCTTTATTTTCAATTAATTTGACCAAGCTCACTGTTCATCTTCCCTGCATCATCACTCCACTACGCCTTGTGTTCTTCATCTTCCTGGCAAGCTTTTCTATTGCTCATCGATCATCTTCCCATCTAGCTTTTCTATCGGGGATAAAAGCCGTATGTTCCCTTGCAATGGTGTCATCAAGAACCTCCCTGATCCTCTGAGCCAAAGTTTTTCCAATGATCTTATTCATACGATTAATTAGACTAAAAGGGCGATATTCAGAAACTTTACATGCTAGATGATTCTTCAGTGTTAGACATATGAAGGTTTCATTAGTGATAACATTTACCATTCTTGTCCTGTGGAAGTCTTGCATTGCCTTCGTAATATCAATTTTCATAATGTCCCAACATGTTTTTAGGACTTCCATCGTGTACCCATCTGGCCTTGGCCCCGGAGCTTTATTATTACCACAATCCTTGATTGCCAACCAAACCTCAGTGTCACTAAAAGGACTTTCAAGATGTTGTGCTACTTCAGGACTTGTAACACCCTAGTCAATCTGTAACAACCCAATATTTGTTAACGTTGTTATTTAGGTTATTTTCATATTGAGATGCTAGGTCAGGCTTACATGAGCGCCTCGGATAGGTTAGGACATGTCCGACTAGGCATAAATCATTATTTTTGTCTGTTGGTTGCATAATTGCGATGTTAATTATATTTTATTCAGTTTTACATTGCATGTTTTCTGTTGTAATCAAGTGAGATTGTGCGACAGTGTTTGCCTAGTAAAGCATGTATCGGGTAGGTGATGTGCGAGACACAAATATAATAATTTAGTCAACTAATGTAATGGATTCTAAGTTATGGTGGTATACTATGATAACTAAAAACCATAGTATAGCGAATTAAAGTATTAAGTTATGGCGCACCTCGTGATGAGTGCATAGGCGCGGGGCACCGGGGTGTCGGGTTAGTCGGGTACTTATAGGACCACAAATACATCGACATGTGAGACTATGTGGGCTACTCAATGTGATTAATATCCCTAAGATCTTAATAGGCTAAGTTAGAATAATAAATGCCTATAGTTGAGCAAAATTAATTAAGGCCATTTGATTGTGAGGAGATGATCCTAGCTAGAATATGGTTTTTAAGGCTTGATGAGTGACTTAAGATGGGAGAGTAATCATAGATGAATGGTTAAGATCATAAACAAAAGGTATAAAAGCACCCATAATGGAGTTCTTGACCACGCAAACACTTTAAGGAAAAAATCAGAATTTTTTGGGCAAGAGAGGGTTTGGTGGTGAGATTTTGGTATCTAGGAGGGTTAGAGCCAAATTGATGGTGAGTTCAAGCTAAGGATTCAAGCTAGCAAAGACATTTACAAGGTATAAATTTCATGACTTTCTTCAATTCCAATTTCATGAAAATGCATGTTAAAAACCTTTAATTCTATCAAGTGTAGATGGTCATTATAGTTGTCTTGGGTTGATTGGGAGAAATTGTGGTCAAATAGGCCTACGGTGAGCAAGAATTTCATGATTCGGATCATGATTTGGTGTTTAGATTATGTCATTCTCGAGCATATTGGGTCGTAGGATAAGATAATGAATAGTGTTTGTACCCACAGGGACGTCTGTACCTGTCAGACCCTACCTAATTAGGGCATCTGACCGGCCTAAATTACCTTAATTCCTCTTATAATCTAGTAGTCTTAATCTCACTATCAATAAAAAATAAAATTAAAATCAAGATAATCATCAAATATAAAATTTTATCAACCACAAAGGATTCTAAAGTAAATCTCATCCCTTAAAATTCATTTAGATTGATTACATAATCTCGAAATTCCGTAAAAATTTGTCTACATCACCTCCTCTATTTTTAAGCCTGCACCGAAAAATACGGCCTTGAAAAGTCATCAACAAAGCCTTCTCACTTAATGAAAATGATGAAGGACTCACAATCCACCCATAACAATATATATTGCATAACAAAAACTATTTATTCATTCTCACCTATTTCGAGGTTTTAAAATCTTTAAACAATTACTACCATAGCTCCACAACATTCTAATTAGTCCCAAAACCATTACAGCAATTCCAAAAGTGATCCTAACCGCACACAAACCCAATAACTCATTTATACAATATATTATATCAAAAACAACACACACACATAGAGAGAAAGGAACTGAGCAAGTCACAAACAGTCGGAAAGCTTTCCCTTTCCCTTGTCGCCACTAGAATCTATCATTACCAATTATAAAAATTCAATAATGTCAGATAAGTAAATCCCACACTATCCAATACACATGTAATAATCAAATACATAATAATCGAAGAGATTAAACAAACAATATAATCCAAGGAATTTAAATACAACCGTGAATCCATCCCGTTTTCGTTATCGACCACGCCAAGTTCATATCCTCCGAAAGTGGTAAGTAAACGAGTAATAAGGACTTATGCCGGATAGGATAACCAAACGAGTCTCATTCCTCGAGTTTATCCGAGTATGATCGGGTTCAACATGATCTCATGATAACTACATGATGCAAATTATCGGTGACTCTAGCCCCTCAAGCTTAATATAGTTCTACCCTATACACACGATCGGTAGATACTATAAGTAGACTCGAATCGACCTTATCCTCCCCACCCGTATATGCATGTATAATAAATAATGCAATATCAAGGGTTAATGCAATAGATATGAGATTATAATTATACAATGTAAATGTTAGTATAAGATTTACTTAACCTTACGAACGTGATATCGTCACTTCGTACGCTCTCGTGTCCGTAAAACAAAGGTGCACTGATTGGGGGTTCCAATTGCGATCCTACAATTAATTTACAAGTCTGGTAAGATTCCACAATCATTCCACAATTTTTTTTTCTAATTTATTATATTTTATTTAAGCTTATCTCGACTCGAAAACCCGGAATCCCCCAAATCGACTCCTTGGATGTTGGATCCCAATTTTTACTCCAAATTGTGATTCGTAATTGAAAGTTAACTTAGATTAGACTTTAAAACAATTTACACAATTTTTGGCATTTTCGTGTATCTTAGCACGCACTACGAGGACGAACCCCGGTATAAATCCACGACAAAATCTCCAAATCTTCATTTTTGTAACAACCCAACAATAACGAAAAACATAAACAACAACTCCATCTTACCATGGGTTCGATTTCCACCAACTCCCTGCCTCGATTCTCTCTCTCTCTTTGCATAAATCCCCAATTTCTATTAATTGTTCTAAAAATTCCATTTTTCTGAATTTCCCTAATTTGCAGGGATTTTATTTATTAAGGAATTTTTTTTTCTTCGGTCGGGTCTCATTAGGGAGACTATTATTTCTCTCGCCAACTCCCATCCGCCATTAACAACAACAAAACCAACATCAACAACAACCCATACAACCCATTGTAACAACCCAACAATAACGAAAAACATAAACAACAACTCCATCTTACCATGGGTTTCGATTTCCACCAACTCCCCGGTCTCGATTCCTCTCTCTCTTTCTTCTTCTTTCTCTTGTTCGATCAACCATGGAGACGGTGAAGCTGTTGAAGTTAAATATGAGATTTCTTTGAGACTCGCGTTGCACGAATCTCGAGCGAGATCTATTGGTTCTTTTAGCTTTTTATCTTTCTCGATATATGTGTTACATATCTCAAGATCAGTCTTATGGCTATTAACAAGATCATCATCACCAAACCAACTTATATAAGATCAATTATATTGATCTTCTCAAGATATGTATCGCGTATCTCAAGGTAGATCAAATGTTTTATTATTAACAATACACCACTTGATTTCCTTAATATGGGATGAAACACATCTCGAGGCGTGGATACACCTCTCCAATAGCTAACGTTCTAACATTCCCTTCCTCGATGCTTACACTACGCGTATCTCAAGGTGAATCCAATGTTTTAAACAATTGAAATCAAACTATATGATTCATTTATTATATATTTATACATATAAACTATATATATGAATATTTACACCTATATATTCTCGCGGCTATAAATTCGTCACACGCGCCAACGACCATCCTCGAGGCATACACATTATTGTATTTCCCATGCGTGCACCTTCGACCCCGCATGTCAATAGGCGCCCATCAATTTATTAATTATTCTATTTAATTTCATTATTATTTCTTATTTTTTGTCCAAATTAAACCCCGAAAAATACCTCAATTACTAGAAAATTGAAGAACTTACCAAAGCTCACATGCAAATCGAAGCAAAACCCCCACGTCGCTCTTTAAGTCCATTTAAACTTCAAATTCAAATTTTAAATTTTATTTCACTGATTTTTCACAAAATTCAAAACAATAGTTCGAGTCGATATTTTAACTCTACCAGGACTCATTTCAACACGTATCTCGAGATAAAACCCGCGAATTATCAAATTCACTCGATTAACTTGAATTTCACAAAATTAAAATAACATAAAGTACACAACACTAGGCACACATCACAGAAAAATAAAATTAATTAAAAATCTTAATCTTACCGGTCTTGATATCTCAATTCTCGAACATAATTAGGCTTCTTTAATCCTTGATTGGTCGTAATTATCAGTTTAAAAATTTCGGGATTTGACAATCTTCTCAACTAATAAAAATTTCATATTCGAAATTAAAATTGAAACCAAATTTACTCGAACTAAAAGAGATCCGGAAAATGCTCTCTCATATACGCTTCTCGTTCCCATGTTAGCTCTAAGTCAACATGAAAGCGCCATTTAGCCAAAACTAGTGGAATTTTTCTTATTTCAAAGCTTCAAGATCTTACTATCTACAATCAATATAGGTCGCTCTTCATATGACACTTCATCCTGTAAATCTAAGCGATTCCATTCTACTTTGTTATGCGAGGTTCCTTCCTCCACGAGCATAAATACGTGAAATACATCATGAGCTCCAACTAACTAAGGAGGTAATGCAATTTTATAAGCAACCTTCCCAATCCAGTTTCATAATCTCAAACATTCCTATAAACTGAGAGAGAGCTTTCCTTTCGGTCAAAATCGTAATGGCCTTCGCGATGGGAGACTTTCAAATAAACTCGATCTCTTTCGCTATATTCCATAACCATGTGATAGAGATCAATATAACTTTTGTGCCTTTCTTGATTTAATCTTAGAGGCAATTTCTGAACAACCTTAGTGTGACATTGAACCATTTGTGGCTCCAACTCCGCCAAATCTTCCGATTTAGCCCAACAGCAAGAGAATGACAAAATCTCTCGTACCATGCCTCAAATGGAGTCATCTCAATCCTCGATTAACAAGTGTTATTGTAAGAGAACTCACACACATGTATGTATTCTTCCCATGAACTTTCAAATTTCAAAGTACACAAGCTCTCGAACATGTCCTCCAACACCTAGATCAACTCTCAATCGACCATCTACCCACGGATGAAATGCGGTACTTGAATGGCGAGTCTTGAACTGTTCTTGCACGCTCACGCCATAACACTCCGATGTGTACCAAACATCACGATCGAAACTATCGTCAACGACACTCAAAACAAGTGAACCATCTCCCGCTCACACAAAAGGCTCAACAGTGTAAAGGTATTCAAAATGGATATAGGAAGAAAATGAGCAGACTTTGTCAGTCCACCAACAATAATCTAGACCGCATCATGTTTCCTCCGTGAAGTAAGTAGATGAGTAACAAAATTCATCGCAATATGTTCCCATTTCTATTGAGGTATGGGAAGTGGCTAAAACATACCTCAAAGTCGGTACCATCAACCTTAACCGGTTGGCGAATGTGGCGGCCCCAAATTTCGGGCCGCCTTGCTACCCGCCACGTCGCATCCCACGTCACCAAGTCTTGCCACGTCATGGCCCGCTTATCCTTGACGTTCGGGACCTACATGGCTACTTACACTATTCCATTTAATCCTAACTTAGCTAATTAATTTCCATATAATTATTAGAGATTTCATTAACACGTTAATCAATTTATCAAGTTATAATGATATTTTACAAATGAAAGTCTTAATTTGAGTAAGTTATACGGTATTCAACAATCTTAAGTAGTGGAAAACCCGGCAAAAGATACCACGTATATATCAAGGCGAGTTAAGTATAACAAAAGTTCCATATACATGTAATCGGTGTTCTATGGTCTCTAAAACCCAAAAAAAGTAAAATAAATACGTATTAATATCACATACGAGCCGGCTCCACAATCTCGGAGGTAGTCGCCCAAGTACCTCATTGCCTTGCCCTTACTCGTCGAAGGATCGCACTCGGTCACCCAACAAATACGGTGACGAGTCCGGTGAGCAAAATCCCAAGAGAAGTCCACATAATATTCACGAAATAAAAGCGATAAACCACGAGACATGCAAATATAAACACGACAACAAGTATGTCATATTCTCATGAATATAAGCAACACACGACAAGCAAAAGCAGTAGCATGAAATAAATAAACAACATATACCAATTAAACCAGTTAAGAAATAAAGCATTAATCGGTAAACATCCGTATAATCACGAGAAAACCATGACCTACACTAGCCAGTAATCGGTAAATCTAATAGGAACCACGTATATACTTACAGGCTTACAGTGGCTAAACCCCAACTTCGGTAAACAACATGGTCCCTTCCCGACGCCGTTACACATCAGGACCACCCTAATCCCTCCTGACAATCGTAGATATATTCTACTGCCATCGACACAAGCACTATCACAAGTAACCCATGCATGCGATTTAGCCAAAACCAATATATACGCACACCGAAATAGGAGTGAAAACCCATGTGTGCCCACCAACGATCAATGAAAAGCGAAATCTGTCACGACCCAAATCTTTAAACCCCGTTTTAATTCCTTAATTAGGATCACCGACCTTTGACGTGGGACCTACACGTGATACGTGCACCGACCGAGGCACGTGGCCGAGGTATATTATATTTTTGTATTGATGTATGCATAGTGTTATGTATTGTGTAGACTTACTAAGTCGGTTTGTACGATTGTAGGCGTCGATACGAGAGAGGGGGCACGCCTCGAGTAGCGTGCGGAAATGGGAACCAGGTAGTTAGCATTTTGGTAAGTCTTATTTAATACTAATATGAAATAAGGAATTACTTATAAGCCTATGGTTGTATTTGTTAATGTAAATCAAATTAAAGACCTATAGTTGAGTAAATTAAATGGAAAGCATAGGATTGGTCTAGAGATACACATTGGCACATCTAGGAACTAGGTGAGTAACGAAATGGTATCACTTGAGGTTGAGTTAGTGGGAGTTAGTGGGATATATGGCAAGAGGTGGACCATTAGATATTCCTCGGGATACATAAATCTATGGAGATCAAGGGCTAGGAAGGAACATCACCTTAATATATAACATTAGTGATCAAACAACATGCAAACCAAATCACTCATTCATTTTTGCTGGAGAAGAAGAAAGAATTGCTGGAGTTGAGTGAATCATCAAGATGTTGAAGGGATCCATGGGAGTTGGTGAGAAACTCTCAAGCTAGGGTGCTACATCAACTAGGTAAACATCCTTTTTAGTTAAAATTAGACCAAGTTCTGGTTTTAGGCTAATTTCAGATGGTAGATGATTGAGTATTTGAAATTGATTTATATATTTGGATTCCTCATTTCAAGCTGATAATCCAGCTATATTGAAGTTCTTAATTTGGTTTTGAAATCATAAAGATATGAATTCTTGAAGTTACAACACCAAAACTAGAATTCTGCATGTTGTATTAGGAATCAACATGGGTAATTTGGTCATAATCTGCTCATTGTAGATTTAGATTGATTCAAACCAATGGCATTTGAAAGCTTATTTAAAGGGAATAACTTTGCTTAGATGAAGTTTTTTGATTCAAATGTTTTTATTTCCAAACATGCTATACAAATAGGTGCTGGAATTAAAAAGGAAAGTTTTGAAACTAAACTTATTAAGGGAATAACTCCCTAACTACTTATCCAAATGAGATGATCTTTTAGTATGTTGTATTTGCGTATATTTTGTACCTCGTGACCAAAAATTACATTTTTAGGAACTATATATTGGGAGAAATAGATTTTCTAAGTCTGCTGGTCGGATTAAATTCCAATTAGACCTATGTTTAGTAAAATCATGACATCTCTTTCATTTTAAATCATAATTTTGCAAACTAAACCTTTAGGAAAGCTAAGAGAGAGTACAAAAATGATTGTACTGATGGAGGATTTCGATATTTAGACCATTTCATGCCTAAAAGTGCGTTAAAATGTAGGACTGAAATTGAAACTTAATTTAATCTTTAGGGGCTGATTTAGGAAGATTGATTTAAAGTCTATTGAACCAATTTGAATACACAATAAACACACTAAATTGAGATTAAACCCACTATATTTGAACTAATGAGACACCAAACTCAGGAACTTAGGAAAATGGTACGGAGAGCGAATACAAGAGTTGGAATATCGGGAGGCCGGTAAAGCTAGGACTTTACTTTGTTGTTAAGAGTATACCCAATGGCAACTTTACTTGACATTTCATTTCTATTAATTGTTGTCCTTGCTTAGTCCTTTTGACTATTTTTCCTTTGTATTCTTATATCATGTGTTCTTTGTGTCTATGCTTACTTGATGAGTTTAGTTTGCATGATATCCATTCATTTGATTTGATTCATTGATTCTATCCCATGCTATGTCTATTCTTGTTGTTTTAAATGTGAATTGAATGATAAATAGCATGCTATTAGGCTAGTGAATATTTTATAAATGTTTAAGAGGACATGTATTCCTTATTTGTTTAGGTGTGTAGATGTGTCTATGCCTTGACAATCCATACTTGATATTTCTTGAAATTTAAAAAGTAGTTTTCGCATTTAGGTCCGTACTCGATCGAGGTGTCCGCGACTCACGGGGTTAGAGTCCCTGGGGATGTCGGCACATGTTACACGACAACTTTGTATGGCACTCGGGGTCCCCGAGGTGGTCTACACATCTCGGGTTAGAGTCCCTGGTAACACTTGGGTTAGAGTCCCTTGTGCTATATGATTATTTAGTCGAAGTGATATGTTTCCATTTAGTATGGGCCTAAATCACCACTACTTAGCCTAATGTCAATATCACTTGTTTAACTATGTTATTTACTCGCACATGGTTTATTTTCCATTTTCCACATTTATATGCTTTTAAATACCATTTGAATGTTTGGAAATGCAAATTAAACTTGTCATCGGGGATTCTTGTTTTATTCTTGTACTCATAGTCCTTTTTATGGCGGTGGCGTAGTCGTCTACCGGCATGTCGGGCAAGGAGAAGATCGACGATTATCCATGAGCTTTGTGCGCGTCCTTGCATCGATTGTAAATATTCTTTTTGTATTTTGATTGTATATGTTATATGTCTTTCGAGATACTATTTGGGGTTGTATATTGGGTTGAGCGTTAGTTCCCCGACTTGACTTAAACTATTTTCTTGTTTCAATGCATTTTGAGGACTTTATATATGTGATGTCATTTCCTTGTTTTCCACACTTAGGATTTTATAAATGGCTTCCGCATAAGTTACTAATTGCTTAGCATAATCAATAAGACTTAGTTAAATAATTAATTTAATAAAAAGTTTTAATTAACTCTAAATTTTATAAACTGGTAGGACTAGTGTATTACTTATCTGAATATGAGAAAAGATGCGTTTAGGTCGTAAAGGCTGACTAATACGTAGTTGAGTCGTGCGTGGATAGGATTATGGCTTAATTACGGGATTAGGCGGGCGGTGCCCTAGATTATGAGAGGGGCCGTCACAAAATCGATAAACCAAATCATGAATCTTGTGAGGCATTCCAATGGTTTTACGCACCTCAACACGCGCTTCGACTCCCAGGACACCCGAATCCAACCCGACAAGCTCTCCGATACCCGAGCCACGATCCCTTAAGTCCCTGAATTCAGTTAAGTGTGTTTATTGTATATTCAAATTGGTTGAATATGTTTCAAATTGATCTTCCCAAATCAGCCATAAAGACTAAATTAAGTCTCAATTGGTCTTATGTTACAACGCATTTTTAGCCATGAAATGGTCTAAATCTCAAAATCCACCACCAACACAAAGATTTTCGGTCTCTATCTTAGCTTTACGAAAAGGTTTAGTTTGCAAAAATTTGATTTAAAATGAAAGAGATATCATGATTCTACTAAACATAGTTCTAATTGGAACCTAATCCGACCAGCGAATTTAGAAAATCTATTCCTACCAATCTATATTTCCAAAAAAGGTGATTTTTGGTCACAAGGTAGAAAACATACCCAAATACAACATACTAAAAGATCAGCTCATTTGGATAAGTAGTTAGAGAGTTATGCCTTTAACAATTTAGTTTCAAAACTTTTCTTCTGAATTCCAGCACCTACTTGTAGAGCACTTTTAGACAAGAAAAAATTAAATTACAACATATCTAGGCAAGTAAAGTTGTTACCCCTTGAGTAAGCTTTCAAATGCCACTAGTTTGGGTCAATTTGGATATAAAATGAGCAAGTTATGACCAAATTACATAGGCTAATTCTTAATATAACATGCAGAATCCTAGTTTTGGTCTTGCAACTTCAAAAACTCATATCTTTATGATTTCAAATCCAAATCAAGAACTTCAATATAGCTAGATTATCAGCTTCAAATGAGGAATCTAAATATATAAACCAATTGCAAATATTCAATCGTCTACCCCTGGAATTAGCCAATAACCAGAAATGATTTCAATCTAACATAAATAGATGTGTACCTAGTTGATGTACCACCAAGCTTGAGAAATTCTCACCAATCTTCCATAGATTCCTTCTATCCATCAACCTCCTTCTTCTCCAGCAAGTTCTCTTGATTCATAAGTTGAAAATGAAAATGGTTTCCTCGCATGTGTTGATCTTATATATTAAGGTAATATTGATTCCTAATCATTGATCTCCATGTATTTACGTGTCTTGAAGCTCACCTAATGATCTACACCTTGACATGTATCCAACTAACCCAATCAAAGTGACACTAACTTGCTACTCACATGGTTCCTAAATGTTTCAACATGTATCTCTAGGACAATCTTATGATTTCTAATTTAAATAACCAAACTTTAGGCATTTATTTATTTGATTCAATTACATTAGCTTAGACTCATTATAATATATATGGTTAGTGTTTTTATTCACCAAATTGACAAATTTTGTGATCCCACTAACCTTCGATTACCGGACACTCGATGCCCCGGGTCTCGACACGCATAATTCGAGGTACGCCATAGCCTATTGTTTTAATTAAAATTTACTTGGCCTATGGTCACATAACCCATTTTAATTGATTAACTAGTCATCCGACATGGATTAGTCGAGTTTCCTAGTGTACCCGTAGTTTGCCTATCGACACCCAGCGTCGACACTCCTTTCGAGGCGAACACCCGTCACACAAACTCGCCCGATAGCAACATACACACATGCGGTGCAATATAATAATAATAATTTTTTAAACACCACATATACACAACCACCATCCATAAATAACATATTTCTTTGGTTCTCGCGTCGAGTCAATCGAGTTGTCCACATAATGCCCGAATTACGATAGTTAATTTTCGAGATTAACGTTAATCCTAGTTTAATTAATTTGGGTCGTTACAATTCTTCCCAATTAGGAGAATTTTGTCCTCGAAATTTGAATCTCGAGTAAATGTAACTATCCTATCCCCGTGTGACCAAGCCTCACACCTTGATAGTCCATCTTTCTGAGTCCTTGAACACCTCAATACTCAATCACAGGGATCATAATGTTACCCTGAGACATAGGCGCGTGTTGCCGAGGTGGTAAAAATCAATCACTCTCTTCCCAACATCCCCGCAACCTATTCTCGGTTGGATTTTTGTGTTCAAGTTTCCCCTAACCCGAGTTACCTAACACCGATAGCTTGTAAACCTCTCCTATCATGTATCCCAACATAATACTCCTAACCAACCATCACATACCTTGACAATCCCATGTCATGCCATATCTCTCTTACTCACCATGACAATCTCATGTCATGCCACGACTTACTCTTACTCACTATGACAATTTCATGCCATGCTACGACCTATCCTTACACACCATGACAATTCCATGTCATGCTACGACCTATGACAATCACATGCCATAATATAATAATCTATCACGCATTCATGAACTTAAGTTGTAATGATTAAAAATTTAAAAATTCACATACCTTGAACCCGCTGTTGGGACATTTCCCGACCTGGCTTAGTCACCATGTGCACCGGCTCTCGAGTCTGCATCAGTATCACTACTGCTGGAGTCATTGATCTCTTGGGACAATCTTTATTGAGGTGCCCCTCTTGCCCACACTGCCAACATGCAATCGAATAACAATATCCTAACTTTCGGTCCTGACTCTACGATCTCTAGTCCCTGCCTCCCTGGTCATGTACCTGTCTTAGCGGCGGTGGTGGTAATGCGGGTACAACATAAGCTCTAGTTGCCCGATCATCATCCCTACAGTCTCCATCGTACTGTATATCCTCTCTTTCATCTCGATCTCTTTGTCTCTTCAGTCCGGTCTGTACTTCGGACCCAATAATATGCCTACCCTATCTCTGCATCATGAAGGTCGTGTGTGCCAAAGCTTGATCAAATATCTCCTGCAAAGTGCGAGCTCCAGATGACACCATTGCCTCAACAATCCTGTCATCAACCCCTCGTGTGAAGTAGTATATATGTAGTCGCTCAGTCCCGGCCACATCCATAGCGAACTAAAGTAAATACCAGAATCGCTCCATATACTGTATCAATATCCGACTACCTTGTCTCAAGGTCAGAAACCCCTCGTGTGATTACCTATTCATCCTGACATGGATTAGTCAAGTTTCCTAGTGTACCCGTAGTTCGCCTATCCAACATCCGTGTTGACACGCCTTTTGAGGCGAACACACATCACACAAACTCGCTTGATAGCAACATACACACATACGATTGCAATATAATAATAATAGTAATTTTTTAAACACCACATATGCACAACCACCATCCATAAATAACATATTTCATCGGTTCGTGTCTCGAGTCAACCGAGTTGTTCAAGTAATGCCGAATCACGATCGTTAATCTTCGAGATTAAAGCTAATCCTAGTTTAATTAATTTGGGTCGTTCTGGCCGAATCTCAAATCTCCTCGCATAATCACCCATTTCAGCTTTCATCCATGACCACCAATACAATCATTTTATATCATGATACATTTT
This sequence comes from Stephania cephalantha, assembly GCA_039657325.1. Taxonomy (NCBI): domain Eukaryota; kingdom Viridiplantae; phylum Streptophyta; class Magnoliopsida; order Ranunculales; family Menispermaceae; genus Stephania; species Stephania cephalantha. The sequence continues at coordinate 38,324,930 of CM077576.1, forward strand.
AGTCTGCCACAATGATTGTTATATACTGGATTGATGAGATTATTTCAATATCTCATCTCGAATCTCACCAACGATAGAATCAAAGTTTGCCTCTAAGCCTCAAACTCGATCCGCGAACTCGGTCCAAACAACAACAACAACAACAACATAGCCTTAGTCCCAGATTAAGCTTGGGGTCGGCTACATGGATCGAACTTTTCCATTATGCTCGATTAAGTGCTATTGATGTTGAGCTTTGCAAACCATTCAAATCCCTCCTAATTAATGCATCCCATGTTAACTTTAGTCTGCCCCTTTACCTCATCGAATTTCTACGAGTTTCTATTGAGTCAAGTTTTCTAGTTGGGGCATCTGTAGGCCATCTTTGCGGGTGACCAAACCATCGCAACCGCCCTTCCCTAATCTTTGTATCAATTGGTGCTACTCATACTTGTCTTTGAATTTCTATATTTCTTATTCTATCTCTACGAGTTTTACCACACATCCACCTAATCATCATCATTTTCGCTACGTTCACTTTATGTATTTGTTGTTGCTTTACCACCCAACATTCACTTCCATAGAGCATAGCTGGCCTAATTGCGGTCCTATAAAATTTTCCTTTTAACTTAGTAGGAACATTTCGATCACAAATCACCCATGTTGCACTCCGCCATTTCTTCTATCCAGCTTGAATTTTATGTGTGACATCATTCTCAATGTTACCATCATTTTGTATGATTGATCCTAGGTATCTAAAGTGGTTTACCTTAGAAACTTCTATTTCCCCTAATTTTACCTCACCGTCATCTCGATGTCTAGTGTTTCCAAACTCACATTGCATGTATTCGGTTTTCGTCCTACTCAACTTAAAGCCTTAAGATTCTAATGTATTTCTCCGAGTTCTAGTTTCATATTCACTCCATCTTTATTTTCATCCACTAACACAATATCATCTACAAATAGCATACAACATGGTATATCTTCTTGAATATGTCTAGTTAGTTCATCCATATCTAAAGTAAATAGATATGGGCTTAAAGCCGATCCTTGATGTAGTCCTATTGTAATGGGAAATTCTTTTGTAGCTCCTCTAAATGTCTTTATACTCGTTGCTACTCCATCATACATATCCTTAATAGTGTCTATGTATCTAGCATGCACTCTTTTCTTTCTAGAACCCACCAAAGAACATCTTTAGGGACCTTATCATATGCTTTTTCTAAATCTACGAATATCATATGAAGATCTTTTTTCTTTTCTCTATATTTTTCTAACAATCTTCTTACAAGGAAAATCACCTCCATAGTTGACCTCCCATGCATGAAACCAAATTGGTTCTCGATATTGTTGTTTCTCTCCTTATCCTATTTTCAATTATCCTCTCCCAAAGTTTCATAGTGTGACTCATAAGTTTAATTCCCGGTAGTTTGAGCAACTTTGAATGTCTCCTTTGTTTTTGAAGATTCGCACAAGCGTGCTTCTTCTCCAATCTATTGGCATCCGTTTTGATTTTAAAATTTTATTGAAAAGCTTTGTTAACCAAGTCAATCCAATTTCTCTAAGCATTTCCAAACCTCTATGGGTATTTCATCGGGCCACGTGCTTTCCCTATTTTCATTCTTTTCAATGCATCTTTAACTTCTACAATTCTAATATTGCGTGTATAGTTTACATTTCTTTATTGGTGTGGGTTTTCATCTATTATAGTATCAACTTGGCCATCATTAAATAAACTATCGAAATAACTTCTCCATCTCTCCTTAATATTATCATCGCGTGTTAAAACATTTTGATTTTCGTCCTTAATACATCTTACATGACTTAGGTCTTGTTTCTTTTTATCTCTTAATTTGGCTAGCCTATATATATATATATATATTTTCACCATCTCTATTACCTAACCTTGTATATAGATCTTCCATGAAATTTGTTTTAGCTTGACTAACTATTTTTTTAGCTTGTTTTCTAGCTTCTCTATATTGATTGTACACACATCTTCATCTTGACACTTAGGTATTTTCCTATACATCTCTCTTTTAGTCTTAATTGCTCGTTGGACATCCTCGTTCCACCACCATGTTTCCTTCTTTGGAGGTCCCAAGCCCTTAGATATACCTAATACGTTTGATCTCACTCTCCTTATGCAACTACTCATTTCTAGCCACATTGTATTAGCATCTAAGTCAAGATTCCAAACATTTTCCTTTAGTAGTTTTTCTCTAAACTCTACTTGTTTACTATGTTTTAGGTTCCACCACTTTATTCTAGGGTCGCTAACTCTTTTATTCATATTATGTCGTCGTGTTAGCTTAATATCAAGTACTACTAACTTATGTTGGGTAGTAAGTGCTTCACCAGGTATTACTTTGCGGTCTACTACATATTTTTCTATCTATTTTTCTTGTTAAAAGAAAATATACTTGACTCTTGTTATGACCACTACTAAAAGTAATTATATACGACTCCCTCTTCCTAAAACTAGTATTTGCTAAGACAAGATCGTATCTTTGAAGCAAATTCTAAGATTGATTCTCCTTCTTCATTTCTATTACCGTAACCAAAACCTCAATGAACTCTCTCAAACCCATCGTTACTTGCCCGACATGCCCATTTAAATCTCCTCCAATAAAAACCTTTTCATCTAATGGTATACTTTGCATAAATCCATCCATATCGTCCCAAAACTTGCGTTTGATGCTCTTGCTTAATCCTACTTGTGGTGCATAGGCGCTAAGTATGTTAATTTTTTCGTCTCCAATAATTAATTTAACTAGAATCAATCTATCCCCTATTCTTTTAACCTCTACGACCTTATCCTTATAATCATTATCCACCACAATTCCTACTCGATTGCATTTTCTATCTATACTAGTGTACCATAATTTAAACCATGTGCTTCATATTTCTCTACTCTTTTCTCCTACCCATTTTGTCTCTTGGAGGCAAACAATATTGACTATCCTTCTAATCATGGTATCTACTAATTCTATTGACTTCCCGTAAGTGTTCATATGTTTCATGTTCCTAAACGATTTTTTTCTCCCTTTGTATTTGTTTTCCTTTTCTATTTCTATTTTGTCTAAAAGATCTAGTGTCGTATCTATGATTTTGTTTTTGTTTTCGTGTTTGTTTTGAACTAGCTTCTTTACCCACACCCGTCCTTTGTGTGGGAACCCTTACTCATTTTTCTTCACATCCGGGCGACGATGTGAAGGGACTAACTTCTTTACCCGCATACGTCCTATGTGTGGGATCATTTGCTCATTTTTCTTCACACCTGAGGCGGCGATGTGAAACACACCCTTGCTCATTTCTCACTACACCGGGCTCCGTGCGGCGCGTCGCTAGGTGGGAACGCCCCAACGTTTATATATGTTTGATTCATTTCATGAAAAGTGACAAAAGTTTTACGCTAGCTGTCAACCTATCGCAACCCTCCTCCATTTTCCAAGAATGAAAAATGAGCTTGGGGCCTCCCTCCCCCCTCTTTTCGGGTATGAAAAGTGAGTTTGGGACCTCCCTTACCTATTTTTCAAGTATGAAAAAATGGGCATCGAAGTCCTCCTCCTTTATGCGGACTTGAGACCAGAAGCTACGTAGCGCACATAGTGTACAACATAGGTGGAGTTCCGCAGACTCAGTCCAATCTGGATTATTACTATCGTCAGCAAATCCCTTTGAACTTCTCAAAATCCACATCACTTTGTTGACCCTCTTTCATTTTCTGAATAGAGACGATTTGTACTCTAAGCTGAGCACAAACCGGTTCATTATTAGCCTCAGGAATCTCTGATAAAGTCATAGTGATGAATCTTTCAAGCAAATCATACTCGTAATTTAACCGACTAGCTGCCCGCAATGTTTCAACACTCCTCCCTGCAAGTGCATCGGGAACAACGTTCGCTTTACTCGGATGGTATTCAAGACTAAAATCAAAGTCTTTTAAATGTTCAAACCATCATCATTGTCTCATATTCAACTCTTTCTAAGAGAACAAATATTTCAAATTTTTCTAGTCTGAAAATAACGTGAAGCTTTCCCCAAACAAAAGTGTTTCTACAACTTGAGATCAAACACAATTGCGGCTAATTCCAAATCATGAATATGATAATTCTACTCGTGAGTCTTTAATAAATAAGAAGCATAAGCAATTACCATGTCATTCTGCATTAACATACAATCCGATCCCACTTTTGATGCATCAGTATAAACTATATGCTCTTTCCCCGGTTCAGGCAATACAAGAACTGGTGCTGAAGTCAAACACTTCTTTAGTTCCCAAAATGCAGCATCGCATTCCTTTGACCAAATAAATGGAACATTTTTCTAAGTTAATTTAATGATTGGCGCAGCTATCTTAGACAACTCTTTCACGAATTTACAATAATAACCAACTAAACCAAAAAAAAAACTCCATATCTTCGTCACTATGATAGGTTATGACCAACCAATGATAGTCTCAATCTTGGCTAAATCTACCAAAATTCCATCCGTACTAACCACATGGCCCAAAAACTTCACCTTAGACATCCAAAACTCGCATTTGCTAAATTTGCGTATGTGCCTATGATTTCTTAAAGTTTGGAGAATGACTCGAGATATTGTTCATGATCCTCACGAGTCTTAGAGTATATTAAGATATCATCAATGAACCCTATCACAAAGTGGCCCATATACAACCTCAACACTCTTTGCATCAAATCTATAAACATCATGAAGCATTTATCAATCCAAACGACATAACAACAAATTCAAAATGACAATATCTTGTAGCAAACGATGTCCTCTCGAACATCATCTTCTCGGACTCTCAATCGCGATAACCAAAACGAAGATCAATCTTAGAAAAGAATTTAGTACACCTTCAATTGATCAAACAAATCATCAACTCAAGGCAATAGATATTTATTACGAACTTGACCCTGTTCAAAAATCTATAATCAATGCAAAGCCTCAAATCAACATTGTCTTTCTTTTTCACAAAAATGACTCGGTGCGCCCCAGCGGTGACATACTTCATTGAATAAACCTTGTATCCAACAACTCCTCAAACTATTTTTGCAACTCCTTCCTGAGCCATTTTATAGGGAGGAATATATATCTTTTTAGCTCCGAAACCAAATCAATAACAAAATCATTCTCTCTCGGAGGTTGAACTCCAAGTAAATCATCGGGAAACATGTCCACAAATTCACGAACTACGGAGAATTTCCTCCAGGTTTAATTTCAAGTCTTGCCTCCGAACTAATAGTTCCTGCGTAAGAGTTTTCATTTATTCTCCAGTGGCTAGCCTACCTCTAGTCAAAGACAACATAGACGATGTTCGGTGTATGCAAAAATCGAACAACCAGGAATATAAAAGAACACAGTCTTATGAAAACAATCTAACTGTGCATGATAATCCGCTAGCCAATCCTTTCCCAACAACACATCAAACTTCATAAACTCCAATACACGTGGATCAATAGCCATCTCGTGTCCACTGATTTCAATAACACATTTCTCATACATATAGTGAAGATCCATTTTATCCCAAATTACTATGTTAAGTACAAGGTGAATAGGAATTCGCACTTAAGTTAGTCCTAACTCAATCACCACACGACCACGAACTGAATTTGTACCTTCAATAAGATTATGATTTGCATCTCGAATCTCGTTCATCAAGACTTGAACATGTTCCTTGATATGTTGTTGAGGCTATGACACATAAGAGGATGCTCCTAAGAGTTGTGAACACACAATCTTATAATGTCCTTTTTTCATATCCAAAGCATGTAAGCGCTTGCTCTTGAATTTCGAGAACAATGTTGGCTATAATGACCTTGATGTCCACATCTGAAATAAGTAACCATAGGTCTACTACCCACGGAAGATGTCTAACTAGGTGTCGATCTCTGATTCACACTCTATCTTTAAAATTCTTAACCCTTATCTCCAATCCTCTGCTACTGAGGTGTACCTCTACGTGCTGGAGGCTGAAAAGTCTGTGACCGAGGCTATCCTGACCATATCAATGTGATCTCAGATGGACTACTAGCAGTGCTTGGAAAATGATTAGGATGTACGTATGATAAGACAACATGTGTCGTAGGTATGAACGGTGGTCCTCCACTATTTCCTTTTCTTTTGGGACTTTAGGTCAAACCTGAACGGAAATTTCTTACCCTTAAAACCTGAGCGTGGTCTCGACTCCATGATGCCTTGATATTATCGTGATTATTTGAGAAGTATGTGTAATCACATAGGTTATAGCTATATTTCGAACCTATCGTGGAGTGTTTGGTTCGATCGTCAATATAATGATACCAAACTCTTTCGCCTTTCCTCCCATAAAACTTCACTATCCACGGTGAATCAACCTGAACCAGAACTACAACAACCATTTCAACTCCGAGACAAACCGTGAAGTAGCATGTTCCTCATGAACGACTAAAGTAACAATAGGAACTTCCACGAGCATCAAAAACCACAAGTGTCTAGGCTGCCACATGTGCTCGTAAGATATTCATCGCCTCTAATATCGGTCTGGCCAAGTTCTCAAATGTATTTGAATCTACAAGTTGGGGATAGATATTGCCTCTGTCGAGATCCTTGACTTGTCTCATGCTTTCCACTAAAAGTTTTACGCAACGAAAATTGCAAAATAAAGTGGTTCAACACAATTATATCAATCGATATCTCGATAATATAAAACACACATACCACATTCATAAAGTTTTTAAACTTTTTAACCTCATTTCATCATGTTACATACCAACTAAATCTTTCACTTAACCTCAATCAACAAGATTCCTTTTGAGTCCTAAGCTTTGATACCAAAATTGTCGACCCTACCTAATGAGGGCATCGACCCGCCTAGATTACCTTAATTCTATTTATAATCTAGCGAAAGCCTTAATCTCACTATCAATATATAAATAAAATTAAAATCGAGATAATCATCAAATTCAAATATAAAATTTAATCAACCACAAATGATTCTTAAGTAAACCTCATCCCTCAAAATTTGTTTAGATTGATTACATAATCCAAAGAATTTAAATACAACGTGAATCCATCTCGTTTCTCTTATCAGGACCACAACCAGTTGATATCCTCTGAAAGTGGTAAGTAAATAGTAATAAGGACTTATGCCAAGAGAGGATAACCAAACGAGTCTCATTCCTCTAGTATATCTGAGTATGATTTGGTTCAACGTGATCTCATGATAACCACGTGATGAAAAGTATAAGTGACTTAGCCCCTCAAGCATAATATAGGTCTACCCTGTACACATTGTCTAGTAGACACTATAAGGAGACTCGAATCGACCTCATCCTCCCCACCCGTATACGCATGTACATAAATAATGCAATATCAAGGACCAATGGAATATATACGAGATTATAATTATATAATGTAAAGGTTACTATAGGATTTACTTAACCTTACAAACTTGATACCGTCACTTCTTAAGCTCCGTGTCCGCAAAATAGTCCACAAGGGGTTCCAATTGCGGTCCTACAATTTATTTACAAGTCCGATAAGATTCCATAATCATTCCATATTTACAAGTCCAGTAAGATTCCATAATCATTCCACAATTTGTTTTTCTAATTTATTATATTTTATTTACGCTTGTCTCAACTCGAAAACCCTAGAATACCTCAAAATTGACTCCTCGGATATCCGGATCCTAATTTTAACTCCAAATTGTAGTTCAAAATTGAAAATTAACCTAGATTAGGCTTTAAAATAATTTTCACAATTTTGAGCATTTTCAAGTAGCGTAGCATGCACTACTGAGGAAAACTCCAATATAAAATCCTCGAGAAAATATCAAATTCTCATTTTCATAAACATCTCCAATTTCTATTAATTTTTCTAAAAAATACATTTTTTTGAATTTCCCTAATTTTGAGGGATTTTATTTAATTTTTTCAAATTTTAAAACATTTTTTATTTAGGAGGGTTTGACCCCTGAACCGAACAGGTCCGATCCGAGGGGTCAAACTCTCCATCTTCTTCCCAAGGACAAAATAGAATCTCTGTTTAGACCCTTTTGACTATATTTTTAAATTTCATTGGGGTTGGGCTCCCAACCCCAAACCCAGGTTAGGTCTCAGCAGGGGAGACCATTCCCCTACCATCGTCTTCCTCGGACCAAGCCGAGCCTCGCCCAACTCCCATCCGCCATTAACAACAACAAAACAACATCAACAACCCACGCAACCCACTATAACAGCCCAACACTAATGAAAAAAATAAACAACTCCACATTACCATGGGTTTTGATTTCCTCCCTTTTCCCTCGGTCTCAATTCCTTTCTCTCTCTTCTTTTTTCTCTCGTTCGATCAACCGTGGAGGCGATGAGCTGTTGAAGATAAATATTAGATTTCCTCGATATTCGCATTACACGAATCTCGAGGTATATATATTGATTCTTTTATCTTTGTTATCTTTCTCGAGATACGTGTTACATATGTCAAGGTCAATCTTGTTGCTATTAACAAGATCATCATCACCTAATCAACTTATATAAGATCAATTATATTGACCTTTTTGAGATACGTATCGTGTATCTCAAGGTAGATCAAATAGTTTTATTACTAATCATACACCACTTAATTTTCCTTGAGATGGGATGACACACATCTCGAGATGTGGATATACCTCTCCAAGAGCCTAGCATTCAACTATTCCCTTCTTCGATGCTCACACTAAGCGTATCTTGAGGCGAATCCAATTTTTAAACAATTGAAATCAAAATATAGGATTCATTTATTATATATTTATTATAAACTATATATATTTACAACAATATATTTTCGCGGCTATAAATTTGCCAAGCGTGCCAACTACCATCCTCGAGCGTGCACACTATTGTACATCCCACGCGTGTCACCCTCAACCCCACGTGTCACTTGGCGCCTACTAATTTATTAATTATTCTATTTAATTTCACGATTATCTCTTATTTTATGTCCAAATTAAACTCCGAAAAGACCCCAATTTCGCAAAAATTGGAGAACTTACCAAAGCACTCCAAAACTCTCGAACAACCCATCTCACACGCATAACCGAGGTAAAATCTCCACGTCGGCTCTTTAAGTCCATTTAAACTTCAAATTCAAATTTTCAAACTTTATTTCACTTATTTTTCGCAAAATTCGAAACAATAGTTTGAGTCAATATTTTAACTCTACCGAGACCCATTTCAACACGTATCTCAAGATAAAACCTCGCGAATTATCAAATTCACTCGATTAACTTGAATTTTGCAAAACTAAAAAAAAAAGTACACAACACTAGGCACATGTATCAAAAAATAAAATTAATCAAAAATCTCAATTTCACCTAGGTCTCGACCTCCCGACTCGCGACGAACATCATAATTAGGCTCCATTTGATTAGTCGTAATTGTTGGTTTAAAAATTTCGAGATTTGACAAGCACTCCATAGGAATGTTTGTACTTACAAGAGACATTTGTACTCACAAGGGATATATGTACCCAAAAACCTCAGTACTCACAAGGGACATCTATACTCACAAGTGTGCCCACAAGGGACGGCTATACCTACAAGGGACTTCTGTGCCCACAAGGGACGTTTGAAACCACAAAAATTGTACTAATAATTTTATTTTAATTATGCAATAAAATGGATATCCAAACACAAAAAATTATCAAATTGACACTGGGGACCTAGGAGTCGATAGGTAGGTTTTGGGAACGAGATCGAGGTCGGTTTAGGGGCTTTACGAGCAAGGTTTTGAAGCGTGCGAGGTGTGTAAAACCTTATTGAATGTCACTTGATTATTTACTTGCTTTTATTTTTACTTTTACTCTATTTCAGTTCTGTCATCTTTTCCTTATCGTTGTTCATTTCCATATTCTATCACTGATTTGGTTTGGTTGAACGGTCGGTTGAGTTTACTCTTGTTTAGTATTTTTTTGTGTGTATATGGCATACTAAACCATAAAATGTGTATCAAGAATCCTCTGTGAATAGCGATCCGAGCTACTTTATCGGTACACACATCGGTGCATCATGGGTTTACGCCAGCCACCGAGAGGACCAGGTGATGGGCCATGTGATGGCCCCAACCCTACAAATTAGGCACCGCCCGACATTAGACCTCCATTAACCCCCGATAAACCAATGCAGAGTTAATAAAATGCCTAGTCGGCATCATCAACTGGTCTTCTGTACCTGATAGTCCACACAACAGAGTATATGTATACATGAAATCATATGCAGCAAAATTTAAATGCAGTCAAAACCCGATAAATAATAAATTAACACACAACGAGTTTTAGTTATTGAAGCTAGAATGTGGAAACCCTATATAACGGTTACAATGTACAAATTGTAATGACGGTGGAAAATATATGTATCTCTCATTTCAAATACTCATTAGTAAAAATTAAGATAAATGTAAGGTAAGTACATCAAATGACCTACGTATGCCGCACATCAATGTTCTAGAGCTCGAAGATTAAAACTGTAACTGTCACCAAAAGCGGAGACAATTCAAGTGAGTAAATCCAGAAGAATTTCAATAGTAATTCAGATTAAACAATAAAAAAATTTATAAATCATACTGGAAAGAAACGAAGCTGAAAAGAACAATAAATTGCATAATAGACAGACTATAATGGTCAATGATAGAGACCAAGTGACTCGGAAGCAAAGGATAGGAGCCTAAGTGATCTTCACACTCTACACGTGGGCTCAAAGCCACTTGACTATGGTTAAATGTCAAATACCGGTATGGCGGGACTAAGACTACTTCGACCGCACCTAATCCGTTTGGCACTCGTTTCGGCTCACTTGAGCCGCAACTCGAGAAAACTCCATAGGGAGCCATAGTCGCAACCGGATCTTTGAGCTGCAATGGAATCCTTGAGGTCTGTGAGGAGCCACGACACGTGGCGAGATGCTCACTCGGAGGATTCGATCTCGTCTATGAGCCACGAGTGCGACTCGGATGCTCAACCCACGAGTATACAACAACTCAATTCGACCACTTTAGACTCTAAGTCACTCGGGAGGGAAGTAGAGTCCAACAATAGATATCATTCCCATCAAAATATGCAAGGAAAGGAAAATAATTATTATTGAATTTTTTACTGGTTTACTTACAAACAATCGCGTCAATATCTCGTCTGGATTCCAATCGGCGTAGCCGCTCCGTGTTCGTCCATTCAAGTTTCCTTGATATTCCAATATGTATATTAACATCAAGACTTATTTGTCCTTTATTCAGACATGCATAAATTACGAGATCGATCTCGACGTGAGTCGACTTAAAAATATTTTCTTAATTATTACACATTTATCGAAACGAAATCCCAATTTAGATAATGGCTTCTTTAATTTTAGTTTCTTTCCATATATCTTATTTTCAAAAATATGAGACTTTGACCACATCAACGTCATCTCGGGTTGGACCACATTGGTCAAATCTCGGCTCGATCGGCCAATTTTACCATATTTGGCTTTTATTCTTTTTCTTCATAGCCAATTGGTTATTTTTTATTTGATTTCACTTAATATACATATATGTATGGAGTACACATTATTTAGTTGTTAAAATATATACTCCTAAATGTGTATCAAATACTTAGGTACGTATATTACATACACTATATGTACGTTATATATTTATTCATATATTATTTTTCTTTTATCAGTACGTATCTCGAGGTAGTCTCAATATGAGTGCACGCGCATCCCAATGCGACATATATGCCTCAAATCTTCATACAAATCTCGAGGCAATCAACTCACAATAAACATATATACACTAAAGCCACCCCGAAATCACTACATACACCATCTCATTCATCAAACATGCAAAACAGTGATGCTTACCTTGGCTCAAGGAGGTCGCCGGCGAGTGGTGGTGTTCAACGGAGCCAAGAGGTGGTCGTGCTTAACGAGATCACGAGGCCATTGGTGAGGCCGAGAGTGGCTCAATGAGGGAGAGGATCCGAGTGAGTGAGCTCGTGAGATGGGGTGAGAGAGCTCTAGTAGGATGGTTTGAGAGTGAGGTCGAATGTTGGTGAGCCAAGGAGATAGATAAGAGGAACCGAATGGAGGGGGAGGGGTTTAATTTGGAGAGAGAAAGAGAGAGGTACATGAGAGAGAGGGGTTTTGATGAGAGAAAAGTGAGGGGTTTGATGCGTCAAAATTTGGGTGATTGTTGTAAACTAAGTTGTAAGCCAACTAGAACTTAAGTTGGACTTGCTAGAGACTTAAGCATATAAGGCATAAACTAAGAACTACTAGAACAAGTAGAGAAGAAGAGATAAGAGAGAAGAGAGCTAGAGATGAGAATGTAAAGATTTCATTCAACTTGGTGTGTAAATTACAATGGGGTTGGCACCCTTTATATAGGTCATTTGGTGATGATGATAATTGTACTTATACAATGTGTACAAGTTATACATACACCACAAGTCATACAACACATCACAGGCAACATAGACAATACATGGAAGAGTTGGTGTACATTTGAGAGGATTACAAGTTACATGAAGTGTGAGAGTCATGCTTGATGTTACAATTCAATGTGAGAACCATGCTTCACAATGTGGTCATTCATAAGCTTGGTTAAAGGGTCATCCAATTTACAACAGTGATTACATTTATATGTACTTGTTTATTTAATTATTTTGTTTGACTTTTTTTTTTGAATTGTGTGTGATGTGTCCTCATTCCATTGGTCTACATCAAACTAATGAACCCTACGTTATATTATATATCTCCCATTTGAATCACTACACCATGAATTTTAAACATCTTATTATATTAATTAATCATTTTACTCAAGACTCTATGACACATTTAGATTTAATTAAAACTATAGCCTTATAAATTATAGACTACATTAATTTTTATTCCTACTACATAATTGCCCAACTATATATGTATTTTAACATGTTGCATTACTATACTTCGATTGTTGGAGGGCATCACCACCACTAGAGCCAGATCAAACCCAAAAGAGAGCTCACGCAGTATGTCACGGCCCAAATAATTAATACACGTTTAATTCTTTAAGCATGACCAAATGAACCGTGACGTGGGACCGCGGCAGCGAGATACGTGTCACTACCGAGGCACGGTGGGTGAGGTAAATGTTATATTTGTGTGTTAGTAACGAAGCGCTCGGATCTTTGGAGGCATTAAGCGCAGGGGAAGGGTGAAAATTGCTTGTGAGAGGTCCGTGACATATAGGGGACCGGCTCGAGAGAGTAGGGAAGGGGAAAGTGGCAAATTTTTTAAAGAAATCAAGGAATGATGAAAAGGCGATGAGTCACACTGGTACGAAGAAATATGGATGCCCTTTCCAAATTAACGTCAAGGAAAATGTCGACTCCTTATGGTATGTCACCGTGATTTGTGGGAGGCACAATCACGACACCGCAGAAGATTGGATAAGGGGAGGAGGAAGTTGAGGATCTTTGGGGGGGGACCGAAAGTGAGCGACTTAGGGAGATTAGTCCACCTTCGTCTTTTGTGGAGTGCGAGCGGGGAAGTTGAGGATGCGGGTGGGAGGACACCGGGGTCTCCAATCGGAGGCACCCCAGTGTCGGAGGCACCCAAGTCTCCAATCGGATTTGAGTCCTCCCACTCCACAAAAGCTTCTAGGCAGAAGAAAGGCAAGGTTGTTCCACAAATGCGTCGTGCCAGTCGACGCACGCAAAGTGGATCTAACATGGCTTATGGTCATTGCTTAGAACCGGATTGGTTGCCACATGTTGAGGCCATTATCGATGTGGTTTCCGATGGAAATTGTGGATATCGGTGTGTAGCCTCTGGGCTTGCCCTTGCCGATGTAGACGGGTGGAGGATTGTGCGTAGAAGGATGTACGATGAGATTATCGGGTATGAAGACCTTTGGCGGGAAGTGCTTGGCTCGAGTTTCGAGACTGTCAAGAATGCGGTGCATTGCCCAGAGAAGCAAGAGGGGGCATCTTTCAAAGAATGGTTGACACTTCCAGACATGGGATTGTTAGTATCCACCGCATTCAATGTCATTCTCGTCAACCTCTCGCATGGGAGTGCCTCCACATTCCTACCTCTACGTAGTACTCCACCGTCGTCATTGCACAACAGACTTATCATTGCAATGGCAAATGAAAGGAATATCCATTGGGTTAGGGTAAGTTCTATGATTTTTTGTGAATTGGTTTGTTTCCCCCCTTAATCGGGTTTGTGACAATATCTTCTATGTTCTACTGTTCACTTTGACAGGTGCAGTTGCGTGTGAATGCACCGCTGCCATCCTTATATCCATCGTGGGATCGGTACGTTGAGGACTGCGCCAAAGGTTGGCGAGATGGATTCGTTTTTCGAGACATCGCGCACATTGCAACCTAGCGATGATGAAGCCACCATACACATTGTTGTAGATTTAGATACACCGTAGGTTAAAGCTTGTACCTAGAAACCTTGATGGCTAAACATTTAGAAATTTTGCCAATTCCTCCGAATGTTATATGTATATGCAAATGTTGTGCTTTGTATTTTGATTGTTGTTTACTTATGGATGGACCCTTTTTAGAGTCGGTTTGAATGTTACGGAGATTTATAATTAATTAAGTTTCGGTGCAAATTGTCGTCTTTGGATTTTCAATCTTGTATTGTTAGTTTGACATACCACAAATTTTTTTACAAAAAGTAATGTTCAAATTCATCCATTTCGATGTCTCGGTCAAGCGGAGTTCGTGAAACAACCCATATTTTCGGTCACCCATGACCGACAAGTAGTCCAATATATCGGCCGTTTACAACCGAGTCCAATAGCAAGTTCTCGGTTATACACCACCGAGATGGATTGACCATTTCAATTCGCCTTACTCTCGTCCTATGACGACCGAGAGTGTAGGACAAAATTCTCGGTTGTACACCACCGACGCCACATTACCTATCACTAATTGTAGCTCTCGTCATGTCACGGCCGAGATAACGGCAGTATTCTCGAACATGCGTAATCGATACGCTGTCAACTCTTCCGGTCTACGTGGCCGAGACTGCGAGTTCCCAAAAATATTAGCTTCTGTCTCGGCCATGCTTGGCGAGACATTGACACCGTCTCTCGGCTTTGTGTGGCGAGAACCGCGATTTCTCAATTTTTTTACAATTGAACAAACCGCCACACACACATTACAACTACTCTACCAAATGTAACTTAATTCGACGATCTTCAACCGAGCCCTAATTTGGAGACGAAATCGGCTCACACACCGAACCCTACAAAATGCGAAAACTCGAACAACGAAGGAGAAACACACGGCGAGGGACGGAGAACACGATTTCGGGGATTCCTCTCTTGGTCGGTTCAAAACAAATGGATTCTTCCACAAGAAGTTCGGTGAAGGTGGTGGTGGGGGTGGTGGGGTGCTCGGGGGTTTGCACGAGGGTGGTTTGGTGCATATGGATTTCCACGAGGGGTAGTTTAGGTATTTCGGGTCTAATTTTTGGGTGCCCTGTGTAAATCGATTTGTGCCCACATTAATTGGGTGCCTTCATTAAATGGTGGGGTGCCCTTAGCGACCCTCTTAATTATGTCTCAAGTATGTGGTATGCTCACTAGATCTATTAATTGATTCCAGTTGATTTTGTCCCATCAATCTGGTTAAATTGGATAAACGCTACCGAAATCATCGATAAATTTAATTAATTCATACCATCCGCCATCGGTCAATGTAGAACATTGAAAGTTGGTATACTAGTTTGCCACTTGACTTCTACGAATATCCATCCAAATGGAGTTGAATGGAAATGTCGAATCCATGTAGCGAATCCAAACTAATTCATACATCACTCTGCAGCCTAATGAAATTCATGTTTCATTGGTTGATTTGGCTTTGGATTTCTCCAATCCACACGCTATTGTTGGTGTATATGAGACTCACAAATAAAAAATACAAAGAAATCTTGATTTGGAGGAGATTTTTGATTTTTTTTGCCGGCTATGTGCACCCCACGTTTTACTTCGTGCAAACCAAATGATTTGTGCAAACTCCGTTTAGATTTGGGCACCCCAAAAAAAATTTCTTTCCCAAAATGCCCCCTTTGTGTGTACCGCACAACATTCGATTCTCGAAGAAGAGTTGGTTTTCCCCTGTGAAGAAGAAGAA
Source organism: Stephania cephalantha (assembly GCA_039657325.1). Lineage (NCBI taxonomy): Eukaryota > Viridiplantae > Streptophyta > Magnoliopsida > Ranunculales > Menispermaceae > Stephania > Stephania cephalantha. Next base: position 38,341,049 of record CM077576.1, read on the forward strand.
AAGAACCCTAAGTCATTGATCGAATCGACTCGGTGAAGCATCCACTCGGTCTATATTCGCTCTTCGCTCTCCCCTCTTCCCCTCGGTCTTCGTTCCATGTGGTGGTGGAGTTGGTTTTGTTCCAAGCGGTGGTGGAGGTGTTTTTGTTCTTGTTGGTTTGCGTCACAGTGAAGCTAGGTCGAATACGGTTCGCTTAAGGTATAATTTTGTTTGATTTTCGTTGAAATTTGTATTCTTATGTGTTTGTTGGGGTGTATGGTCGAATTTCAATTAGGTTATTGATTTGATTTGCGAAACTAGTTCGAATGCGATTGTTTTTTTTGTGCGTTTATTATGGAATTCTGTTTTTATCTTCAGTTTTCCTTGTCATGTATGTGTGTGTAACTGTTTTTGATAGAACTTGTTGGACGATTTATTGATATTTGATGATTTTAAGTTGTTCGGTAACACATGACCGAATTAATTTGCACTTGTTTGGTTTCCGTGATCGAGCAATGTTGGTTTAGTTGATTTTGGGTTACCGAACTATACATGTGGTATATGATTTGTTTTACTCGGTTTCGATGACCGAATTGTGTTTTTGCACTCGGTCTATTATAACCGAACAACACGGTATATTATATAAATTGGTTGTTCGATTGTAGTTGACCGAACAACGCTGGTTATTTTATAAAATAGATTGTCCTAGGTCCTTCACTCGGTCTTATATTACCGAGTGAAAGTTATTTGTTCGGTTACCTTTAGCAGAGCTTTAAATTATGGCTCGGTCATATTAAGCCAAACGATCGTATTCGGACTTGATCAAGTATCGACCGAATAATGTATTTTTTCGAGGAATGTCATACAATGATGGAATATTAATACTTAGGTAATATATGTGTCACTTTAATAGGTATGGCACGTACAAAGACGACAGAGGTGCCCAAGGAAAGTGAACAAGAGAAAGAGAACACTTGGTAAGATGGGTGAGCAAGTGGGGAGGAGAGCTCAAACGGCTTCTTATAGGAAAGAAAAAGAGCCGCGAAGGGTGCGGGGGCAAGTCAAACCGGTTGTTCGTTAAAAGAAGAAAGCGAGACAATGATGACTCAATGGATTTGTCATACCAACAATTGACAATTCGTATGAGCCAAGTAAACGCAGTGGAACCATTTTCTTCGATGCAACCGAATCGAGATAGGGGAGAAGGAGGAGAAAGTGGTGAGAATAGATATTCGAAGAAAAAGATGGAGAAGGTGGAGAAGGAGATGAAGAAGGAAGTGGAAGTGGAAGTGGCAAGTGGTAGTGGTAGTGGTAGTGGGAGTGGGAGTGGAAGTGAAAGTGAAGATGGTTCCATTTGAAGAAATGAGGAAGGAAGTGCAAGTGAGGGAAATAATGAAGGAGGTGAAGGTGAAGAGGGACAAGATTCCGAAGAAGTGGTGGAAGCGAGGCTTAGTGCTAAGGCACGTGGTAAAGCTAAGTCGGGACCATCCGACAAAGTGGCGGCCAACGACATGTCTAAACCTTTTCCTGGTGGGCCAATTAATCATGAGTTATTGACGAGCTTCAACAATCACGTCGCTGCTACGCCATATGGAATAAAAGGTATATTTACGAGATTTTGTCACAAAGTATGTTTATTTTGTACATTGCGTTCAACTATATTTTTTATTGTATGTTCTCAATTGGGTGCAAATCAACTATTCGGTCACCACCGACCGAACAAGTTGAGAACACTCGGTCAACAAGGACCGAATTTGGATCAATTTTTGTTTGTCGTTTTAGGAGCGCCCATTGCTTAGATGTCTAAATCACGACCTCCGGTTGTCACGAGTGGGATTTAGATAAATGTCACCCTAACCCCGGACCGACTAATGAGTATTGCTTTGAAGTGTCGGGTTGAGTGCACTATCTAATTGCTCCTACAAATAGACACACAAGACGCTTATATCTGCGTTTGTGAAGAGGCGACAGTGGAGACCAACACATTTCACCTCCTATTCGGTGAAATGTCGATCACACTCGAGGACGTGCGAGATGTTGTTGAATATTCCCGTGATAGGGAAAGTTGTTGAGTGTCACACCATCTCCCAGTCTGAAACGGTGGAGTTGGTGAGTTCGGCTCTCGACGTGCCGGAGAAGGAAGCCGACCAACAACTGAACAAGGACTTGAAAGTTAACAAAGCCTGGCTGAAAGGCAAATGGGGACATAAACCAACGTCATCTTTAAAAGGGAAACAAAAGAAGATGGTAACGCCCAAGGTTCAGTGCACGGCCAGAGCGTACCTATGGTACTTGTTAGGATGCACGCTTTTTGTCGACAAGACCTTGACGTTGGTCCCTATTAACCTTCTCAAGCTCTTGGAGAACTTGGATGAGATTCATACATATGCTTGGGGTCATGCGGCTTTGGCTTACTTGTATCGGCAACTTGGATCGGTGACTCGGGTCAAAGTATGTCGATCGTGGGTTATATGACGTTGCTCGAGGTTTGTTTGGTATATTTTGTTTAAATCCTTTGAGATTTGGCAACTTCGGTTTAAGCGAAAATGTTTTGCGTGGTTGGGTGTACGAGCATCTCGATATGCACCTTCATGAAGCACGATGGAACCACGGGTATATGGACACCCTACCGCGTGTATCTAGGTGGGATGTGAAGGTGGAGCAAGGCCTTAATGCTGAACATGGCCAAAGGATACGCCGAGCCCTAGATAAATGTCGTTCAAACATGGTTTGTGTTGTCTCCCTCACGTGTGATTTACTTTCGTATAATATCTAAATTCTCTTTTTTGGGTTGCATGGTGATTTGTTATGTTCGGTTGGTGGGCACCGAGTGAACACCACTAGCTCGGTTAGCCCTGACCGAGCGAAATGGTTTAGTTCGACGACCACCGACCGAAGCGGTATAGTTTTCTAGTGCTTTCGATATTGATAGCTAATGTGTTTTGTAGGTTACGTGGGACCTATACTCGACTATACGTTCGAGATGAGGATGTTCTTTGAGTCGGACCTTCTACAAGGGAACAATCATATATTTTGGGATAGTTGAGTCATATAACCGGACGATTCTTGCGGTAAATGGGCCACGTGCAAGGAATCCCTAAGAAACCTTACACTTCAATTCGAGCCTAGAGATGTAAGGTGGCCCAAAGTTATGTCGTCAAGTATAGTTTCCAACCCGAGAATTGGGAGTCTTGGCAAGATCACTTATTGGCGGCCGGATCGTGGGGACCACGCGCAACAACGATTCCATGAGATACGACCGATGATTACATGGCATGGTTCAATGACATCTCTCACCCATTCATTGAAAATCCAGGGATGAGCACGATCGGCGACAAAGATGTCGACATCTATAATGTTAGTTGTTCATTTGTTGTTAGAAGTTAAGTACAATGAGCTTATAAATCTCACAATGCACAATTTTTACTTGAAATGAATCTTATTCAATTGTTTTTGTAGTGCGTTCGACGGGTTATCGATGTCATAAAGGCTTGGAAGGCCTCGCGCCTCGTGAATCCGATAAAGCATTGCGGTGAAGATGGCAGATGAGGCGTTGAAGCTCTGACGATGTTTGGTTCTCCTACTCCCTCACAACCCAATAGCACACCTGGTAGAAGGTGCTTCTTCTTCGAAGCGGAAGCTAATGGCATTGGCTCCCTCACTTTCGCAACAAAAGGGAAAGAAGGCTAGGAAATGAGAGTTGTTGAACATTTTTAAACATTTTCACCTTTGTACATGACTAGTTTTTTATTTTGTTTGATGTAGTGACCGATTAAACATTTTTAAACAATTTCTTGTATATGAGTAATTCTTGATTTTATTCAGATGCTAAAGTGACCGATTAAACATTTTTAAACAATTTCACTTGTATATGACTAATCTTTGATTTTGTTCGGTCTGCGTGTGGCCGAGTAAAGATTTTCTCATCGGTTATCGTATACCGAGACAATAAATGGAACACGGTTGGTAGGTACCGAGTGAAAATGTTGCTTAAATGCACGGTTTGCTCGGCTCTGGTATCGAGCTTTGGTTGTTTACCCATATTAGGTCGTAGAAAGAAGGGAAAGAAGTCTAGGATATGTGGTGATTAAACATTTTTAAACAATTTCACTTTGTATATGACAAATCTTTGATTTTGTTCGGACTACGTGATGACCGAGTAAAAATTTTCCCATCGATTATCGTGTACCGAGCCAATAAATGAAACACGGTTGGTAGTACCGAAGTGAAAATGTTGCTTAAATATACACGGTTTGCTCGGCATCTAGTATTCGAGCTTTGGTTGTTTATCCATATTGGGTCGACCGACAGAAGAAAATGTAAATGGAATAAATAAATGGAACACAATAACAAATATGTATTTCATTACTTCAACTGTGATACACCAACTAGTGACATTTACAAATATACGTCATGCATCGGAAGTGCAAAAAATGAGCGTGTCCGATACGATGGATTACATCTTCTTTACATGATTATAAAGACTCTTCCATACATGATTATACGACCTAAAATATGATATACAAAAAACCAACACCATTTGGGAAAAAAGTAATCTCAAGGTGTACCCAAGTCGACGGTAATAGGAGGCCCGTCTAGGGAATGTACACGTGAAGGTTGGTCTTCCCAATTCATATTCTCGACCCATGGTAATGCCGCTTGTAGTATATTTTTATCCCACCCCGGGTACAATTGAGGAAAACGAGCATGTGGCTTGATTGATACCTATACGAATTAACAAAAAATCGGTGAACAACAAATAAACTCGGATACTAGTATGGAAGGGAATAAAGTTAATCACTTTACCCTCATAAAATGATTTTCATTGACATGTGTAATCCCAATGACAACCGGCCAGCCATATTCCTTGGTGGTGCGTCCCTTAGTGGAAGAAATGTCATCTTGCCTTATGGTGATAGAGACACTACTATGACATTGTATGTTGTAGTAATCACGAGACCTATTTCGGGCATACACATCCACTTGTGCAAAGGTGCATCATTGGTTTGGTCTCGTCATGCCATTGGACGGACAAGAAAATTTTATCAAAGTGATCGCTCTCGAAGATTGAGCGCCAAAGATCTTTATGGTCATGAAGCTCCCAGAGTATAGATCATTCCAGATTTGTATCCATGCACCGTCTTCATTACGTCCCAAACCCATTTGCGACAACGCGGTAACCACAATTGTTTTCTCCCCTAACATCATCAACCCTCTCAATATAATCAAGATATCCTTCGGGGAGTCACCACGATAAGTCTCTTTAGTAACATTTTGCATACGATTCTGAGTTCTATGTACCTTTGTAGGCATTTGCAGCGTAGGCTTAAGCAGTATCAAATCATGTTGGAGGACATACTCGTGGTGGGATGGATTTCTCTTAGTGGATGCATCATTCTCGTCAACCGTAATCACCTTTTTCTTCTTGGATGGTTGTGATGCATTTCGTGCTTGTTTTGATGTCTTTCTTCCCTGTGTCTTAATTTTCTCCTTTGGCACCATCAATGACGAAGATGAGGGACAACTAATCTCACGAGTTGTTGCATAATCCTCATTCACGAGTCTTCATTATCCATGCTTGCAAACCTTTCGATGACCCTTTGAATTTCCTCCTTAAAATTGTACTCCGTTCGATTCACGGCTTGCTCGGGATTCATGCTCAACTTTTGCCAATGTAGGTGAACATCTTTAAGTAGTATTGGCGAACCTCTAATTGATGACTTGAAATTTCATGAGCACATGGAAGATGTAGGTCATGCGCAAAATACAACCACATCTTATCGGATCGGTACCAATACTTTTGGCGCGTTCGACCTCGGTGCGAATTTTGTCTAACGCATATTGCGAAACAAAGCCTCGCAACATACGGTACAATGGATGACCAAACCCGTGTTGCACGACATTCGAGACTTGTCTCAAAAGAAGCCTCGATAGCATTATTTTGCCCTTCAACCAAACTATTAGTAGCTCACCACAAGTCCTCGAAATTCCCAAAGAGTTTCCAATACGTTTTTAAGGGCATTATGTGCACTTTCAACTCTCCCGGTCGTAAAATGTCCAAGGTGCATTGTACGGTCTGTCCATGCTTTAACAAACTTTTCTTTGTATTCCCTAACCCATGTGTCCATCAAGTAATCAAGCAATCCTTGTAGACAAGCATACTCGGCGGCCAAATTAGACATCCTCATGTTAAACAAATCTTCGGAAGTGACATTCATCAAAGCATTCCATCGAGTCAGGAAAAGGTTGAAGTCTTCGTTCCGTTTAAAATATTTTTTCCCTTTCGCCACGCCTTATTAATGTGCCAAGTACATAGAAGATGAGTCGACATGGGAAATACCATCTCAATTGCCGCTATCAATCCCAACTCTCTATCGGTAAGTATCACATGTGGTTTTGACCATCCATCCATAAGGTCATTAACGCTCTTCAACGCCCAAATGCGTAGTTGTTTTTCTTCTCTAATGACATAAATGCAAAACCAACGGCAAACGATAACTTGATCAATATCACACCAACAATCTCTAGTAAAGGCATCGATATCTATTGGTCTTGTACGTGCAATCGAATAGCAACACCCACGGGAAACATCTTAGTAACTTGATGGAGTTCGGATGAGCCTAAAACAAGTCTGTCACCACATCTATTCCCTCTAGTTTCCTATACCACAAGATATAATCTTTTGTGTCAAGCAAATGCAATGAGTTATTGCATTTGTGATCTCCCACTTGACCTCATCAAACCTAATTTTTTGCCTTGCATTGTATATCGTACGCATAGTTGATGAATTTGGTACTTTCATGTTCTATGCCCTCTTCTTTATTGTGTCCAAAATCTCTCGAGACTTCACATTTCCATCCATCATTTGTACCACCACCTCACGTTCTTTCGGTTGTAATCGACCTGCGTATGAGTGACCCTCCATATGAGAGCCTATGTCGTGGTTATGACGCCACACACCACTGTCACACGCCATAATCGATCTTCGTGTTCTTTGATATTTATTGCAAATGGATTACCACATTTTTGGTCCCACATTTGGGCCTTGTTGTCCCCTTTAAAACCTCCCCTTGTTCATCACACACAATTCTTTCCTTCACAATGTTCGCATCTCTACTAGCTTTCAATTTTCCAACTCTTTGGACATCACCTCTATAACTACCCGACCTCTCGCACCCCATCTTCACCCTTCCACGACGACGACCATCACCCCCTGAATCAGACCCTTTCGTGATAATAACGAATCATTTATCATATCCCTGACTTTGAACCCATCTAACCGACTCAACCATACTTCCAAATTTCATGTCTGTTGTGAAGTCGTCGGTGTAGTCAAAATAGGTAGTATAATCCAAATTTCCCTGTCAAATAGTAAATCATTGTATTAAATTATATGCTCAAACAAGGAAAACAACAAAATTCCAAAAATTCCACAATTTATGTCGATCGGTCACATCAACCGAATAAAGTCCTTTTGTTCGGTTGTACATGAAAAAAAAAGCTAATTAGCTCGGTTGGTATAGACCAGAGTATTATCTTTTGATCGGTTGACACTTACAAGAACCAACCTTTCCAAACACTTCTATTATCATTTGGCAAGTACTGGCCGAACAGAAGACCTTTGCTCGGGCTGCGTGGCCGAACAAAAAGAGCGGGTTTCAAAATTTCAAAAAACCTGTTAATCACTCAACAATTACCTCTCCTCCATGTTTGAAATCCACTTCTCATTCACGTCCACCCTCCATTACTTATGGTAAATCGCAGAGCACCAACGCGAACAAACATATGTCTATCAAATTACAAAAATTTGTTCAAACACTATCAACTCTATTACAAAAACGACCTAAAACACCATATACCAACATCAACTATGACGAGGAAAACTTACAATGCTCGATATCTCAACGTTTGCTTCAGGTCGTCTCGTAGGTTTGTCGGAGGTGATCGTCAAAGTCAATGTTCGATCAATGTGGGGTGAACAACGATGGCGGGAAAATGGCGGGGAAAGGTATTGTGAGAATGGTGAGGGGTAAGGAAGTTATTTCATTTAGGATATATTGCAAATACAATCAAAAAAATTTCAATGGTTTGCACATAGTAAAATGTGGGGTGCACATATAGGGCCCTTTTTTTATTTGGGTGAGGATTTTGTGGAATTGACTTCTTGAGTTTCCTTTTTCTTTGTCCGATTTTTCTTTGATTCGATTATGTATAGATATTTTATACATACACAAAATATAAGATTTCCTAAAAAGAAGATCAGACTTAATTATTATTTTTTATAAAAAATTTCCTTAATTATAATTAAAAATTAGATTTTACATAAAAGTAAACCGTACGTACTACATAAATAATAAAATTACATTTCTACTAAAGAAAACTACATGCATTACACTTAAATTAAACCTACATGTAACATTATTAAAATAAACCTAGATGCAACATAATCTTATACCTACATGCATGCAACATAGATATCATAAATAATTTTAATAATCATTTAAAAGAAAGTAAATCAAAACATTGAATAAAATAACTAAAATAATGTTTGATGTGAAATAATTAATGTTTGGTTTAAAAGATAGTGCAATTGAATTGGAGATGAGAATAATAATTTTTGGGAAAATAATTTGGTGACATTTCTGATGCGCACATTGGGAGCGCCACCACAGGAGCTTGCACCCCAAAAATGTCAACATATCACTCTCCTACGTTTTGTACTTTTTGCACCACTTACTTTGCATTGGAGATGCGCTGAGGAGTACTTGCATAGTACTCTTACTTTGAAATTATACCTAATTTGGTGTGATTTATTGATAATCAGTATTCTCATGAGCCGAAGTCTTTGTTTGATTCTAAATACTTTGGTTTCCGAAACCTGCCAAACACAACACAATAATGTTGGTAGCTGCGACGACATTCAGCGACACTCCCGACACATTATTCCTATGGGTAAGCCCTCCATTTCTCTACATGCAAGTTGCAAATACAAGCCTTATAAACAGAAATCAGAGGTACATTGCCACTTACAAAGAGGTCATTTTTTTTTATTCCTTCTCTCTAAGGCATGTCCTCATTGTAGTAGATATTTACAGACCTATTAAAGTTTGATATAACCATACAAACATACAAAGCACGCGCAGAGTACACGTGGACGATTAGATTTGGCCGCACAAACCCTTGCTTCAACTCTCTCGCTTTAATTGATCCAGTCACCCATCATTATTGATCTAAAACATCTGATACATACTTCTTGATGTTTTGAAACAGTTCTTCCCTGCAAGGAAAAAATCTGTAAGAACTTCATCGATTTGTTTAGTTTTAATTGGAGAAGTAAACAGGAAGGTTGGTAGAAGTGTTGAAACATAGACATGAAAAGTGATGCACAATTCAAATCTCAAATAAGGGAACTCATCATTGCCAAAAAAAAAAAAAAAAAAAAAAAAAAAAAAAAGGGAAATTCATAACGTGAAAGATTAATGAAACATGGGAATCAATCACCTGTCTGGCTTGAATAACAGATACCGATAGATGAACCACTGGAAGAGGCAGAGAAACGCGAACAATTAGAGGAAAAAGGGTCTATGTAGTCGTATTAGGATGAAAGGCAGAAGAATCTGTAAGAGGTTTACCGAAGAGTACAATAACCCAATGAGTTCCAGTCCAGTTGGTACAAGAGGAAGCTTGTCGATGGCCTAGAGGGAAGGAAAAAAATCATTCAGTAATCTCAGAAAGCTGCCTGCTGATCAGGTAAACAACAAGCTCGTAAAATGAGTATCTCAATATGAATTAAGAAAGCCAATGCGAATTTGTCATTAATTCTCTTAAGTTTTTTCTTTCAACTAGTATATCAAATCATTTAACTCAAGAAAGATGGTTCAGAGAAAATTTAGGTCACCAAAGAGGTTCCCCCTTCCCCCCACCACCACCCCCAAAAAAAAAAAAAAAAAAAAAAAAAAAAAAAAAAAAAAAAAACTTTGACAAAGAAAGCAATACAAGTATAAAATAGGGAAAGTTGAAAAAAGTATTGTAATTATAAAATATTCATGGACGACCAACCAAGTGGGTGGCCCAATGGTTTCGTATATGGTATGGTTGGTGGGAGTTCGAGTCACATAGGGGGCAAGAAAGTTTGTTTATTTCTTATAAAAAAAAAATATTCATGTACGTCCTTTAGAAAGAACCAGTCATTATTACCGCAACCAGATTAGATGATGCCCAGAAAGCTACAATTGCTGCAAATCCTAATCCAACAACTGCTATTCGATCTTCAGACTTTTCCCACTGAGGTAAAACAAATACATTAGAAGAAAAATTAGGAAGGATTAATAGAAATACAGAAGACATAAAGATCGGAGAACAACTGCTTGATATGCACAAGTATTAAAATAATAGAAGTAATAGGAAGTAAACATAGTACCTGCCTTGGCTACAATAATACTTTAAGTAAATTTACCTAGTGAAATACATGTCGAGACAACAACGACGACAAACAACAACAACAACAAAGCCTCACTCCCAAATTAGTTGGGGTCGTCTAAATGGATCAAACTCTTCCACCGTGCTCAATTTAGTGCGTGCAGTAAATTCACCGTGTAATACACATCAAGACACATTCTCTAAATATATCATATTTTTGTTGAGATATTCTATTTCATAAAAAAATAAAGATTGTCAACCATCATAAAATGTGCCATCTTCTATAGGAATAAGTAGGAAAGAAGTGAGTACCATCAACCTCTCTCAAAATATAGCACCAGATAGAATGAAGTGTTTGCTCACCTCAATCTAAAATGGTTGGTGTAAGCGTTTATGTTGAAACTCATCAAAATATATTCACTCAGTTCACTTTACAGCAAAGAAGTACTTTGCTTATCTCCCAAAAGATGAAGCAAATCATTGACACATGCCTGTGTGCGGGTCATAAAGAGACATATGTGGAAAATATTATATTTGAGGGAAAGGAGTTAGTGCTGACAGTTAGGTCATTAACATATTTCTGCATAGCATGATCATAGCATCTTGGGATATGTCAAACCTCTTATACACAGAGGAAACTCTAAAAGAAGCTATAATATATTTAACAAGCTGAGAAACAACTTCATTTCCACAAAGAACAGAAGAAAAATAAGGAAATGATCGATATAATCCAATCACTACTTTACATTGTTTGATCTCTTTTCTTAATTTTGTAACGAAGAGAAGAAACCAGGGAATCATAGAGTAACAGAACTTAAAAAAAAATAGTACTCACAGCACTTTGGACAGATTTCACGATACTTGATGATGTTTCAGAGCTTTCTCCCGTTGCTCTTGCAACAAATAGATGCCTTTGGCTTTCTATCAAAAGAGAAAAAAAGTGATAGCAAGTATGCTCATTAGAGAAGCTCATGTATGTGTAAAGCAATCAAGTATGTATTACTATTTCAAATATAAGCACATGCAAGGGAACTATTGAGAGATACGCAATTAAGGTCTATCTTATAACTACCTAATTAAAGGGATCAGCAACAATCTTTGGGTTGGTGACTCTTGTGAAGCAGTTCGTTGGGCATGTTGTTTTCTCACTCTAATATTTTTCAAATTTTAACTCTAGTAAAGGCAAATGAAGCTAGCTTAGACTTGAGGAGGAGCAAAGGCAGCAATGTATGTATTTATATGTAATTTGAATTTTATTTTGGAATAATAAGTATATTATCACATGGAAATGGGTGAGGTCTTTTAGGCATGGCGTGCGATGAATACAATGGTTTGGATGAGTTTTTGCTATGGTTTGGTTTTGAAATTGGAATTATTTAATTTATATTTTGTGACTATCAGGTTTCCCTGTTTCATTTGGTGACCCTAGACTTTTAGAAGAGGTTCTATCCATTTTTTAGACATACTTTAAAGAGATTATATGGTAGATGGAAGATGATGTGTAAAGCTGACTACATTATTAGTTAAGCTCTGGGTGGTTTTGAGGTTCATTAGTAACCTAAGCCGGTCGGTGACTATTATGAAGCAGGTCTCGACAATGTTGGTATCAAAGCCTAGGAATTGTGTGATCTGCATTTAAGATCAAGAATTGTGTGATCTGCATTTAAGATCAAAAAAAAAAAAAAAAAAAAAAAAAAAGAAAGAAAGAAAGAAAGTTTGAGTTGGTCTCGACCACTTTTACTAAGTTTCCCACTACAAAAATCTTTCCTATTTTATCTCATCTTTGTACTCATCTCTTCTATAAATAAAGAAGCAAGGTGTAGAACGATACACAAGGAACTCATAAAGATTTGAGAGGAAAAGAAAGTAAGAAGTAGAGGGATTTTTAGGGAGAGTTTTGATATCGAGTCTTTTGAATTCGGTATTTTCATTGCAACTTCTCTTCATAGTGAATTTCTTTAATGTTTTGGATGTTTCTTCATTTGGGTTTTACGTAAAAAAAAATCGTGTTTCTTTTTTATTTTATTTCCGCAAATTTTAATTTCGTGATTTTGCTATTCGTTGGGATCGAGAATAAGTTTTAATCCCGATCCCACCAAACAAAAAATAAAATAAAAGAGAGACGCAAGGTTTTTCACGTGGTAAAATCCAAATCGGGAAATATCCACGACTTCTAGAGCAAGATAAAGAAGTTCATTATGAAGAGAAGTTACAATAAAAATACCAAATTCAGCGAAAGCCTCGATATCATAACTCTCCCAAAAAATCCCTCTATTTTCCTCTCAAGTCTTTATGAGTTCTCTGTGTATTGTTCAACACCTTGCTTCTCTATTTATAGAAAAGACAAATACAAAGATAGAGATAAACTAAGAAACATGTTTGTAGTGGAAAACTTACTAAAAGTGGTTGAGACCAACTCAAACTTTCTTCTTCATTTTTTTTTTCTTTCTATCTCTTCTTTCTTTTTTCAATCCTAAATACGGATTATTGTGATTGATTCAAGTGCTAAAGTATATGCTCAAAGCCTGTGTTTTAGAGTTTTATGGGACTTAGGTGGATTATCTGCCTTATGTGAGTTTACATTTAATAACAGTTACCATTGAGTATCGGTAATGGATCCACTTGAGGCTTTGTATGGAAGGCCTTGCGAGATCTCCACTTGTTGGGGTGAGATTGGTAATTTGTAGTATTCGGGCCAAATTTTGTGCAGAGCCACTCGAGAGATTAGGCGGAGTTTGTCGAAATTGAAAACAACCCAAGATAGATGATAGAACCTATTATTCTATTGCTGAAACCAAACACCAATCACATACGAATCGAAAAACGAAGAAAATATAAGTTGACAGAGATAGGGAGAGAGATATATTGATGAAGAGGGATGATACAAAAACACAAGAACTAGTCCAAACGCAATACAAAATCCACGACTTTCGAGAGGTCAGGGCTTTCCAACTCAAATGAGTGTCCCAACTCCAACTTACACCAAAAGATGCACGACACTTCACTCTCTCCCTATATTTATACTCTCACAAATTCCCACCAAGGTATCCCACCTTGGGCAACTACTACAAAAAGGGTTGAAACACAACAAGCCCACAATCCATTAAGAAGCCCCAAAATTGATATGTGGACTACCATCTTAATGTTCGCTATCGGCATCTTATTGCCTTAGGCCACTTCGAGACGTTAGCCTTTTCCTTGTATATACAAATTTGATTTGAGGCCGAACAATAGGCGAGAATAGTAATGCGAGACAACTACGAACGGACACTTGAATTCGAGGTGGGAGAACAATTTCGTTGAAAGTCCCACCTTTGAAAGGGCACTATAGGTTTGGGATTAAAGGGAAACTTGCACCCAAGTTCATTGGACCGATTGAGATCGTAGAAGGGGTTGTCAAGGTTGCTTACAGATTGGCTTTACTTCCCCAATTAGTTGGAACCCATAATGTATTCCACGTATCGATGTTGTGAAAGTGTTATCTTGATCCGAGTAACGTAATTGAATAGAATTAGTTTGATCTTAAGGGAGGATGTGTTTTATAATGAGCAACTAGTACAAGTCCTTGATAGAAAGGTTTAGAACCTTAGAAATAAGAAAGTCTCACTTGTGAAAGTAAATTGACAGTTTAATGGAAACATAAAGCTAACGCCGCTAACTTCGAGAATGCGAGTCATGCATGAGAAAGCACTTCACTTATCTGTTTTGATCAAATGTATTTTCTCTTATTTAGATTTCTAGGATGAAATTTCTATTTAGTTGGGAAGATTGTAAAGATCCAAAAATATTAGACCAAAGATGACAATGAAATCCCAAATTATTAGTCATAATGTCACACTAATCACGACTAGTAGATATGATTTGGTAAAAATGCTCAATAAATTTGCTTGTCAGCATATTTTTATTTATTGTGTTGGTGTTTGTGTAAGTGTGCGATTATTTTATAAGTGTGTATTTTATATCCATAGAGCTTATGTTGTCCTCTCAGACACAAGTTGGAATATGTAATAAATAGGTGGGTAGGACTGTGACCTTCACAACAATCACAGATCAAATAGAATTGAATTGTGCCCATCAAATTGTTAGAATCATAATATCTTTCATATGTGGGTAAATGGTTAAATCGAATTCCTACAATTTACTAAACAAAGGGATACAGTTGTGCGTGCATGAGCTTTTAATAGATGTGCATCGTCCGTCTTCAAGTCTTTTGTCTTCCATTCCATGACACAAAAAACATGTGCAAAAAGTTATCACAAAGGTCTATAGGCCATATATCTTACCTTATAAATGCATGTATGGCTCTCTTCTTCCTCTGAGAAGAATGGATGGAAATCACATGTTCATCTCACCTTATGTTTTATTTTGACTGATATGTAAAGAAATATGAATTAAGATGACTGAACAAAGAAACAAAAAATTGTGCATCATGTATTTTTCCTTGGCTTTGATTTGACATGCCTAACCATCACATTAACTAGACTTGGAATCACAGCATCCCTGGTATTCTCTATATTGACAATCACAATTAACACCCTGAAAATATATTATCCTATAGAAAAAGTACTACACCAAGTATAACACAAGAAATAGACCTGTTTCTCTTTCTTTCCTATAAGCCATCACATAGTGGCTTGCACGAGCTAACATATGCTGATTACTTAGTAGCCTTTTCAACGTTAGTTGCTCTAGCTTTGGGCAATCAAAGAATAATTTCAAACAAGAGCATGGATGTCCGTCAATAAGAAGTAGATAAAAGCCAAAGAGTCGAAGATCATACTGATTCGGCATTTAAAATTTAAAACTCCTTTTACTTAATTCATGCGGGTTCGCTTAGCATAAAGTGCACCTCCTACGCAAAGCGTGGATTGGAGAAAAAATGGTTCCATGTAAGATAGATGGAAAGTGGATCGGCTGGAGGTGTGGACGAAAGTTAGTCCCTCATCGGATAAGTGCGACTTCATAATCAAGTATAAAAGGGTGGATCTCCCCCAATTATGCCGAGGCCTTTTAAAGTAAAACCCCACACTTATAAATAGAAGGTGGTTGAGTTGGGGACAATTTCGATATTAGCGGAGAAGGCCGCTTGTGGATACTTGCCACAAACGGGCGAGAACAACAACAGATTAAAAGGGGTATTTGCAATGTAACTACTTATCTACAATATAAAATTATAAAGTTGACACGGTGAAGAAAAAAAAATAGAGGTTGTTTACCCCGCCCTCGATTTCTAATTTTCTAGACATTGTGGTAGAGATGTCTACAATGACAGGTCGGCATTTTCTTTTACAATACTTAAATAAAAGAAGCAAACTAAAACTTCAATTCAATCCATAGTAGCTACCTCCAATAAAATGGAGCAATCCACTTGCATAAGAACATCTCCAATGCACAATGCAGATTGCACCCATGAAAAAAATGTCATGCCATCAAAATGGAAAAAAGTTCCATATTATGTTGCATGCAACTGCACTAGATAGATATTGAAGCCAAAAAATAGTCTGCAGTGCAATAGAGTTTTGAGTTTAGATTTTTAAGATTTTGCAAAGAAAACATTGACTTTGCATTGTAAATGTTACCATCATAATGTTTAGAAATAGAGGGTGAGGTAGACATCCTCTATTTTTCTTCTTCATCATGTCAGCTTCACATTTAAGATAAAAAGTTACACTGGAGAGGCTATCTTTTGTTCCAACGTCTGCCCATCTTACATGGCACCCATTTTCACCCCAACCCAAAGTTGCACAAAAGATGCTTAAATGCTTTGTCGACTTGACATATCAAATGTGTTAGTTTCTTTTATATTGTATAAACAAGTCTTGCCTAATTATCTTCCTTTGGGGCGGATCTCCATTTTTCCACTTGGAAAGACCCTCAAAAGGCAATGATCACATGTTTAGGTTGAGGAAAAGGCACGAGAAACTCAAAAAAGTATGTGCCTATCTTTCTTTGGGGTAACTATCTTCCTTTAGTTCATCTCTCTCACATAAGATTTACCTAATCACTGCTATTTCCATTCAAACACACTAATCGCACCTTGAGCGGTCACTACTGCATCCTCCCTCAATCATTATATTTAAGAAACAGTTATTGATCGTACTAGGCTTTCTCTTCTTCATTTTTACGATGGAAACAACAAATTACATTAGAAGTATCAATTGAGTCACTACTTTCAAACAAAGAAATTGTTGTGAAGTGACTCAAATTCCATGTTGGACACAAAATACAAATAACATGCTTTATGGTACGGGTGCATAATTGTGACGTGCTTAGTGTTGAGATGTGTGGACCGAAATAATAGTTCTACATCGGATAAATGAAACTTTATAATGAAGTATATAAGTGATGATCTCCCATCAACTAGTACCGAGGCCTTTTGAGATAAAACCTCATACCAAAGAGTTGAAGATAATTAAGTTGGGGACAAAGATATCGGTGGTGACGGAGATCCACGAGCTCATGCACGAAATAATAGTCCCACTTCGGATAATTGAAACTTGTTGAATTGTGGCTCAAATTAGTAAATTGGATAAATACATGTTGACGTGTTGAAGAATATTTGAGTTCAACTCAAATATGTCCATGGTTATGTGTTGAGATAAACACATACTTGGTGTGTTGAATCCGTGTAGGATTTAGAGTTAGAATGTGATGTGGAGTTCAACAAATAGAAAGCATGTGCATTAGTTATCTAAGTGAAACGTGACTAGTGTTGAATTTGACAACAACTCAAATTCAGACTCAAATTGTGATACATAGTGTTGCATTGAGTTTTTTGAGAGAGCCGACTGTGAGATTAAATCTTACGTGACACTGTGAGATTAAATTTTATTGGGGTTTCTATCTGGAGTTTAGATAGAGGAGGTTTTTCCTTTGTGTACTAAACTATTAATAATGGATTGCCTTGTTTCTTGCTGTGGTTTTTACCCCGATTTTGAGGTTTCCGCATAAATTCTTGTGTTCACTATTTTCTCTGTGGTTGTTGCCTTTGGGTGTGTCCGTGTGATTTGCGATCTTAGATATTCCACGGTGATTTGTCACAACAAAACTTCATAATGAAGAATATAAAAAAAAAAAAAAAAAATTAACACTTAGAGTATGTTTTGGAGAAGGTATTTGAGTCAAAACTTGATTCATGTGTTCAGGTTAGCCCATAACATTGGTGCAATACATGTTAAATTTGTGCTTTTAGACACATTGATGTATTTAACGTGCACGTGTTATTAATGCGGGACACATAACCTATTTGGAGATGGTATTGGGGAGCCAAGAGCTCAAGAAGGGTCATGCATACGGGCATGGTTACGGGTATGTGCGTGGGACACTAGGTTGGGAGATTGAATCTTGTTGAGGTTATTATCTAGTTTTATATAAAGGCAGTTTTCCTTTTACGTATTAAATTATTGGTAGTGGATTACCTTATTTCTCGCGTGTTAATTCATGTGACTGTGATCTTGGGAATTCCATGATGATTTGTCATAACAGGAACGCTATCTTTTTTCTTTATATGCTCTTCGTATCTAGCTAAAGTAGTTCATGACATCCATATATCTGATAACAAATGGGTAAATTGATGGATGCACTCAGAAGCAACTTGACACCTGATCCACAAGCCTTATATTTAAATTTCAAGTTTTTGGTAATAAAAAAAAAACCCAAAAAATCAATATCTATCCTGATTACATTGAACAAATATGGCACAAATCCAGGAAAAAATACAAAAATAAATTAACTCCAACACTTAGTAACACAAAAAAAAAAAAAAACAAAAAAAAACCAAAAAATTTCCAATTTATCAAATTTCATACAACAAATCATTGTGCGAATTCGTTACTAAAACAGAAAATCAAGGTTAAGCAACAAAAAAAAACACAGTGAAACGAATTATGGGTGCAAATTCATCAAAAAACTCACCCTTAATTGCTGAAACGGGAAGCTTTGGGAGAGTTCCGAGAAGGGTTTTTCGCCCATGGAAGATCAACGATGGAGAAAGCAAAGCAGCGCTGATCGAAGCCATACTCAGCTGTAAAAAGCAGAGCAACAAAAATGGAACAATTAGAGAACTCAGAAACGATAAAAAGAATCAAAACAAGCGGTTTCCTCAAATGGGTATTCTCACAAGAACCCGAAAATCAGAAAAGCAAGTGCTTTATTGAGAGAAATCTAATCAAATGGCGGAGGCTCAGCATTTACTAGTGTGTGTGAGTGAACTTGAAGAGGCGGAATTAGCAAAGCAAAAAGTGAAAGAGTTCAAGGAGAAGATACAGATTTGGAGTGGATGATTTCCAGACACACAGGAATTGGGGACCCCTCTTGGATGTGTCGCTACTCATGTACTCATGTTTCCACACAGGGACTTTCCATGGACCAAAATAGCCTAGAAATCTTGTTCATTAGTATTTTTTTTCCTTAATTAGTGGACTAATATATGACCAAATTTGCTACAATGACACCGTAAACGCTTCTCCAACTTAACAATACTAAAATGAGCAGTTATATGTGCACCCCACATAAGTGCAAGGGCAAGCCACTTGATTAGTCCAATCCACATAGTGATTAGGGCACCCCAAAAATTCGTTTAATCCCCAAAATACCCTTGTTGAGGAGGGCACCCACAAGAATTTGGAACGAATTCGTTCCCGCCTCCCAGCAAACCCTCGAATCTCCAAGTTTCTTGGTGATTGACGAGTTGTTCTTGGCGATTTGAACCCCATAGATTGGTTGGCGAGTGTTTGTGTCTTCACCGTCTGCTTTGGAACGAAGGAGGAGGCGTTGGGAGTGATTGACTTTCGGGCTCAAGGGTTTTGTTGAATCGAATGTGAGCATTTGATTGGAGTTTTCGTTGTTTGTGTTGATTTTGTTGTACAATTTGTTGGTGTTGTTGTTGTTTTGGTTGATAGGTAATGTTGTCGAATTATTTGATGTGGTTTTCAGTGGTTTGGTTGTCCAGCCGAAACTCTAAAAAGAAGGTTCGATTGTTGATGCCCGAACCTTTTATTGAGTTTCAGTCATGTACAACCGAACCTTATGTTGAGGCTCGGTCACATGCATCCGAATGTTTGATCGAATTTCGGATGAATGTGACCAAAACTAGGATTGAGGTTCGGTTTTACATGGCCAGAACTTACAATCAAGTTTCGGTTGTTTGACTAAACCTTATTGATTTCAATATATTTAAAGTTTGCAAATCTATATATTATAACTTATCTTGTTCACTACTGGGGATGGGTCGTCGAAGAGGTGGTGACACGGGAGGAGGCCGATGCCATGCGGCGATAGGCACCCATGGTGGACGGCGGAGAGCTCGCAAACAACTTCATATAGAAAGTCCAAGCAATTTGAACGCGTTACGAGATCCCTGTTGATCTTTGCGACCTCCTCAAAGACAGTCCTCGGGATTTTCTTCCGACTCAAGTGAGGAAGAGCGGGTACACATCGAACAAGGCAATGTTGTGGAAGGAAATGAGAATAAGGGGCGGGTAGTAGAAGAGTTAGGATCCTCATCTCGAAGAGGAATCGACGAGGAATTAGAAGAAGGGACCGGTGTAGGAGAATTAGAGGGAGGAGTTGTGGGGAGTGGAGATAGTGAGAGAGGTATGGATGAGAAGGGAGAAAAATCCTCATCGAGAAGAGGGTTAATTGGTGATAAAGGGGAGTTGGAGAGGGAGAAGAAGAGACTTCGGGAAAGGGAAAATCATAAGGGAGAATAATAAGGGCCTAGAGAGCGAGAATCGAGGGTTCGAAGAGGGGTCACGGGAGGAAGATTGAGAGGAATCTTTTGGGGGGGGGGGGAGAAGAGAGGAATGGAGAGGGAGAAGAGGAGGGAGAAGGCGAGTTATCCGAGGAACCGATGAAGATGAGGAAGAAAGGACACGTGACAAGGAACGTGAGAAGCGGGCATCATCAAGTAGTATGGTAGTGGAAGAGGCCACGAGATGACCTATCGAGACCTATTCCAAGTGGCCCACCGACCGTTCCATATTGGCCGGTTTCAACAACCATGTGGCTATTTGTTATATGGAAGAATGTAACTCTCCAATAACTTTAAAGTATTTTTGCACTTGTGTTTTATTTAGTAATTATTCAATATGCTTTTGTTTGTGTATTTGATAATGTGTCTAACTTTGTGTACTTGTGAATTTCGGGAAAGATAATCGGCGGCTTGGGATTTGCAAACTTATCACACCGACACTCGCCGACCTTCAAAAGATTATCGAAAAGTCTAGGTTGAGCACACTTATCGAGTGCTCATATGTACAAGGACACAATCATATCGGCTTTTGTGGAGCCCTGGCAACCAGAGACCAACACATTCGCTTCCCATTTGGTGAAATGTCAATCACACTGGAAGATGTGGGTAGGTTGTTGAAGATTCCAGTTGTTGGAAAGCCAGTTGCAGTTGAGCCACTTTCCAAGTCCGAGGCTATCGAGTTGGTGCCGCAATGCCTTGAGGTGTCTAAAAAAGAGGCCGAGACAGCGATCGGTCCGCAAAGGGGTATGAATGTTAAGAAAAGTTGGACAAAGTCAAAATGGGGGATTAAACCAAAAAGGACGAAGAAGAACAAAGACAAGCATATACCGACTCCCCGGGTTGAGTGCACGGCAGGAACGTACCTCTGGTATATGCTCGGGTGCACTCTATTTGTCGACAAGACTTCCACGTAAGTACTTGTCCAATCGATGCGATTCTTTGGAGAATTTGGACGAGATTAGTACATATTCGTGAGGTGTTAAAGCACTAGCATACTTGTATCGGCAACTCGGCAATGCAAGTCGTGTGGAAGCTTGCCAAATTGCGGGTTATCTTACGTTGCTTGAGGTTTGTCTCTTTACTTTTTGCACCCTCAATGACAAGTCCAAATATAAATCTGTATAATCCATTTGTTTATATTATTGTTTGTAGGGATGGGTCTACGAGCATTGTGATCTCCACCTAGCACACATCAATACAAAGTACGTCGATAGCCTCACTTGCGTGTGTAGGTGGATACGAGAAGAAAGAACATGGGCTTAATAGATCTAACGTGGAGAGGTTGCGTAGGTCACTGACGGGGCCCAAGCAAGCAAGGTATTGTTATTATTTAAACCCGTCAATTCAAATTTGGATTGAATTGTGAATTTGTAACTTCTTATTAACTTTCTACTAGTTGTTTTGCTTCAGGTCGATTGGGACCCATATGTGGATATTCGGGTGGATGATGACGATGACATTACGGAGATTGCGTTTTAGATGGGAACCTTAAAGTTCTTATCGATAGCAGAGTCGTACCACTCGGATAGGTTTTTACGCCAAATGGGCCACATATAGCACATCCCTTTGGTTCCCTACAAGCCTATTAGAGTGAATAGAGGCAAATATGTTGCATGATATCTCGTGAAGTACAACTTCCAAGCGAGAGATATGAGAGAAGTGGCAAGATCATGTCTTGTCGACGAGAACTAGAGGCGTGAGAGCCGTATGTATGCTTGGGAAGCTGCTCGAGCTATCTCCCATGGTTCAACAAGATTTCTCACCCATTAGTTGAGAATCGGAGGGCAACATGGCGATCCCGTTGATGATGATGATGACTTGCTTGATGTAAGTTATTCTTATATGGATTTTTCAACTATCTCCTTATTTTCAATTCCATTGTCAAACCTTTTGATATAATTTTTTGTTAATCGTATGCAGCGTGTCAGACGAGCCGTGGACGTTGTGTCGAAGTGGAAAGCATTGCCGGCCAGTGAGTCTACCATGACCTCGGCAGAGAAGATGGCAGACGATGTGCTTAGGCACCTGACAGGAAAATGATCATAAATATCAAGTGCTTTTGAAGAAGGGACTCAATCAAGATCACACACAGTTGGATATGTTTTCGGACCATCTAAGCGTAAGCATTCCAAAGACTGAGACCAGCCCCAGATGAAGTGTACAAAGGGGAAGAAATGATTACTTTTGGTCATTTGTTTTTGTCCTTAGTGGAATGTTCTTGGATATTGATCAAACAATGGTTTTGTAAAGAAGCTGGTGCTTAATTTGACTTGGTTGTTTCATACTTTTCTTTAAATGAATGTGTTAATTGGATTTGTGTTATGCTATTCATTTTTGTATGACTGTTATTTATTGTTCTATTAATGATTGTTAGTCATTGTTGGTTTTCGTTGAATTCAGGTCATTGCATGACTGATTTTTTTGGTTCCTCAATGAGGTTCTATTTGAATAGGCCCGGACATATATTGAAGGTACGGTCAAGATTGCTGAGTATTACTACGACGTTCGGTCACATACGACCGAGTGGTTTAACATTATGGTACTTTAATTTGTTTGGTCTAAAACGACCAAAACCTCTAACAAGTTTCGATCTCGTATGATTTGTACAATTTTCTAACGTTCGGTTGAGATTAACCGAACATCATGATGTGACACTTTAAGGATTATGTTGATTACCTACAAATTTGAAACTATTAAATATCTTAAGTTTAGCCCAACCGAACAATTTAAAACCAATTTGGTTGGTACCAACCAAACACTTCATTTGGTGGACGATCTAATACGTTCGGTTGGGTGTTAACTTAATACGTTCGGCATTCACTCACCGAACATTTTATAAAATATTTGGTCATGCTTGGTGAACAAGTATCTCATTCACATGTTGCCATATAAGTATTTTATGTACACAAGTGCTTGCCAAATTGAAGTATAAGTATATGTCCACATGTTGCCTTATAAGTAGTTTATGTACACAAGTGCTTGCAAAATCCATACAAAAGTATTTTATGTACGCAAGGTAAGGTTCCACAAAATGTATGATACTTGAAGTTGTAGGTGCCAAAAAAAGACTTAAACTTCAAGTGGAATGTACAAAAAAATGATTTTCACAACTTCAAGGGGTGCCTAAGTCTACGGTAATCGGAGTCCCGTTTTGAGAATGAACAACTTTAGGTGGGTTCTTCATGATCAAGTTCTCACCCCATCCTATCGCCTCTCGGTTCTATATTTTTCGCCACCCGGGATATAAAAGAGGAAAAGGGGCATATGCATTGAATAAAACCGTACATGAAACACGAAAAACACCTTATAAAAAATGTAGCAATGACAGAGTGAACATGTAATAAGCTCTCTTAATACAAATACTTTTATTAAAATTGTAATTTTTAACCTCATAAAGTGGTTGTCATTAACGTGTGTTATCCCTATTACAACCCTCTCGGCGATTGAAATCGGTGGTTTGCCCCTTAGTGGAGGGAATGTCATAGTACCACTCGGTGATAAAATCACTACCATGGTCGGGTAACATGTAGCAATGACAAGTCCCATGTCGTGCATACTCATCCACTTTTCCGAAAGAGCGCACTCATCCCCGTAGTAATCTTGCGAGGATTGTATAATGCGGTCGTAGTGATCCTTACTAAGGATTGTGCGCCAAACATTTTCGTTCCGTGGAGCTCCCAATACATGTCATTGCGTACTTGTTTCCAGGCATCGTCTTCTTTATGGCCGAGACCGACCGCAATGTACCCGATATCCACAATTCTCATCTCCACATACATCATCAACTCTTTCAATATGATCAAGCCATTCCATTGGGACTAGACCCTATAACCAACACTAGACAGACGATCCAAGCATGTTCGCGTTCTATGAACCTTTTTTTGACTTGTTTGGTAACTTGCTATGGTATCTTATCTCGGTTCAAGAACATACTCGAAGTGGTGGGGTTTCTTTTCGTAGATACATCACATTCATCTTCTTTAGGGTTCTTTCTTTTTTTCCCAACTTGTGACACCTTTCCTTTTCCCGATTCGATCGCTTTCTTCCCCTTGTTTTAAATTTCTCATTCGAGACGCAAGAGACAGTGAGGAGGGACAACTAATCTCTCAAAGTTGTTGGACTATCCTTATGCGTTGATCTTCCCTACCAACACTTTGAAATCTCTCAATTACCATTTGAATCTCATCTATGAAATTGTACTGCTCGACTCGGGATTCATGCTCAACTTTTGCCGTTGTCTATGTATATTGTTGAGTGGTATGGGTGAACCCGCCAATTGATAAGTTGCAAGTTCATGAGCGTAAAGAAGACCATGGGTCATGCACAATACACAACCACACCGAACGAGAATCGGTCCCAACATTTTTCACGAGATCCAACTCTTGTCAAATTTTTTATAATGCAACTTGTGAAACAAATCCTCGCAAAGAACGAAACAAGGTATCACCAAAGCCGTGTTGTACGACATTTAAACTCTTCTCGAAAGACACTTTGATCTTATTGTGTTAGCCTTCAAACATGCTATTAATGTATGGCCATATAGTCACGAGTTTCCTTGAGAATTTCCAATATGTTTCTTCAAGGTATTGCTACGTTCTCAACTCTACCGGTCGTGTAATGTCCAAGATGTAATATTCTATCAGTCCATGCTCGCACAAATCGTTCCTTGTAATCCCTTACCCATGTGCTCATCAAATAATCTAGCAATCCATTAATACAAGCATATTTGGCAACCAAGTTAGTCATCCTAGAATTGAAGACACCTTCGGAAGTAGCAACCATCACAACATTCCACCTTCTCAAGAAGATTGAAATCTTCATTCCGTGAAAAAAAAACTTTTCGTGTCATTTGCCATACCCTTATTGATGTGCCATGTGCATAAAATGTGAGATGAAGAGGGGAAAACAAACTCGATGACCTTAATCAACCACAACTCCCTGTCAATAAGAATCACTTATGGGTCGACCATCCATCCATAAGGTTCTTTAGATTCTCGAACCCCTAAATATAGTTCTTTTGTGTCTCTCTTGATATAAATGCAAAGTCGACAAAGAACATGACCTCGGTTGACGTAACACCAATTATCTCAAGCAATGGCATAAGATAACGATTGTTCTTGTACGTACAATCCATCAACAAAACCAAAAGGAAACACCGAAGTAACTTGATAGAGTCCGGATGAGCTCAAAACAAGTCTCGTGACCTCGTCGGTTTTGTCATCTTTCCTATGCCAAGTTAGATACCCATGTGTATCCAATAAATGCATCAGTTGTTGCATTTGTGATCTTCCCGAGCTTCCTCTACCCTATGCTTTTGCTTCGCATTATAGATTGTGCGCAATGTTGATGCATTTGATATATCCCTCTTCTTTAAAGTGTCCAAAATCTATCGAGGCTTGATGTTGCCTTTCGTCATTTGAATCATAACAACATGCTCTCCGGATTTAACCGTCCGCATATGAGTGGCCCTCCATATAACACCCAATGTCGTGGTTATGTCACCCGCAAACCACTTGTTACATGCCATAAATGGTCTTCACGTTCTTTAACTTTAATAGCAAACGAGCAATTACACTTTTTTGTCCCGATTTTACTCTTCGATTGCCCCTTCTCACCCTTTTCTTTAATCTTGTCTTTTGAGTTCACTATGTTGAGAACCTTACCTACTTTCATTTTACCAACTTTTTGGACCACACCCCTATAAGATCTAGCCCTCTCACAAACCATGTTCACCCTTTCCCAACGACGAACATCCCCCCACATCAGAATTCTACGTGACTATAACAAACAATCTATTGGATCCTTGTGTTTGCACCCAACTAACCGCCTCATGCCTACTTGCAAATGGTGCTTCGGGGATGAATTCATTAGTGTAGTTATGATAGACGCTAGAATCAACTCTTTCCTACAAATAATGAAATACCAAAGTATCGGGTGTCAAATTCAATAAGACAAAATAATACTCACAAAAAATCGAGGTTCGGTTATGTCCGAGTAGGTATGCTCGGTTACTATCAACCGAACATTGGAAATATGTTCGGGCTTCAACAACTGAAAAAATAAATATTTCTCGGTTACCCATCTAAAAACATTTGAAGTATGTTCGGTTTCGTCTAACCGAACATACAACTAAGGTTCGGCCCTGGATGGCCGAACAGGACGTCGAAATCTTAAATTTGCTCAAAAAGTTCAAACATCTACCTCTCCATGTTGCACATCATCATTTCCTACATGTTCGGCCTCCATTTTCAATCAAAATCAACCAAACTATGATGTCGAATCACGAAGCCCTACACAATCAAACAAAGTACTTCAACACCATTCATTCAAAACCACTTCAAATCCTATTTTCGTGCATCTAACATGGAGGATACGATACTTACACGAATTGGGACAGTTCCTTGACGCACAAGAACCAATGTGGGGTCCTCGGTTGTCGGAAAGAGTTGATCCGATATGTGGCAACGTACGTGAGAGAGGAAAGAGGACAGTGGAGAGATTTTGGATTTGTGAAGGGATAAGTTGGTAACTTTCATATGTTTTAAATATTGTTATTTTTTTCATTTTTTGTGGCTTGCCCTTACACTTTTATGGGGTGCACATAGCTTGCCCCTATTAAAATAGTGTAACACTAATATAATTCATATTTATTTTGGTATAAAAATTGACACTAACACTATTCACGTCTCCAACTCATCAACATTATCTTTTACACTATTTTAATTTTTATTATTATTTTATTCAATTTAGTTTTTAATCTAAAAGTAATAAAATTATAAAAAATGACTTTAAAAAAATATAAAAACGGGAAAAAAAATAAAAAAGTAGTGACAAGTGAACAAGCGGTGAATAGCGGCACTATTCACTCAATGTCATCCCACTGGGATGGCGTTGAATGGGTCACTATTGCTCCACCAACGCCCATTTTGTCATTTGGTTGGAGTTGGTCTAAAGTCATAACTTAGAAGATGTGGCGTGCTAGTTATGCATGAAAATGGGTGTGACTTTGGGGTGCGCGCACGCATTTCTCGATGCATAACCCGTAGTATGTATACCCCAGTAGCGTGCACGAACGACTTTCAAAGCCGACGTGACTTGGGGGCGACTTTCAAAGCCGACGTGACTTAGGGCGACTTTCAAAGCCGACGTGACTTGGGGTGTAAGTTCGGTGATGTCATAACCACATTGTCTTTAGGAGACGTCCATGCGCGCCTTGAGATGTACACATCATGTGTTATGTGCTAAGAAATGTGTACACACATCCCAAAACCCCACTTAGTTTCTTGTGACCCCACACGCCACATCACCTAATGTGATTTTGGGGAGTGTCATTGTAGCATTTTTCTGTCACAAACTAAAGATTATTGTTTCAAGGCCTTGTTTCAATTGAATTGATTCGAAAATGAAAGTAGCATATAGTTGTCATGGCAAAATGGAAGTTACCTCGTTAAATAAGTTGAAGCACTCTTAAACCATGAGAAAAAAATTGTAGTTTTTTTTTATTATAATCATTCAATTAAGAGAAATTTTTTTCTTAATTACAAATTGATCGAGAAGTAATTACAACCTTGCTAATATTTAGTGGACATATCTAACCGATCATAATAGTGAAACGTAACAAGAGAGTGCCGAGTCATCGACTCCAACTCATCATGCCCAATCTACAATTGAAGTTCACAATCGAGGCCCAAGCCACGAGGCCCAAGTGAGTTACCAAAAGGTCAAGTGGGCCAATGACTTTGTTATGTAATATGAGTCATAGTTGTTGAGTTTTATTTGATCTTTTGTAGCCCAAATTAGGCGTGCCCTAAAGTCATAACCCAGCGGGCCGGCCGCTTGAGGCTCAAAGGCGGTGCGGCGCCTTAGCCCAAAGTGAGGTGGGCGCCAGGAGGCCGGGTCGAGTGAGTCGGCCTTGACCGGGTGGCCCTTGTTCGACCGAACCGGGCCGGGTTCGAGCCCAACCCACCCTAAATTAATTAAAAATTTTAAAAAATATAAATAAAATAAATATCGAGAAAAATAGGAGAAATAGCTAGAAAATTACAGAAAAATCAAGAAAAATATAATAAAATGGGAAAAATATAAAAATATTGTTTTGAGGACATTTGGGGCTTCGGCACCCCGGTATAACTCGAAAAGTATACCAAAAATTAAACTTTTTGAAACAAAATCTCAAATTTTTGGTCACACATTATAAATTTTCTTGATGTGACTCTAAAATAATAAAAATGGTATAAATGGACACTAGGGACTTAGGAGGCTATAGTCGGGTGTCGGGTGCGTATCTCGAGGCGTGTGCGGGATATTTTGGAGAGACAATTGCGATTGCTTGAGGTAAGTAAACCCACGAGAAAATTAGTTAAAAATTCTTTTATGACACTTACTTTATTTCGCATTTCAATAATTCCATTGTGCTTTCTATTCTTTGTTCATTTCTTGTTCATCCACTCCCAGTGTGTATGTGTGTTTGTCGACGGGGTCGCGCATGGCACGGACTCACACCCAGGAGCTAGCTACCCCGCGCTATTCGAGTAATTGACCATGTTAAGGCTACGCGGTGACTATTCTCCGCGAGACCCGTAGGTTGAGAGATGTTTGACGAAGGCCTAAGTCTTCGTCATGGGTTCCTCTCTCGAGATGTTTGGATGAGGTTTCTCTCATTCAATGGTTCCTCTCATTCGACCGTGAGATGTTTGGCGAGGTGATCGTCAATGGTTCCTCTCGGTTTAGCTAAGACGATTCCGGATGTCGACTAGGGTTCTCTGTCACGCTACACTCGTGTCCAAATTCGACTTCTCAACGACTTATTTTCATGCGATTACTTTATTCTTGTTCCTTATTTAAATTGCATGAACTGTAGCCGTTTTATTGGATTTCGTGAATATTAGCTAACGTTCTCGGGATTTACTCACATGGGATTTGTCATTGTTTTTGGTGACAAATCGAGATCCTACGACAAGCGGGGCAAGGGGTCTTAGGCGACTACCTACGAGTTAGGAGAGCCCCATCGAACTTTTTGTGTAGGTGTCTTTATGCATTTATTTACTATTTTATGGAAATTTCGGGAGGACTTGTATACACGATAGATGTATATGCTTACATTTTGTACTTTTGTCGCTCTTGATATACATGATATCTAATGTCGGGTTTCCACACTATAGGGTTATTTAAACTATGCAAACTTTTTATTTCTACCGTGTTTGTATGCTTGAAGACTTTCGCTTGATGTTTAATTTATAATAATTTAATAAATCATGATCAACTTACTTAGTCAACTTAATGTAAATATTCATAAAAATATCCATAAATATTAAGTTAAGGCGAATAAGATACGTGCAAAGGATTAGGTCGCGGACAGTTAAAAGTAAGTATGCGGTGACGTGGCATACTTGGTGACGTGTCTGGCGACGTGGCGGTACCCGGTTTGCCTCGGAGTTTGGGGCCGTCACAATTGGTATCGAGCCTAAGTTCGAGCGAACTTAGTGGAAAATTTAATATAACCGAATAAAACTTAACAACAAACATTAGATGTGGAAACCCGAAGATCCCGACTTAGAAGCGTAGTTGGGAAGCGAATATGGGACGGGTAGTACCAAGGCTTATATGTATTATATTTTGATTTGTAATAGTATATATGCGTATACGAGGCGATACGGACCTTCGCTATCGTATGATATGACATGGACGGACGGTGACTCCACATTCGGGGGATGGTGGACGGACGAGTGGCACTACGCCTATCGCGATCATTTAGAGGGTACTTGATCGGATCGCGACACACAATCGACAGTTCGAAGCGCAGATGATGTCTTTGCTCGTGCTCGAGACGGCGGCTATTGTGACACTTACCGTCGCCATCACACCGAGTGTCACCAGAGACAGCGGCCGCGCCGATTGTTCGGGGTACCCGATCACTACGATTATGACAAAGACTACCACACCGACTACGTTTTAGAGACTCATCGAGGCTATCACACCGACATCTACATATGCGGTGTGTGAGACATAGACCGACCCAGGATCATGGATAGTAGAGTCAACCGAGACACTAGAGGTTAGACTTGAGGATGTCCACGTTGTCGGTGAGTTTCCGATGTCTTTTCGGATGATCTACCATGATTGCCCCCACACATAGAGATTGAGTTCATTATTGATTTAGTACCAGGCACAGTAGCCGATAGCTAGCGAGCCGTCTTAGGATGTCACGGAAGGAGCAAGAGGAGTTGAAGACTCAATTGGAAGATTTAGAGAAGAAGGGGTTTATACACCCGAGCACATCACCCGGGGAGCACCGTTCTGTTCGTTAAGAAGAAGAACAGTAGCTTGAGGATGTGCATTGACTATAGGAAGTTGAACCAGGTGACAATGATCGAAATTGTTACCCTTTGCTAAGGATCGACGATTTGTTTGACCGGTTGGTCGGAGCCGTGTCTTCTCTAAGATCGACTTAAGATCGGGTTATCATCGGCTCAGATTCGGGATGAAGATATACCTAAGGCGCATTCAACACCGAGATATGTATTATTTGAGTTTACTGAGTGATGTCGTTCGGACTAACGAATGCACCGGCCATGTTCATGGACTTGATGCGCATAGTATTGAAGCCGTACTTGGATAAATTCGTCATAGTCTTCATTGACGACATATTGATCTACTGAAGACTCGCGAAGATCATGGGCAACATCTCGAGCGAGATATTGATGAAGGCGAGAGAACACAAAGCCGTATGCTAAGTTCACTAAGTGCGAGTTTTGGTCGTCGAAGTCAAGTTCTGGGACACGTGATCGGTGACAAAGGTATATCGGTGGACCCGAGTAAAATTCATGTCGTCATCGATCGGCCGACACGAGAGACGGTGACGGATATCACGAGTTTCCTAGGGTTGGCGGGATACTATCGGCGATTTGTGAAGGATTTCTCGAAGATCATTGCGCCGATGACTTATTTGACAAAGAATGATGTACCTTTTGATTGGTCAAAGGAGTGCGAGGACGCATTTACACGATTGAGGATGAGGCCCGACTCTATCGCACCATTACTAGTGTTGCCGAGCCAAGCAAGAGATTGACGGTTCATGCGATGCTTGCGGCACGGGGCTAGGTTGTGTACTGATGCAGGGAGACAGCGTAATCGCCTACCTATCCCGACAATTGAGGACCCATGAGAGGAATTATCCAGTGCACGACTTGGAGCTTGCAGCAGTCGTATTTGCATTGAAGGTATGAAGACATTACCTCTACGGTGAGAGGTTCACATTATATACGAGATCATAAGAGTTTGAAATATTTATTCACTCGAAAGATCGAACATGAGACAACGACGTTAGCTAGAGTTTGAAGGACTACAACTTCTCCATCGAATATCACTGGGAAGGCAAATGTCGTAATGTGAGATGCATTGAGCGAGGAGATGACCGATTCTCGAGACGAGTTGCCTATCATATGATGCACGAGTATGGTTTACTTGAGGCGGCGGCAACACTGAGTTTGATAGAGGTTCCTGCTACAGCGGACACACAGATTCGTGGACAGATTGGTGTACCGTCTATTTCTATTCCGCAAGTGTTGGAGTGTCAGAGGATTGACGAGATGTACTCGAGATTCAGTGAGATGGCACGCAGTCCCGATCACCCAGATTGGAGCGAGTCTGTGGATCAATGTTTGAGGCACCGAAGGAGGTTATGGATTCCAGCAGTGGCAGAGATACGCGATGGGATACTCCGGGAGGCTCACAGGTCCCGATATACAGTGCATCCTGGCAGGACCAAAATGTATCACGATATGCGACGATTATTTTGGTGGTCAGGGATGAAGGCGGACGTCGGCGCCTATGTTAGGGGTTGTGAGGTGTGCCAGCAGGTTAAGGCTAAGCACATGAGGCCTGGAGGGTTATTGCAGTCATTGCCCATCCCTTAGTGGAAATGGGAACACATTACGATGGATTTCGTTTGTGGATTACCGCAGACTTTACGGAAACACGATGCGATATGGGTGATCGTGGACAGGTTGACGAAGTCAGCTCATTTCCTACCAGTTTCTATGAAGTATAATTTCACACAGTTGAGCATATTATTCGAAAGAGAGATTGTACGACTGCACGGAGTACCAATTTCGATTGTTTCAGACCGAGACAGTCGTCTTACATCAGCATTGTGGCAAGCTATGCAGGAGCAGTTTGGTACTAAATTACAGTTTAACACTGCATTCCATCCTCAGACAGACGGACAATCAGAGAGATTAATACAGATACTCGAGGATATGCTCAGGGCATGTGTGTTGCAGTTTGGTGGGTCTTGGGAGGAGTACTTGCCACTCTGTGAATTTGCTTACAACAACAGCTATCAGGCCAGTATTGGGATGCCACCATTTGAAGCTCTGTACGGTAGACCATGTAGATCACCGGCTTGTTGGGCAGAGCCCGATGATACAACAGCTGTGGGGCCTGAGATTGTTGTGGACCATACATAGAAGGTGAGACTGATTCGTCAACGGTTGTTGGCTGCCCAACACAAACAGAAGAAGTATGCGGATAGGTACCGCGATGGGCTGAGCTACGAGGTAGATGATTGAGTCTACTTGAAAGTTTCTCCGTTGAAGGGTCATCGGAGATTTGGGATCAAGGGGAAACTAGCACCAAGATTTATTGGGCCGTTTCAAATTGAGAAACGAGTTGGGAAGGTCGCTTATCAGTTGAGATTGCCAAGTCGATTGGCAGGGGTTCATAATGTTTTTCATATTTCGATGTTACGGTTAGCTAGATCGGGGACCGAGACCAGATGGTTGATATGACTAGAATCGAGGTTCGACCGGATGTGACATACGAGGAACACCCTATTGAGATAGTGGACCGCAAGGTACGGACTCTTAGAAGAAAAGAAATACCTCTTGTACTCGTTCGATGGCGAGTATCATAAAAACGAGGGCCTCACTTGGAAGAGAGAGTCTACCTTGCGAGAGCAATACCCCCAATTGTTCCAAGGTAAAGATTTCATTAAATTTGAATTTCGGGACGAAATTCCTTTTAGTTCGGAAGATTGTAACGGTTCACTCTAATTAATCCCGATTAAGCGACAAATTGATTAAGATCCTAATCTCGGACCCACGTGGACGTCGTGTAAAAAGTTTAGGGCACGCCTAATGGGTGAAATATGTTATTTTTGTGTGGCGAATGTTTATTTATTTTACTATTATTTAATAGTTCGCGCGCGTTAATTGAGAATTTCGCTTTGTCACGTTGTGCGCGTGTAGTGACGAGAGAGTGCGACGTCGCGGAGTGCGCGCGTAGCGCGGTGTACGGGGTTGTATGAGATTGAGTGGTCACATCACTCACCCCATCATGTCACACATCACATCAAACCCATCCCTCATCATTTCAATTTGTCTTTTCTTCAAAAAAAATAATAAATAAATAAAAAATTTCCTTTAAAGAGAAAAAACGAAGAGAGAGAGAGAGAAAGAAGAGAGAGAGAAAGAGAAGATGAGAGAGAGAGATAAAGAGAGAAATAGCACCAGAGAGTGAGAGAGAAGACGGGAGGTGCCCATGGATGGATCATGACGGTGGCTCCCGGTGCAGCAAGCGCGCATGAGAGCCGGCAAGCGGCAACAAAGCTCGCGGACCAGCAGCAGCGGCGATGGCGGCGGTGGCGAAGCTGGAAGCAGCGGGCGACGTCGGCATCTCAGCAGATGGATGAGTTGCCTGGCAGCGGCAGCGCGGTGGCACGACGGCTGTAGTGGCGCGGTAGTACCTCGACAGCAGCGACGCGGTGAACGAGCCGCGTATGGCGGACGGCGAGGTGGCTCGGCAGCGGCGACGCGGTGAATGAGCGGCGCAGCGCCTCAACAACGGCATGACGCGGCGAAGCTGCCGGCAGCGCCACGACATCAACGTCGTCGCAGGCAGCAGCAATGGCGAGAAAGCGGCTGCAGCAGCAGTGGTGGTGAACGACGTGGAACAGCGGCGCGGTAGCGCGTTGCCGGAACAATCCCCGGTATGGTTCGAAAAGTGTGCCAAGTATTAAACTTTTTGGAATAAAAATTTTACAAATTTTGGTCTCGCACTATAAATTCATTTAATGAGACTCTAAAATAATAAAAATGGTATAATTGGACACCAGGGACTTAGGTTACCATTGTCGGGTGTCGGGTACGTATCTCGATGCGAGTGCGGGACGTTTCAAAGGTGTTTTGCAATTTGTTTGAGGTAAGTAAACCCACGAGAAAATTAGTTAAAATTCTTTTATGACACTTACTTTATTTCGCATTTCAATTATTCCATTGTGCTTTCTATTCTTTGTTCATTTCTTGTTCATCCACTCCCACGTATGTATGTGTGTTTGTCGACGGGGTCGGGCATGGCACGGACTCACACCCCGGGGCTAGCCCCCGCGTGTTGTTCGAGTAATTGACCATGTTAGGGCTACACGGTGACTATTCTCCACGAGACCCGAAGGTTGAGAAATGTTTGATGAATGCCTAAGTCTTCGTCATGAGTTCCTCTCGAGAGATGTTTGGATGAGGTTTCTCTCATTCAATGGTTCCTCTCATTCGACCGTGAGATGTTTGGCGAGGTGATCGTCAATGGTTCCTCTCGGTTTAGCTAAGACGATTCCCGGATGTCGACCAGGGTTCTCTGTCACGCTACACTCGTGTCCAAATTCGACTTCTCAACGACTTATTTTCATGCGATTACTTTATTCTTGTTCCTTATTTAAATTGCATGAATTGTAGCCGTTTTATTGGATTTCGTGAATATTAGCTAACGTTCTCTGGGATTTACTCACCTGAGATTTGTCATTGTTTTTTGTGACAAATCGCAGATCCTACGACAAGCCGGGGCAAGGGGTCTTAGGCGACTACCCTCGAGTTAGGAGAGCCCCGTCGACTTTTTGCGTAGGTGTCTTTATGCATTTATTTTTGTTTTATGGAAATTTACGGGAGGACTTGTATACCCGATACATGTATATACTCACATTTTGTACTTTTGTCGCTCTTGATATACATGATATCTAATGTCGGGTTTCCACATTACGGGGTTATTTAAACTATGCAAACTTTTTATTTCTACCGTGTTTGTATGCTTCGAAGACTTCCGCTTGATGTTTA
This sequence comes from Stephania cephalantha, assembly GCA_039657325.1. Lineage (NCBI taxonomy): Eukaryota > Viridiplantae > Streptophyta > Magnoliopsida > Ranunculales > Menispermaceae > Stephania > Stephania cephalantha. The sequence continues at coordinate 38,376,299 of CM077576.1, forward strand.
ATTTATAATAATTTAATAAATCATGAACAACTTACTTAGTCAACTTAATGTAAATATTCATAAAAATATCCATAAATACTAAGTTAAGGCGAATAAGATACGTGCAAAGGATTAGGTCGCGGACAGTTAAAAGTAAGTATGCGGTGACGTGGCATACTTGGTGACGTGTCTGGCGACGTGGCGGTACTCGGTTTGCCTCGGAGTTTGGGGCCGTCACAAATTGTTTGTTAATGATTTTATTTGAATCTTCGCTAAAAATTAATATTAAATAAATTAGAAATTACATTCATTTTTTAACTATTTAAATTAATTATTTATGATAAATAACTGCATACATAATAATTTAAATATATTTTTTTACCAAGTATTAATAAAAAATTCAAGTTGGGGCAAAAAAATCCTTGTACCATCGGTTAAATTAATAATTTGTGATAAATAATCGCATACATATTAATTTAAATGTTTTTTAATCAATTATTAATAGAGATGCAAATCGGGACAAAAAATTCTTGTTCCATCGGGAATCTACTCTAGTAAGTAGATAATTTTCAAAATTATACTCACGGAACAAAAAATATATGGAGGGAAATTCCTCCACTCTAATGGTGGCATAAGTTTGGGTCCAGCGGGTAAAGTCCATACGACCATTACTATAATGAATTATATTCATTGTCCCAGGACTGGTTCGATTTTAAATTCAAACAAAACTACATTGTCCATACCTGTTTTACTTACAATTCGGGTTGTCCATTTTCCGAATTTTTCGCAATTTCAAAAATTAATTTCTTATTTTATAAAGCTTCTTCAAATATTGAAATATGCATATATTATAATCTCATATGATTTAATTTGAAAAAATAACTTCAAAGTCTCAACATATATTCCAAACTATAAACTATTGTAACATTATTGCAAATAATTCATTTAACTAAACATTTAATGTAAAAAATATTGTAGTATAAAAAACTAAAATTCAATTCATTTTAAAAGCAAAGATAACTTTAGTACATTAAATTTTATGTGTATTAGAATAGTGATGTAGTGATGTTTGTTATTCTATTTTATAAGTACTAAGTGTTCAATAAACCTTTTCATCAAAGATATTTTAATTCTATTTATAGTTCGATCGAGTCCGGACCGAGTTTGAGGTCTCGGACCTTGTGCAAACTCAACTCAGTTTTAAATTCGGACATAAGGTTTTTGTCTAGACCCAGGCCCGATTTGTTAAGACATTGTCGATCCCTTTCTATTACGAGTTGGACAAAATTGGGTAGCAGATCCATACACCAAATTGCCACCCCTACTCGCGCCCTATGGGAATGGAGTGGCGATGAGAATTTTGTGACATTCGAGAATTTTATAGGATTTAAGTATCCGAGGTGGGACTAGGGTGGCAATTTGGGTCATGAAACGTTTAACACGACACGACACGTCATAAACATGTCGTGGGTTTGGCATAAGTGGGTCTGGGTCATAAACATGTTAACCTGTTTATACACGGTTAATAAACGAGTCATTAACATGTTAACCTGTGTGACTCGTTTATGACTCGCTTAATTATATACATATATAACTTATAATTTACATATAATTAATCACTCATATAAATACAACTTTTTATTTCTCTTTAACTCTTTTCAAAACCCTAACATAAACCACTTCCACATCTTCATCTTCCACCTTGAGTCCTTGACATAACCTTTTGTGTTGTGAGCTGTGGTACTCGCTCAATTCGATGACGACGAGGAAGAGCAAGAGCTCCACTGTAACTTCTCAAACTCAACAAGGAAGAAGGAGATTGCCTCAGCTTCAACATCAGGTAACGAAATCTCTATCTCTCTCTCTCTCACTCTCTCTCTCTCTCTTGATGATGATGATGATGATGATGATGATGATGATGATGATGCATCGGATCGACAACCATCTCCATCTCCCTTTGTTCGATCGTTCTTCCAAACGAGGGAGATCAAGAGCTCTCCGTCGTTGCTCATCCACCCATCTCCGCCTCCGATCCCCTACCCATCTCGGGCTCCAGTGTCCGGTCCCACATCCATCCGCCCTCGGTCCCCCACCCATCTCTCGCTTCGGTAGATCTCGGCCCCCTCGGACGTCACCATCGACGTCCTCCAGTCCCCACATCCATCTTCGGTTCCTCAGTCCAGCGGCTCCACCGTCCCCATACATCTCTCGCCCCGGTCCCTCACCCATCTCCGCCCCCTCGCCCCCTCTTTTCTAACCTCACCATCGCTTCGTCCTTCTTCCCTAACCCCCAACCTCACCGACAGTTTGAGGAGCTCATCAATGAGAATCACGCCATTGTCTCTTCTCCTATAACTCAATTAGGCTTCCTTTTTGTTTTTGTTTTGTTTTTCCTACCAACCTGTTTTTTAATTAAGGATTTAGGGTTTCGTGAATTATTGTGATGTCTTTGTTGATTTTGATTTTGACTAATTTTTATAAATATTGTGTTTGTGTTGTTGATTTTGATAAGTCTGCAGTTGGACAACATTCTTGATGAGATCAATGATGATGAGTTTAACACCAACACTATTGATGATGTTGAACTTGAACATACTAATGATGATGATGATGATGATGATGATGATGATACTTATGATAAAGATACAAAGCTCAAGTGAAAGAGAAAGAAAACTTCTCTTGTATGGCGTCATTTTGAAGAACTTCCAAAAGGCATAGATGGGAGGAAAATGGCAAAGTGCAACTACATAAATTGGAGTACATCCATGATAGTAGATTCTAAGCACAGGTAACTTGCAAAGACACACCGCATCTTGTCTTAAAAGAAAGCATCATGATATTAGTCAGTTGTTCATTTTACAAGATAGTGGTTCTATTTCTTTTGGTTCATCTAAATTTGATCACGAAAGGTTTCGTGAGTTGTTAACGGAAGCATTAGTGATGCATGATTTGCCTTTTAATTTTGTTGATTATGAGGGCATAAAGAGGTTGTTTATTTATTTGTATAAGGATGTTCAACTTGTGACAAGGAACACTACGAAGGTGATATAATTAATAAGTATAAAAAGGAGAAGGAATTAGTAAAGTCTTTGTTGGATGACGCTCCTGGGATGATATCTTTTACTTTAGATTTATGGACTTCTTTGACCATTGATGGATATATGTGTTTGAAATGCCATTTTATTGATAATAATTGGACTTTGCAAAAGAGAATCTTAAGTTATACGTTCATGCCTCCTCCCCATTCGGGACTTGCATTGTCTACAAACATTCATAATTTGTTGTGTGAATGGGGGCTTGAAAGGAGAGTTTTTAGTATCACATTAGACAATGCTTATACTAATGATCTTTCGGTTGACACTTTAAGAGATGAATTGAATCTAAAAGACTTACTTGTATGCAAAGGCGATCATTTTCATATGAGATGTTGTGCCCACATTCTTAACTTGATTGTTCAAGAAAGAATGAAAGGAGTTGATCCATCAATTGTCAAAATTCGAGAGAGTGTTAGATATGTGAAGGGATTTCAAGCACGAAAACAAAAGTTTCTTGAATGTGTTAGCTTGGTATCGAGTGGGAATAAAGGATTAAGTCAAGATGTGTCAACTAGGTGGAACTCAACTTATCTTATGCTCCAAAGTGCTATTCACCATCGTCGGACATTCCAACACTTGGATTTAATTGATTCAAACTATAAGTATTGCCCTTCGAAAGTGGAGTGGGAAAAAATAGAACAATTTTGTTCTTTTCTCAAAATGTTCTATGATTCCACATTAATGTTTTCGGCACCAATTATCCTACAGCCGAATTTGTATTTTCCGCCGTATATTTGTGTTATATAGAATTGAAAAAATAAATAGAAGGGGATAGTGAGCACTTGAGAGTTATGACAAGTAAGTTGTGGTTGAAATTTGAGAAGCGTTGGTCTGAATTTTGTGCATCTTTGGCCATTGCGTGTGTGTTGGATCCGCGTTATAAGATGACTTTTATCAACTTTGTCTACACGAAGATTTATGGGGAATGTTCTCTTGAATTTCATCGATTCAACACCAAGTTGCAAAGTTTATTTGAGGCTTACAAGTCAAGCTAGCCCTTCTCTTCAACCTTCAAGTTTCAATACATTAAGTAATGACCTTAATGTTAGAAATGATGACACCTTTGACACTATGGAATCATTCAAGGTAAAAATCTTATTTTATTTATTTTATATAGTATGTTTTATCAATGTAGTAAGACCCCAATTAATTTGAGATTAGAGCTATATTGTTGTATTTCTTTTTAAAATGTTATTTGTTATGTGATTTAGGAATTCGATGAAATGTCATCCAACGAATTTAGATGCAATTCACAAAAGTGTCAATTGGAGCTTTACTTAGATGAACCAAAGATGCCAAGACATGTGAAACTAGATATCCTTGACTTTTGGAAGTCAAATCAATTTCGTTATCCTAATCTAGCTTCAATGGCTCGAGATATATTGAGCATCCCGGTGTCTACTGTCGCTTCAGAAGCTTCTTTTAGTGTTGGGGGACGTGTACTTGACCAATATCGATCTTCTCTTAAGCGAATAATGCGAAGCAATTATTTGCTTGCGAGATTGGATATGTGCAAGATTAGAAGGTTATATTAATTTTGACATTTTTCTTGCTATTTATCTTTAGTATCTTAAGCTTTATAATTATTAATAAACTCCACTTTTTATTTGTTGTAGGGCAAGATGGCAATTTGGATTTGGAGAGTATTACGAATATGTACTTAACTTGAGTGTGAGTGATGATCCACGGTTAACTACTTGCTCGAACTCGTTGGAAACTAGAGAACTCGAAGCCTTTTTGCTCATTAAACTTGAATCTATCTCTTACTTCTATGTTAACTTCATATAACCTTGTAGTTGGGTTATTAAACTTGAACTTAACTATTTGAGAACTTGTATTTTTCCTTGTTAAACTTAGATTTTGTCCATTTCTATGTGATAACATTGATATAACTGGTAGGTGGGTTTATATTTTATGTTGTTTGTATTGATTTTGTAGTGAGATATCATTAATCATTTAATCTAGTAGCATCTTTAACAGGTTGATAAACAGGTACATAAACGAGTTGAGTTAAACGGGTTAAACGCGACATGTTTAATAAACGTGTCATATCTTGGTTACTGTTTATTAAACGTGTCGCGTGTCGTGTTTGCAAATAGTGACTCGTTTAATAAACGTGTCGTGTCCGTGTTTAGGATAATTGGGTCGTGACTCGTTTACGACACGACACGTTACGACTCGGTGACATGAATTGCTAGCCCTATGTGGGACCCACATGTTATAGGCGGAGATCATAAATTAAAATATTATTTTTGGTTGTTGTGTGCCAGATGGACTTATTATACTCTATTTGACGCGAAATATGGTTAACTTGAGGGGTAGACGCGGTGTTCGCGAGTATCGAAGCACGTTGGGAATTTTTCCAATTTTTAATGAAATTGAGGTATTTATTGGAGTTTAATTTGGGCTTAAAAGTTTAAGATAAACATGAATAATTAAAAAGAAAAGTGTGAAATTACCCAAAAGGGCAATAGCATTGTTACATTGAGGTTATTTAAGCAAGCACAAAGGTGTAATTTTCTACCAAAATCCCAAGTCATCAAGTGTGAAAACAAGAAATGGGTTTAAAACCCAAAATCACTTCTCTTCCTCATTTCAATCGATCCCAACTGTCTCACACGAAACTTGGTTTCTTAATCTCCTCCTTATTTCATCTCTGCCTTAAGAACGTTTCTTTCTATCAATTCCTCTCTCTGTGCTTCCCTCCCTTCTCAATAGTTTCTTCTTCACCCTCGTGCTCTCTTTCAACTCACGTCTCTCTCCCTCTCGGCGTCATTTACAGTCGTGTTCTCTCTCTTGTTGTCTCTGTCTCTCGTTCGTCAACCTTTGCACATGTTTTCTGCATGAGAGAGCGATGGAAAGAGAGAGGAAGAAGATAAGAAAGCTAATCACAGTGGAGGTGAGTTTTTGATTCGAACATCTCGTTTGAAAATGAAATTAGGGACTTGTGTTGGGAGAATTCGATGGGAATTAAGGGGTTTTAATGTAAAGTAGTATTTATAATCAATTTTGGGTAATTTTGGATAGTTTTCATGGGTTTGAAGTAATTTTACTGAAAACAGTCCATGTTTTCATGTTGTTACAATTTTTAGTGATTTTGGGATCAATTTTGATTAATTAAATGATAAGTTTTGGGAAAATTCTCAATTGGTTTTCATGTTTGTATATCAAGCTTAATCTTTGAGAATTGGCTTAAGGTTTGGTGGGGGTTTATTGGGTTAACTGGGGTCAAAATGGTTACACATAAAAACTAGTTTTGTAGAACTAGTAATACAGTCTAGTTTTTGGGCTACTTTGGGGCAATGATCCGGACAATCAAACGAAGGTTTTTGAGCAAACACTTTTATGGGTTTTCATGTTTATATATCAATCTTAACCCCTGCAAATCAGATTTGATTTTCGAGTAGGTTTTGAAAGGTTTTGGAGGCCAAAAAGGAGCCTTGAAACATGGGACTACAGTGTCATTATTTTTACTGTTTTGAGTAGGCATGTTGAGGAATTGATTTGAGACATCAAATGGGGTCCGATTGACTTGCGAATAGGTTCGTTTGAATCTTAGTATAACCTACTTTGATGATCAATAAAGATTGTAGCCATTGGAATTTGTTTAATTAATGAAAAACAAGTTAGAACATAGTATGTTGATATGGTCCAAAACTGTCCACTTATGACAGTTGCGACTTAGCAAATTTGGGTAATAATTTAAATGAGTATTTGTTATCCAAATTAACTAAGGTTGGACTATTTGAAATCCCTATATATCCTACTTTGAGTAGCACTTAAGCTCGGACCTTGGTACAACTTTTAAATTGGTGAAAAATAGTTGTGAAAATAGTCAAAATTAATGAACTAATTAATTAGTTAAAGAAATGAATCGATGATCAAATGGAGGTGAATGAAATTGTTAGTGCTACAATGAGTAAAATTGAGACTTTAATTGAGAGATCAAAACATAGAAATGAGCTCTAAAAAGATGTGTTAGAGTTATTGAGTGGTTTGAACTCCGTTATGAGATTAAAAATGAGTTTTAATCTCATTGTAAGTTGTAATATAAATTTTTAGTATTCAAGTGGAGTTGTAACTCTTAAAATGTGAATTTGTGATTTAATAGGACTTATTGAAGTACGTGAAAGATGAGAAAATGTGTGAGGCTAATTCGTAACCAACTTTGAGTTGGTTTGGTGGTAAGTAAACCTACAAGTGATCTTTACTATTGATTGAAGATCTTTGTACCTGTAATTATATCATAGTCTGCATTGCATTTTATCGTTCTTGGTCGTTCATTCATAGAGGGAGTGAGGGGGATAAGCTTGTTTCGGAGTTTGGTTTGATTGAAACTAGGTTTCGGTCATGCCTCTACTAGTCAGTGAGACAAGTTTGAGTCTAACACCGACAAGTTACCTTTGCATTTCATGATATCTTAATATTGTCTCTATACTATTTTTGGAAGTCGACGTGTGATTATAGTTAGGAGACAGCGACAAAGTGGATTGCATGTCATGTTGATGCATATATTTTATTGTTTATTTGAAAATGCAATTACATGTCTCCATGTATCGGACTAACAATTGCTAGAGTACGAGATCAATGGAGGAATTTACTTACGATATCTTCGAGTTGTTTTTGATGATGTCGGATTCGACATGAAGACAAGGGACAAAAGGACAAGACTCGAAGATTGTGGTGATTATTTTCATGGTATAAATTTAATTTTTACGGTTTTAAATGGTTTATATATATTGTTTTGGGATTCTCGGGGTGAGTGTAGAACGTGAGGTTTTGTTGAATGGTTATGAGAGTCTCCTAAATTAATTAAAATTATGTTGAAAGGTTTATATTTAAATTATGTTGAAAGGTTTATACTTGAGTTTTGGTGTATTTGAGATTGTAAAGTTGAAATTAAGTTATCGAGACTCTAAGTTAATTTAGAAGTTTGATTCGATATATATTATGAGCTGCGGAGAATTGTGAGTCCTTGAGGCATCTCCCTATTCTCATTGTCTATTAAGTGAAAATTTTCCAGCATGTCACTTTTAGGAGAGGTGTTGTCGAAATTTTTACAAAATATAAAATAGAATTCGTATGATTTCATAATTTGCTCTAATTGAATGAATCATGAATTGAGTTTCATTGATGATATAACTTTAGTTTTGGAGCTTTATTAATGATTGAATTAAAGTATTTTGAGGTCAAAGTTGAAAGATTAGATTAGACTGACTAGATTATCAGAGGATTTAGATAATCTAGGTCGGTCAGTCGTTTTAATGATGAAGGAGTTGACAATTTCCTTCTTTCATTTGTCCCTAATGGAAATTCTCACCTCATTAAGAAATCTTACGATTTTATCTAAAATAAATAAATATAGAAAGAACCCGAAGGTCACTTAGATTAAAATCTTACTAAATTTATTTATGTATTTATTTATTTTGAATAAAATTATAAGATTTTTTAATGAGGTGAGGATTTCCATTGGGGAGAAAGCGAAGAATTGCCGTGAAAGAAGGCAATTCTCATCGCTACTCCATTCCCATAGGGCAGTGTAGGGGTGACAATTTGGTGTTTGGATCTCAGACCCAATTTTGTCCATTTCGAGAATAAAAAGGGCTCGGACAATGTCTTAACAAATTAGGGACGGATGCGGACAAAGGCCTCATGTACGAGTTTAAAACCAAGCCGTCTGGACATTTTGAGACTTTAGACTCAGTCCGGACTCGGATCGAATTATAAATAGAATTAAAATATCTTTGATAAAAAAAGTTTATTGGACACTTAATACTTATAAAATAGAATAACAAACATCAATCTATTCTAATACACATAAAAATTAATGTATTAAAGCTATCTTTGCTTTTAAAATGAATTAAATTTTAAATTTTATACTATAATATTTTTTTACATTAAATGTTTAATTAAATGAATTATTTGCAATAATGTTACAATAGTTTATAGTTTGCAATATTTGTTGAGACTTTGAAGTTACTTTTTCAATAATATATGCATATTTCAAAATTGGAAGAGGCTTTGAAAATAAGAAATTAGTTTTTCAAATTGCAACAAATTCGAACAATTGGACAACCCGAATTGTAAGCAAAACAGGTATGGACAATGTAGTTTCGTCTGAATTTAAAATTGGACCGAGTCTGGATAATGAATATACTTCATTATAGTAGGGGTTGTCTAGACTCGGATCCGTTCGGATCCAAATTTTTGCCACCATTAGGGCGGAGGAATTTCCCTCCATATATTTTCCGTTCCGCGAGTATAATTTTGAAAATTATCTACCTACTAGAGAAGGTTCCTGAGGAATAAGAATTTTTTGCCTCAACTTGCGTCTCTATTAATAAATGATTAAAAAACATTTAAATTACTACGAATGCAGTTATTTATCACAAACGATTAATTTAACTGATGGAACAAGGACTTTTTTTGCCTCGACTTGCATTTTTATTAATACTTGGTAAAAAAATATTTAAATTACTATGTATGCAGTTATTTATCATAAATAATTAATTCAAACAGTCAAAACAATGAATGTCGTTCCTAATTTATTTAATATTAATTTTTAGAGAATATTCAAATAAAATCATTAACAAAAAATTATTGTATATTAATCATAATGATGTAAGGACGTATAATTGCATTACATATGTAATGTTGCTTGGAGTACAATGGAAGAGCTTCCACATATATATTTTAATAATGTACTAACAAAACCTAAAGCTTTTTTGAAAAAAAAAAAAAAAGAAAGAAAATGACATGATTTGACAATTAGAAAAAAAAAATTGGTGGACAGCCACGTGTAATATTTTATTTTATTTTTTTAAGTTATAGGTGGCCACATTTTATACCAAAAGAAAAGAAACAAATTTCTCTTGGGTTCTTTTGTAATTACTAATTACCATTGAAGAATGTGCACTTAAATGCAATGTTGCTTGGTCATTAATTTAAGTGTAACTTGGGCAACCGGTAACTAATTCATTGGTATAAACCCTTGATGTTAATCTAATGGCTGCCATTGAATACCCATGCTATGGATATTTATTTAGTACCCATTGTAGAAGCACCTATATATATATATGTTATAAGAAAATAGTTCATAATAATAGATTTAATATTTCTTGCAAGGTTTGTAATATATTAGTCTATTAACTATTTTTTTAAGAAAAGATGTGTAACATATTGATACATAATTCCGCTATATAGGTGATGAAGTTATTTGAATTGTTGATTGAGATTTGTGTATTCATACCTTAATGCTATAGTACCATGTATATGTTCAAGAGTATGTCATTCAATCATTATCCCGATGCCAAAAGTCTAGATAAAAAAATATGAGTAATTTTTTTTAGAAAAAAAGGTGAAAAAAAATCCTTGTTTGTTAAATAAAGTGTTGAGAAATGTGTCATAGGTCAATCTATAAACATTGTTTTTCTTATAATTTTAGTTAATAAAATAAAAAATTTCATGTGTTGTTTTATTATAAGTGATTGTATGTTTACCTTATAATAAGATCCATGAGTGTTTATTGAAATATCTTAAATGTCCCTAGTTGGTCATTATAGTGAAAACTATAATGAATTAAGACTAATGTGAATCTTGATTGATGGTCATGTGATGATTATGCCTATAGGGATACGAATGAAGATCATTGATACTTTTTAGGGAACAAGATCTTGGTCCAGACCCACTATAAGAACACCATATGGATTAAGTCATATATGTTACTCATGATATTTATATCATTTAGTCATTCGACTTGAGATTACCATAAACTTCAATATTAAGAGCATGATAATTTGACACAATTAAACGTTGTCTTTAACTTAGGACGATTATAAAGATTGTGATTGGTTACCATATGAATAATATGTGAAAGTATGTAATCAAAATATACTTTGTCACTCACTCGTATATAGATAGATATCAATGGATCCCTCGATATGATAGACCGATAATGACCAAGTCCATGTGAATTGATATGATCAATGTCACTTGGATGTTTTCAATTTACATAAAGATAGAGACTAGTACAATTGAACGTTAAGGGTGACTTTCTATACCTTGTGTTTAATCAAATGATATTACAAGACAAAATGATATGATATATGTTATTCATTAGGTTGTATCAATTTTGATATCATGCTACTCGTGTAGTCATAATGCTTTGCTAAAGGCGCTTATGACTTGTGTACTAAAATGATTTTTATTCATCGCCAACGACGCATGAACCTATTGGGTCACACACAAAGAATGACATTGCGCAATTTCAATTGGTTAAAAGTAATGAATTTTATATGATAAAATTTATGACATAAAAACTCTTACAATTTGTTATATGATAACTTATTAATATGGACGTAAATGTAATTTACTTAAATTGCCTAAATATAATAATTGTATTACGATTAAAATTTTTAAGTAAGGGCTTATCTATACATATAAATAGATGTTGAAACCCTAAAATGAAATAAGATTTTCGTTTTTGCTATTTTCCAGTTCTCTGGATTTTGGGAGAGAAAGAAAAATGTTTTCTATCTCTCTTAGGGTTAACACTCCAAATTGTGGTCACCATTCGTGTGTGGATTTCCGATAGAGGACGAACGCTTGAACGTCTTGGAGATCAAACAATCGAGAGAAGAAAATCATGGATTAAAGTATGGTTTACTTTTGTAGATTTAATTTAATGAAACTTATTTTCGATCATGTTGAGGTTTTTAAAATTGTTTTGAATTTCATTGCATATGAACTCCAAAACACAACATAAAGAGCACGAAACAAATATAACCATAACCTACTAACAAGGAAAAAAATGGAGTCGAAGGCTCTTTTAAACAACACTAGCTGAAAATGAAGCTAGTTGAGACCTAAAAAGGCAGGAGAGCTTATTGTCTAGAAATTGATCCATAATTCTAAGGTCGAATAAATTCTTTTGAACTAAACTAGTTAGCCAAACACAATATGTGTAACACGACGAACTCGAAATAATCGGATAATTTGGATACCGAGTGGTTTAAATGAAAAAAGTAGTTTATAATCGCAGCCTAAATCCTATTACACAGTCAAGCACATCACTAATTCACGATACATCCTATCTAACATAATTATCTTTATCAATAATGGTTGAATTAGAAGTGCAAGAACCTGATCAGCCTCCACTCCTCGTCAGGTTTTGAGGAGACAAACATGAGAGATTATGATAAAATTGTATGGAAAATACTAGGATGGTTTGGGAGATCCATAATTGACACTCGATGGTATCCATCCATTCATCCATCAACGTGTGCACACAAATCTTAATACTAAATGGATGAATACCATCACCAAGTGTCAATTATGAGCGTCCCATTGTAAATTGAACTTGTGAATTCAATTTAAACAAAGGAAAATTCTACAACACCACCCCTAAGGGCCCCAACCCACCACAAAATACAAAATGTCCCATTAACCAACCATGTTATGCACCTCAAGATGCAAATGCTCACAGCTGAATCCGGGGACTATTTGAGTGGGGCCATTGTAGCAATTCCCTCCCACAACATTTGAACACCAAACTACCTAGCTACCTACCCCAAATAACAACTACAAATGTTACATCACCCAAAATTAACCAGGTTAGGGCAACAAATCACATTAAATCACAGCCTCTCTACATGCCCATGCAATCTAGACTCTCCGAAACATTTCTCATCCTCGGTCGCATTTCGGGAACTAACTCAGTACAATTGAGAGCGATGTGGAATGCTGCAAGCACTTGCTTCTTCGCGTGAACCTCGCAAAGAAGCCCTGGATCAATTATCTCTGATAGTGGCCATTCTTCTCGAAACGCCCTTCTTACAAAGCTCTCCAACCCCTTCTCACCATCACTCTCTGGTCCTGCTTCAGGCGAGCGGCCTGTCAAAACCTCCATCAACACAATGCCAAAGGCATAGACATCACACTTCTGCGTTACTTTGGTGCATGACATTCGATTCTCCGGAGCCACATAACTAGCAGAGTAGATGGTTTTGGAACCAATACCATTTGAAGATGACATGAAGTTGTGTTTCAAGTTTTGCTTCTTGAGCATTAGTTCCTTAGTTTTGTTGGTGTTGGAGACAAGACGAGTGAGGCCGAAGCCAGAGATGTGTGGTTGCAGATTGTCATCGAGGAGGATTTTTGATGATTTTAAGCCACCGTGGGTGTGCTTGCACTCGTGAATGTAGGTGAGGCCTCTGGCTATACCTTGAGCTATCTTCAACCGAGCAGCCCAAGACAAAGGTAGAGAGGAATTTGAATGGCACCCTACAAGAGCATTGATTAATTGCAAGAATTTGAAAATAAAATAAAATAAAGGACTAAAATATACTCTTTATGTATTTATTTTGAAAAAAAGAAGAGGATTCTACCAAAAATAAGAGGAAAAAATAGACATTAAAGCAACCCTAAAGAAGAATTTGTAATCTATATGAGCTAATGGCTAAGTGACATTATTATCATACATACATAACATGGGTAAATTTTTATCAAATGTGTGGGTGTAGGTGTATTATATTTTACAAATTTCCCTATGAGTTCAATGCAATCAGCACTTTAGTCTCTCAATTTTCAAAAATAAATATGCATTTTAGTTTTACTTTACTTTCTATTACCAGAAAATGCTTCAGTTACCCTTCTAAATTTTATGTTGTTGTGACATGTTTATAACTAATAATATACTTATGAGTACATCACAAACCTCCCTTAATTTTCTATAAAGCTTGCTCTAATCATCAGTTATGTCTCCTAATTTTAAAATATATGCACTTTACTCCCTCTAATTTACCTTCCATCACTCATAAAGGTCCTTCAATTGGATTAGAATATAGAATATGTTAAGGGATTAAAGTCTATAATATGGCAAACCTCATATGCCATGACACAATTTGCTCTATACCCTAAAACTCTGTTACCAAATCACCCCCTATTACAAATAAACTGGGCAGAACTGGAGACTATCAAGGGCATTTCCGTCAATGAAAATGAGAGAACTTACCATGCAACGCGGAATACAAACACCCATTAGCAACATAATCAGAGACCAACAACTTCTCATCATCTGCAAAATAGTACGCTCTCAACCGCACGATATTCTGATGCCTCACTCTCCCAATCGCCTCCACTTCCGCTTCGAACTCCCTAAGCCGCCACGTGGCCCCGCCTTCACTTAACCTCCTCACCGCCACGACACCGGAACACCCCCCACGCCCACCACCTTATACACAATCCCGCTCCGGCTCTTCCCCACCACGTACGCAGACGCCCTCAACAAATCCTCCAATTCCATCCCTATCCCATCCACCTCCCCCTCCACCACCTCGAATTTACCTCTCTGCCCCTCCCCTCTTCCTTCCTCCCAACTCTTTTCCCTGAATGTCCCATTTTGCCCCTCCTCCGTATCAGTAACACCGACACTGTCACCGCTCCTAAAACCACCGATATTCCGGAGAGTATCGGAACTGTTACAAACCCACCACCCCTACTCCTCTTCTCGGAACTAGGGTTTCTACGGTTTCTAGGGTTTTCAGGGGCGATGATTTTGGTTCTTCGCGGACTTTCTTCTTCAGAAGTTTTTGTCTTGCACAGATTCTTCAATGGAAACCCACATAGATTGGGGTTGCCAGCGAAGGCCGTGGGCCCCTGGTTCACCAACGAACCCACCTGCGGAATCTCTCCAGTAAGATCGTTAAACCTCAAATCCAAGCTCACATTCACCGGGATCCGGCCCAATCCAGCCGGAATCTCGCCGGAGAAGTGATTGTGAGAGAGATTGAGAGTGCCGGTCAAGAGAGGGAGCTGAGCGATCACTTCAGGGATGGAGCCGTTGAGGAGATTGGAGGAGAGGTCGAGGTGAGAGAGGGATGTGAGGGCGACGATCTGGCGGGGGAGGGGGCCGGAGAAGGCGTTGTGGGAGAGGTCGAGGCGGCGGAGGGAGCGGAGGAGGGCAAGCTCGGAGGGGATGTAGCCGGAGAGGCTGAGGTTGGAGAGGTCGAGGGCGGAGACCCGGCGGTTGCGGGTGGTGGCGCAGGTGACGCCGGGCCAGGCGCAGGGGTGGGGGTCGGCAGGGGACCAGGCACCGAGAGTGTGGGATGGGTCGGCGGTGACGGCGGATTTGAGGGAGAGGAGGGCGAGGCCGTCGGAGTTGAGGTGGGAGTGGGCGAAGGTTAAGGAAATGGTGATAGTGATGAGAAGTACTGTAGAGTAATGAAGTAGAGTTAGAGCCATTGTTGGAATGCGACTAGTGTGTGCACAGAGAAGAGGAAGTGAGAGTGATGTGGTTTAAATTTGAAAGTTGCGTTGGTTTTGGTTTGATTGGGCATGGTGGAGGTGGAGTACGGACGTGGAAGAGAAATTTTGAAATATTAATAAAGTAATCAGTTTCGGGAAGTACTACAGACAGACACAAGAGGGAGGGGCAGAGGTTTGGGTTTGGTTTTTTTAGGGGGATGGGTTGCTTGTAAGGTTAGTTAACCGGTTTAAAAGACAACTGAAATCAGGTTCGAGAATGGGAAATGGGACAAGAGAGCATCTTTAATGATATCATAAATTGAAATGAAAATGGATTCACTTATAATACGATCCAATTCCAAAAGTTTTTCAATGGGATCATGAGTTTATAACGTCTATCATAAGCATGGAATTAAAGTGAAAGGTATCTACCACAATGTGTAGAATCGTGGTAGGCTATCACTTGATTCACTTCAGATTAATGGACTCGTTTTTGTCAATCGAAATTAAAATAAAAAACCAAAAACGCAGCGGCAACGAAATTAAAAAAGAGAGCGAAAACACAAACTCGCGCTCTCAACCTTTTCTCTTCGAATTTTGCTGATCTATCTCTCATTTACACCATTAACTCTATTGGGTATCGAAGGATCCGAACGACTCTACATGCAAGTTTGGGAGTCCATATCTGTTTTATTCCAAATTTTTTCGCTCAATCGTTTAATCTTTTCTTCTTTCCCATTAAAAAGGGATCAATTTTAGGTGACTTTGATGCCTAATTTTTCGCTTTTTGGGTGATTTTGTTGGGATTTTGGACTATTTATTGAGGGTTTAGGGTGATTTGAAGCTTTTATATTTATAAGCATCTCTAAAAATGACTTGATTTGTTTTCTATTTCATCTCTAATCCGCTGTCTTTTTTGTTGTCCAAACTTGTCTTTCAAGTGTTGAGCTCTGTGATTTAGTTTTACTATCTTTCAAGGTCATTGATGCAAACTAAAAATTGGGATTAGATGCAAATTTCTAATGGCTTTTAGATGTGTTTAGGTTGAGATAATCATGCCCTTTACTGCAAATCTAAATCTTTTGTTGTATATGAATTTACACATTGTTGTAGATGAATTTTTAACGGCTTTTGGATGTGTTTAGGTTGAGATAAGCATGCCCTTTAGTTTACTATCTCTCACTCACAGCGCTCAACCCATGATTCTGAAAACAAAAATGGTTTTGACACTTTCTCATCTCAAATTCACCCGCCAATGCTTGAATACTAATTAACCAATTCGGTCCATTTAACCTTCCATTTCGGCAAAATCTCACTTTCAATCCAATGAGTTCTTCATATCCCAATCATGCTCACAACCAATTTGGTCAAGCATTCTCATATCAAGACTTCTTGAATGCTTCGAATTCTTCTTACGATACTCAAATGCTCAATACGTCCAAAGGAAGACCTAAGTAAAGAAACAAGATGTAGCTTTAACAAGGGCATGGCTTTATATTTCCGTTGATTCTGATATTGGTAATTGCCAAAAAATATCAGTAATGCGGAGTCGTATTCTACAAGTTTGGAGAGATCATCAGGACGTATATGATGCATCAAGAGCCACCAACTGCTTACAATGTCGTTGGGCTAAAATAGTGTCTGCAATAAATAAGTTTCATGCGGTATACGAACGATTGGAGAGAAGTCCTAAAAGTGGAACAACTCCAGAAGATATGGTAATTAAGTTTTGCTACTTCAAACATTACATTCTATTGCATATTTACTTGTTTTGGTTCATTTATTTATTGCTTTATTGCAGATGAGAGAAACAAGGTGTATGTATGAGGATCTTAATAATAGGAGCTCGTTCAAATATGAGCATTGTTGGGAGCTTCTACACCACTTTCAAGTCCAGGAGATGAATTTATTAATTGATCTTCTCTTGTAGAGGAAAGAAGTGTCTCTTCTAATGCACTTGAACGTCCAAAAGGAAGAAAAGCTGCAAAAGAAAAGGAGAGGAATTTGAATTGAAAGAGTATGGTCTAAAGTTGAAGGAGAATGACCAGTTGCTAAAAGAGAGCCCAACAAATGAAAGAAAGATCTCAAAAGAGACAAGAACAAGAACAAGAACGCATCATAAGCATAGATGTTACCACACTATCACCAGCATTGCGAAAGGATTGTGAAGCACATCAGGCTCGAATAGTAAAAGAGTGGGAAGAAGATAGCAAGTTCGAAAAGAACTTTGGTGCCTAAAAAATGTCAAGCTTTTGAAGTAAGTGTTCACCACTATTAAAAGTGCATTGGTAGTTATACTTTTTTTTTGATAGTTGTACTTTTTTTTTTTTGAAACTGTATAGTCTATTGCTTCATGTGCTTGAGGTAATTTGACATGAAAATAACATTTGCTGATCTTATATAGATATATATATATATATATATATATATATATATAATTGGTTTTTTTGAGTCATGGGGTCGGAATCTACATTGTTAATCCGATGATTCTTACAATTTGCAAAGAATATTACTTACATGTTCTTACATGAAGATCCGAAAACTATAATAAGTTAATATCGCATCGTCCAACCAGAACTGAATCCAATAATTGTTAAATTCTCAAAAGAATGCATACAATCATCTCAAATGAAACCTCTGCAACTCTTACTATGCATGGAGTAAAAATCACACATTTCACAGAAGGATAAACCAATACCATTAACAATTGAAAGTCTTGACAAAAAAAAAAGCCAAAGAGCAGTTTTTAATCACCAAAAAAAAAAGCTCTCTTTTTGAGCAAATATTAGCCTAAGATCCTACAAAAAAAATAAAGATCAACCAAATTTTAACTAAATCATGGCATTGTGTGTTGCTCCAAACCATGAAATTGCATATCAAATTGCTTATTGAGCTCCATATATATCCCGCATATGATTGATGAGATCAGTTTTTAGGTCCTTGTGCACTCTTTTGTCTTGAATGTGTTTTATTCTCTGAGTCATTTGTGAGACAAGAAATGGATAATCATGCTCTACATGAATATCTTCAACCATTTCTTCTCTTTGAGGCTGCCAAGTTTTTGGGTTAATCACTTGATTCCGCTCACTTTCAATGATCATATTATGTAAAATGATACATGTCTTCATTATCTTCCCAAGATCCTTTGCATTCCACATTCGAGCTGGGCCTCTGATAATATGCCACCTATTTTGCAAAATGCCAAATGCACGTTCTACATCTTTTCTCACTGTTTCTTGGTGCTCAGCAAATATTTTCTCTTTGATAGAGGATGGTTGAGATATTGTTTGTGCGAAATTTGGGTAAATCCCATCCGAAAGATAATACCCCATATTGTGTTGATGACCTTGTATTACAAAATTACATGGTGGTGCGACACCATTAATCAAGACATCAAACAATGGAGATCTATCTAAAACGTTGATGTCATTATTGGTACTCGCCATGCCAAAAATGCATGTCAAATCCATAAATTTCTTGAAGCAACAATCTCCAAAATAAGGATAGGAACTTTTTTAAAACCATTTGTATGTGTATCATGCCAAGCTGTTGGACAATTTTTTCAATGCCAATGCATACGATCAATGCTCCCAAGCATACCAGGAAATCCACAATCCTCTCCTTCTTAGAGTAACATTGCACATCTATTTCAGTTGGTTTTCTCAGGTATTATCTTCAAAAAGTCCAATCACAGCACCATAAACGTGTTTTAAGCTTTTGATTGCAGTAATTTCTTCAATTTGAATATATTCATCAAGCATATCGGCTGAACAACCATATGCAAGCATTCAAATAGTTGCTATCATTTTTTGCAAGGGGCTTAACCCATTTTTTCTGTCGTGTCTACTTTATGTGTAAAGTAATCATAATAGTTTCCAATGGCGCCTAAAATCCGTTTAAAAAATTCAATATCCATCCGAAATCGACATCGAAAATGCTTTGGTGGATATTTTGATTGTTCATCGTCGAAGTAGTCGTTCATGATTAAATCATGACGTTCATTCTATCACGTCTTAAGTAATGCCTACCAAGTGTAGAGCCCCCTGTGAGCACGCTTTTTATTAGTTGACATTGTTGAAATTATAATAGGAACATGGGTAGCAATGGTATGAACCCCGTAACAAGCAGGATTTCTAGCCATCGAACTATCCACATCCGCAAACTTGTTGAATAATCGTTTAGTGATTGAAGCTGAACCACTACTTGACAACAATCTATTTGAAATAGAGTTAGAATCTGATGAAGACATCTATCAATCTGTAGTCTCAACTGCAAGTGGAAACATGAAGAAAGCTTTAACACATTTATTGAATAATATTATCAAACACTTGGTATCCATCTCATTGGTGTTGATTCTTTCTAAACTTTTTTATAAAGATTACATGTTCTATAAACCTATATAGATTAGGACTGTGTGGCTCTGATAAATTGCATACCAAGAAGAACAAATTCAAAGACATGGGATCAAGAAATATGTTTACTGTTCATTTATGGCTCTAATTAACTGGAATTATATAATAAATCACAGATTTGTGATTGTGTGGGAAAAATTACCTAGACTTCGTGAGGGAGAAGGAATGACTATGACAAACGGAGAGGGGACGGAGCGGCGCTTCGGTGCTGGAAAGGACGGGTGGGGGAAGTACGGAGGGAGAGGTTGGGAGCATTTCTAATGGTAACATGGATTTACACTATAGATTGGTGTCACATCATGAATGTGGAGAGGATGTCTATCCTATCTGGCACTAGATAGACATTTACCTCTTAAGATGATCACTAATGGTGATGTGGATTTAGACCATGGATTGATGAGTTAACACTTTTATTTTCAATTTTCATAATATTAATAAAGGCTTAAAAAATAAAAACTTTAAAAGAATTAATAATGTTGACGTAACGATCTACTACACACCCTCCACTTTGATTTCATGTCACATATGATGGACATTATAAATTCATAGTCCCATTGAAGTGCATTTTTGGATTGGATATGGATTGTATCCTAGGTGGATCAATTTCCACCCTAATTCATGGTCTCGAGTGGAGGTGCTCGGAGAGTTGGGGTGGCGGAAGATGTGTAGAATTATTAATTCTTTTAAATTCATTTATTTTTTTCATGCCTTTATTAATATTATAAAAATTGAAAATAAAAAGTGTCAACTCATCCATCTATAGTCTAAATCTATTGTCCATTGGAGACAATTTTGAGAGGTAAATGTCTATCTAATGCCACATATGATAGACATTCTCTCCACATCCATGATATTGCACTAATTCATAGTCTAAATTCATGGTCCCATTGGAGATGCTATGAGGTTTTGACACTTACCCTCACAAAGTCTGGTCATGCACTGTACATGTTAGGTTCACGTACATTTGTGTCTCATGATTATGAGTTTATTTTACATCGGGATTATAACATGAGTTTAGGTACTAATCCGTTTATAGTGACTTGTTCGGTTGGGGTATTGAGGGTACGATTAAATGAGATTTCAATAAATGAAATTACTAAATGTCCCTCCATTTATATTACACTAGTCGATTTGGAGTTATTAAAACTTTAAGATGAAGTTAATAAATAAATTTACGTGAATATATTGTAATATTTTTTTACAATTAAAATTATAATTCACAATAATCAACTCATAGTTCTTAGAAAAAAATATACAATAGGGGTAAAAAAAATTGTTTACTTATAAATCATTAAAGTAATCCTTTATTAACAAAAGAAAGAATTCAAATGAACTTAATTGTTATTTCAGCACCCTAAACAATATATATAAATAATGTTGCGGTAACCAAATTGATGGTGTAAGATTCGAAATAGAGACTTAATGCATTGATGAATAATTTATTAATTAGACCCGTTGTTTGGTTATTCAAAGTTGGATTTTTCGTTTTTCAAAAATATGAGGGATGAATATATCTTAAAACAATAAATAACACAAATATACAAATATCTTAAAATTAGAAAATAGAAAAATTGAGAAAATCCTTAAAATGAAATGGTGGAAGGAGAGAGCATGTGAAACTTTATCTCTCATTCGAGTGACTTGCAAGAAAGATGATACCATGCATGCACAGTTATAACCGGTCAATGTAAATGCGCGCACCCAATTAATTAATTAATTATGGGTGCATTTCTATTTAACTAGCAGTTAATTAAATGATTATGAGACCAAAATAGATGCTTTTAAAATTTAAGAGCTAGATTTTTGTTTTAGTCAATTAATAAATGGAGGAATTAATATATTCCTTGAAACAAACAAGCACCTTAAATACTTTAAATAAATAAATACTTTAAAATGATGAAAGCACCAATCTCAAATTTTTGAGTCGTAAGCAAAATTACATTTTTGCCCATACTTATGTCGCGTTTCCTGATCTTTCATTTTTTATCTCCAAATCAAGCTACAACTCCTTTTCTCATCAATATGTTTCCTGATCTATCATTTTTTTATCTCCAAATCAAGCGCGAACTCCTCAATACAATACACTAGCTCGATCATTCCAATACAATACACGTTTTTTCGTTCCTATTCCAGATTCAATTGTTCTTCGATCGATCACTCGCTCGTGTTACAGAAAAGGATAAATCTTTGGAGAATGTGAGTGAGATTCAATTGTTTGAATTAAATTTATTCATCGGTGATGTGTGTTCTCTCTATGTGTGTTTCAATTTCAATGTTCAATTTGATTCATGGTTTTTGAAAGAACCCTTGATTCAATGTTCAATTTGATTCATGGTTTCTATGTGTTTGATTGATTTTGGGAAGTGGGTCTTAAGGTTTTGATTTTCAAATCGAATTGGGGTTTAAGATCTTGAACACTAATTTGTTTGTTGAAATGCTTGACATGGACATTGTAGCATGCCGTCACCGCTATGCTTCAATTCCCAAGTTCTTCAAAAGTTTGAAACCGAACTTCAAGAAACAACAAATTTCAAACAAAAACTTCAATTCTTCAAAAGTGTTAAGCATGACAATGCAAGCTATTTGTTATGAAAAACTAAAAAAATACAATTTTAATGAAACTATTTGCAATATGATCCTACCCTCCAAGCATAGATGCTCAAATATTTGCAAAAACTCAATCATAAAGTAAACAATGGCCATCATCTTCGTTAGCTCGAGAAGATATGCGAAATTGAGAGAAATCAGACTATAGAAAGGGCAAAACATTTAGCATAAATAATTTTCCATTGAAAAGCTTCACCACTAGAAAACTAAACTCCAAAACACACAAATCAAGCACATTGCTTGAACTTCAATCAACACACTTAAAAGAGTGTGCCCACCACCAGGGTGTTGTCCACACTACTGGTGGGTACATGATATACACTACTACAACGTTCAAGTACGCATTCGACTACAAGCCAACTGATATATACTGGTATGTCAGAATCTATGGCATAGGTTTTTGACTTTCACATGTTTACACAATTACAAGTTCCTAAGATTTTCCTTTTGGGGATCTGAGTGAATATTCGTCAAAAGCTTCCATATTCTTTAATTCGCGACTTCAGGTGCACGACTGATTGTGGCTGGATTACTGGACACAGCTATGTTACTTATGACCCTTTGTTGAATGGGGCAACCGTTGTTGTTTTTAAGGGGTAATTATTTTATTGTGTATTATGAATTAAGTGCTTGGTTCTCTGATTTCTAAATAATAAGGTCATGACCAAATATACTGTAGTTCTTCATTAAAATTTAGACGAGTCCATCTTAACTCTTTTAGATTAAAGTAGGCATGCTGGCTGAAATGTATAGTGAAAAGGAATCTATTTTCATGGTTGCATCCTCATATTGGAAGATTATCATTCAACATTTAGGTTAAGATCCAAAATATTCCCTTAATTTTAACATTTTATTTACGATGAGGTACGAATGTCTAATAAGCAGGACATTTAGCAAACCTCAATCGCCTTTGAATAGTGGATTTGCTTGCAATAGTTCATGTGCTAGGATGCCATTCGTCTTGGTCTTTTCGCAGGAATCAACTTGTTTTTTACGTTGATATCCATGAGTAGATAAAAAGTTGAATATCCTTTACACGACATTTCTCTGCTCGATATCTTTTTTCCTTGCAAGGAGTTGTCATTTCTTTGTAGCATAAACGAATGAAAATTATAATTTGCGATGTAGGAAAATGCATCATGGTTTATGTTTCATTTAAAATTCGAGCGAAAAGGGTCAACGCCACCCTTATGTTTTTCGTTTCACATAACTCTTTGAAGTTGAGGATTAATGATTTGATGATTTCTTATTTACATTAATCACTCTAAATACTACATTTTCTTCAATGCACATCTTAATTCCCTTCTTCCCATCGATGCATTAATGATGTCTATATATGTATTGCAGGTTATGTTGAATGAGGGGTTTGATGGAGCAGTATTCAATGTGTGGTCGTGCGGTGTAATCTTGTATGTGCTACTAACATCCTCACTTCCTTTTGACGATCAGAATCTTGAGGTGCTCTATTAGAAGGTGAGGTATTCGCGCGAATAAATTGTTGGATCTAATGACTAGCAAGCTAAAAATACATTTTAAATATTTGAAATCATAATTTCAATGCACATATATAATTAATGAAAGTATATGTATGTAATTCAGGTAGCCAAGGGAAAGAATAATATTCCCAGTTGGCTCTCCCCTAGTGCTCAAAACTTGATCAGGAGAATTCTCGACCCCAATCCCGCTACTCGCATTACAATTGCCGAGATCAAAGAAGATGGCTGGTTCAACCAAGATTATATCCCTTCGACTAACCATGACGATGAAGAACTAGAAGATGATTTTTGAATTAAAGACAATGTGGTACATTCATATACACATATATGAACTTAATTGATTTTATTGCTCTTTGTAACATGTATATATGAAAGACTAGGTAGCTAATTAATGAAGTTGAACTTATTTTAAAGCAAGCGAGATCAAGAAGAGATGAATCTAAGTTGTGCTCCAATCAATGCTTACGAGAGGAAGATAAATTGAGCTAATTAATTCGCATAATGTTTTCCAGAGGAAGATAACTTTTATATCGAATCATAGTCCAAGAATTATACTTGAGAAGATAGAGGATGCGGTTATGGAAATGAGACTTGCTGTAGAAAAAATAAATAATGGAAAGGTCAGTATGGAAATCATGTATAAAAAGTTTAATTTAATTTCGTTGAACTAATTAACAACTTAATAGATCATTAATTAGCACCATATACAATTGATTTGTTACATGATTTAGCAGTTCATAATGACGAGGATGGTGCAACTAAACATCGGTCCAAAGAGATTGGTTCGGCTAACAATTTCAGTACTGGTATGAATATGAAATTCATTGAATTTAAACATTTTTAAGGCCCCATTTTTATTTTAATTAACCTATAATTAGTGGATACATACATGTAGTAGTTATTGTCACTAATTGATTCTTTCATTGTTTTTTGGTCATCAGATCACATTGATCCACCCATCTCATTATTTAGTTGAATTGAATAAATCACATGGGATTCTTCACTATATAGGCAGGTATGTATAAATTTCAATTTATACTTATATGATCACATATATATTGGATTTCCCATTCATAATAAATTGCTAAACATACATTTTGATTAATAATTACATTGTGCATGCAGTTGTGTGCTAAGCTATTGGAAGACTAGGGAGGACTAGCAGCCACAAAGTCATTAACCTCGGAGCAAGATATTGATGTATAGTTCTATTTTGTTTTCAAAAGAATATGGTATTTAGATGAGCAGTTCATGTCATGTATATAGTACTATAGAATACAGTAAGTTCTAATTTTTCGCGTTGTATATATGTAGTAGTTCTACCACGGTGATGGTGGTCAGTATATGTCATGTAATGTTTACGAATGTTTATAGTATATGTGTCCACAATTGTGAAGTCGGTTTGTCACATCTTTTGCTTCGATATTTCATTCCTATGGATCCTTTTTTCTTTCTATTTTTTTGTGGAGCTAAATGATGCTTCTTGAATAGCATTTCTACTTATTACGTATTCAAATTATGTATGTTTGGATTTTATATTACATAGTTTGTTCAAACTCATACATATTATTTAAATTTAAATTTTATATTTAGTTGCATATTAAATTAATATTATTTATTTTTTTAATTAAAATCCCGCGAGCGAAGCGAACGGGCTTAGTTGTGCATATCACGTTCATGAAACTAGTATATATATAGATAAATATAGATAGATTCCCAAATAGATAACCCTAAGCAGTCTTCATCTTCCGCTTCTCCCCCATCTGCGTTCTTGCGTCTGGTGAGAATGTCTTCATCGTCCGCATCAAAAGTTATTGAATTTTGATCCTAAATCGCTCAAAATCAATTTCAGATCCATCCAGCTCTCACATTTTTTTTTGTACATTACTTAACTTTTGTGCTCTTCCAGCTTCATGTTCAAGCCATTATATCCATTCTCCTATCCAAATTTGTTGGTTTTGGTCTTGCTATGAGTGGAAACTCGATAATTGTCGAGTTCTTGAGGTGACACAATGATTTAACGATCGATGATGCATACACAATTGACGATGACAGGATCTCCATTGCCTGCACATTAATGACTTTACAAAGATGATCAAATGGTTCATAATTAATGCAACACCAAGCTTCGAATTAATAGAATTTAAACATATATAAATATATTCAGATGATCATAATTTGTTACACCAGATTCATGAAGTTCAGTTGAATAAATTACTTGCTTTGATGTCGACGAGAAAGGGTTCACACCTTCGAAGAACTCGCAGGGTCGTCTCATCCAATGATGGGTCAGTACATTCGAAGATGAGCTCGATTAGGGTCGATTAGGGTTGATGTCTCAAGTAGGTTTGAACTATGCGATGAAGATGATGTCCCAAGGTTGGAGAAGATAGCTTGATTAGGTTTGTTGAAGAGAAAGGGCAAAACCCATTTTTTGGCCCCTGAACTTTGGGTATTTTATGCTTTTGGTCCTTAAACTTTCGTTACTGCACATTTGGTCCTTGAACTTTGATGAAGGTGCACATTTGGTCCTTCCATCCATTGGGCTGTTAAGTCTTGCTAACTTGGCTAATGGAAGCGCCACATGACCGATTTTTCTATTGAATCGCCCGGTTCACCTTGAACCAAACCCAAACAAAAAACCGTCAAACCACAATGTGCCCTAATTTCACTTTTACCCATCCTTCTCTCACTCTGATCTCGCCTCTCATTGTCTATCTGTGCTTCTTGTTTGATTAACGATGAATAGGTTGTGGATATAAGATTTCCTTGTATCTGATCTTACGGTGACATACAATCAATGAGACTCATGATAGTTTGTAAGAATTAAGAATTAATTGGTTTATTTTTTAAGACAGAATTGCTTTCTTCAACTGCATTTGCAACGAATTTTACATAGTAATGGCGTCTATAAGGGTGAACATGTTTCAAATCCCGCAAGAAAACAACCTAAGAAGATAAATGCGTTGAAGGCAATCAAAAGTCTTTTCCCTACTTCTACTCCAATCACTTAAAAGGTATGCCTTTGTGCAAGATCTACAATACCCAAATCAAATAGTAGAATGGGGAATCACAAAGTAAAACTAAAACTCAAAATCTTACCCCAAAAGGGTAAAAGATTCTAATGATACAAGCTCTAAAGTTCTATGTATCCAATTCTAGTGAATCCAAGTAAAGGGAATGTGAATTTCGGCTCCACTTAAGAATTTTCCACTTGAAAAGCTCAATACACTTCTAATTTTAGTTTGATTCTTATTGGATTCCATCAAATCGAGCATAGAAGGATCAAAGAAATCACATATCAGGAGGAATCTTTGGAGCCCTAATTCTCAAAATAGAGTTTTTATGGGTTTTGTTGCTTGTTGAATCCCAAGAGTGTTCTTCAATCCAGGAGAATGAATCAACTGTACTTAGAACAATTAATATTTTTAAGGGTTGATTATAGGTGTTTTTTAATCAGTAATTTCATCCGATAATCCAATTGAATCCCAATGCTCTTTTTTTTGTCGAGCACGATCATGTTCTTCAATTTCCAATTTCATACATTAACAAAGTGAGTAAGGGAGCGACCATGAAAGATGGGGACGTTACATGGTTTTTTTGTTTGGGTTTGGTTTTCAAGGTGAACCAGGGCGGTTCAATAGAAAAACGAGCCACATGGCGCTCTGTTAGCCAAGTCGGCAAGACTTAACAACTTGATAGATGGAAGGACCAAATGTGCACCCTCATCAAAGTTCGGGGACCAAATGTGCACTAATGAAAGTTCAAGGACCAAAAGCATAAAATACTCAAAGTCCAGGGACCAAATAATGGGTTTTGCCAAGACGAAGCAACGACGTTATGAAGTGTGTATTTAATGAGGGCATTTTAGTCATTTGGTATGTGATACACTTAGGACTAAATAATACAATCAAATTCATGGTTCATATTAGTCCCAAGTTTATGGGTTTGTCCTAGTCCGTGGACTATTTAGTTGGAGAAGAACACCAGGCTTAAGTAGTCCAACCACTTATCAGAGCTAATACCACCAATCGAACATGCATGTATACGATATGGGTATATGCACCGTCCATTTCGGTACACGCGCATCCCGAGATGTATCGAATAGCATGCAACAAGTTCAAATCTTTCTTGGGCTAAGTTCAGGAGTACAAAAGTATTTTCGAATAGAATCTATGTCTCCAGGGGTGGAGCCAAGTTTTTCTCTAGCCTTGAGCTGAAACCAATGAATATTTTTCTTTATAAAAAAAATGATTTTTCAACCCATTTTTTATGCCAACTAGGTAGTTCTTATAAGAATATAATTTTCTAACCTATTTTTGACACTGAAGAGTTCTTCTAGGAATATGATTTCCCAACTCATTTTTGACACTAACTAGATAGGCGTTGTGCAATGAAGTGTAGGTATGCATTTTGAGGTGCAGTGCACGACGCCTACTTAGTCATTGTCAATTTGGCGGTGCAAAGTCTTTTTATTTTAGTGATTTTTAATTGATCTCATTGAAGTTGAGCAATTATATATGTAGGTTTATAAGCAGTACAATTATGTACTTTTGAGACCTACAATTTCTATACAACGTTGTACATTCAATTCAATCTTCTCAAAAGAGTGTCAAAAAATCATTATGTAGCAAATATATGTGAAACCTGAGAATTTTGTAAACTTGATTAGACGACTAATTAAGTATTTTCAGATTTTAATTGGAGTCTCAATATCCGAGGTAAGACTCACGCATTACAGACCGAAGATCATAAGATAAAATGTTAGTTTTCAATTATGAATGCCTAGTATGTGTATTATATGGTATTTTTTTGCGAAGTCGAGGTTTGTTGAGGTGTATCATCAATTTGTCATAATCGGGGTTTCAAGTACGTGTTTAAAGGGCACAAGTGAAAATAAATTACTCGTTGCTCGAAAACTAGTAAATAAGTGTTAAGTATAACGCGAAAATTTTGTGTCGATTTTCATACAAGTTGAGATCGGTGGTAGTGTAAAATGAGAATGAAATTGGTGCAAGACCTTGCTTCGAGTTTCGTATCAGTTGGTGGTGGTCGAGATTGAGATTGAGTCCGAATTGGTGTAAGCTTGGCTTAGTATGGCAAAAGAATTGGTCCGGTAGACTTAAGTATGTCGTACACGAAAACCGTGTTACGAATGTTTTATGAAGATGGAATTTGTTTTGTCGAGAGTTTGGTTCAATTTGGTGAAAAAGGTAAAAAAGCAGTAGTGAAAGTCAAAACACGTCAAAATAAGAATTTTGAGAATGAATGAATAAAAAGAAATTAAGGCTGCTGACAAGCAACTGAGATTTTATATATAAATAAAAAAATTAAAAAAACGAACGATCTCATTTTTTTTCATTTGAACAGAACGTTTCAAACGTTCTATCCCTAAACCTCCCAACTCGAGCTTTCACTCGCAGAACTCCATACCTCTGATTTTTGCCCGATTTCTTTCCGCAAAACTGTAGAGCATTGCGAGACTGTCAGTTCGAGCCAAGTTTCTACGGTGGAAATAAGTTATTCAGCTCGCAATTTGATAAATTCTCAATTCAGGGCAATTTCCTCCATTCAATTTGAATTCTAGCAATTTCTCGATTCTTTTTTGCGGAGTTTTGATAGAAATTGGTAGGGATTGTTGAGAATTGATGTATTAAGTTGATTTGCTCCAATTAGGAATAAATCCCACCGACATGGGATAGAGTTTTGATGAATTGAACTAATGCATATCAGTTACTAACTATTTTATAGGTGTTTTTATAGTTGATATTGATTTGCATAGGGTTTACGGATGGATCGATTATTAGTTTTGATCCAATTTGACTCCACGAGAATTTGTGAAAATATTTTGATGTTGGTGTGGCGGCCCCAAATCCTGAGGCCACTATGTGGAGTGTCGCTGCCCCGTAATCCTATCAGTTCATTAACCCACTAGGTCCCACGCGCCATCGACGTCCGTTTCCACGTCACTACACCTCGATATGCGCGTTAACTCATTTCGTTCAATTAGTTTAGTTATACAGTTGAATCAATTTTAGCATTTAAAATAGCAGAAGTCTTAAATTTCGAGTAAGTAAAACAAATTAGTTCATCATC
This sequence comes from Stephania cephalantha, assembly GCA_039657325.1. Lineage (NCBI taxonomy): Eukaryota > Viridiplantae > Streptophyta > Magnoliopsida > Ranunculales > Menispermaceae > Stephania > Stephania cephalantha. Next base: position 38,406,227 of record CM077576.1, read on the forward strand.
ATGTAAAACATCATTTATAAGAGCAAGTCCTATTGTGGAAAACCTGGGAAAGTATTTTGTATATAGGCAAGAATACTAATAAGCAATAATATATACAAGTACAGTGTCTATCCAGTCTCCCAATACCATAAAAGTAAAGCAAAATATCAAAATAACACATACTAGCGGGTCCTCAACCGCGGCCAATCAGATGAAGTCGCCAAGAATCCCATTGCCCCTACTAGTACTGAGATCTACACTCGACCATCACAAAAAGCCAGATGGAGAGTACAGTCATTAAGATTCCAAATGAAGTACACCGAGCATTTATAAGAAAGTAAATAGATATCAATAATCATGTTGAATAATCATGCGGAAACTAAATAGGCAAATGTGCTATGATCATCACATGAATAGATAACACGACAGAAACAAAGTGTACTTATCCCGGTCAGACTAGACTGTACTTTGGACCTAGGATCCTTTCGGTGGGTGCCCCCACTTCCTTTCACCTGGTTCCTCGCGGTGCGTTTCTGACACATGCATTCTTAATGCAACTCAGGTTGCAATTCACCGAGTGCCTTATCACATGTGCTACAGCCTAGTGTCCGATAAGTACACTACGAACATCAGGTGGGAGTAACATAACCACCAACTAAAATGTATCACGGAATAGAGTACAATAACAAGGAATATGAAATCAACAATGGAAAAGTAAACCCTCAGTGACTTTTAAATGGATTCTTACGTACCTCAAAATGCACTCTGAAGTCCCACTCATGTCTCGAGATACGCGCCCGACTCCCGACTATAGTCTCCTAAGTTTATGGTGTCCAATTAAACCATTTTAACTAGTTAAGAGTCAAATTAAGTGCATTTATAATGTGTGGTAAAAATATTGAAATTTTTATTACAAAAAGTATGGTTTTGGCCCACTTTTCGAGTTATACCAAGGTGCTACGCTTAGAAAAATTCTCGAATACCACTTTTCTATATTTTTCTCATTTTTTTTATATTTTTCCTGATTTTTCTGGATTTCTCCATAACTTTCTATCTATTTTTTTATTTTTACGTAATTTATTTAATTTAAAACAGTTTTTAAATTACTTTTTAAAATTTTTATTATTTAAATAAAGGATGGGTCCCTGGACCGGTTTGACCTAGTCCAACCGGGTCGGCCTGACCCGGTCCCGCCCAATAGAGTCGGGCCTGGTCCGGCCCAACCGGGTCGGGCCCGGACCAGGTCGACCGTCAAGGTCGCACGCACGCACTCGTGTGCGTGCATCCCCTCCCTCCCTAATTTCTTCTTCCAACAGAGAACTTTCTTTGTTTTTGCTTTGCTTTGCTTTTGTTTTTTTGTTTTCTTTTTCAACTAAACTAACTCAACAACTAAAACAACAATACACAACTACATTATCAACAACAACCAAACCACCACTACACCTCTTTTTCTCCAACATTCAACCACAATCAACTACCATTAAAACTCCATTTGAAGCTTCATTTTAATGGAAAATTGAAGGAAAGTAGAGATGCCTACCTTGATCACTTGCTTACTCGATCAAATCACTTCCAAATACTCCAAGGATCTGATAAAATCTCCCACTCTCAACCAACCAACTCCTCCAAGAATTTGTTTATTCTTCACCTAAATACCCATTTTTTTTATATGTTGAAGAGAGGTGGAGAGGGAGAAATGTGGAAGAAGAGTGGTAAATGAGTGGTAAGTCTCATTTTGGGGGTTAGGTGTATAGGTGGCATGTTCCCATTAGCTCTTCATTAGACACCAAATTTTTAGTCTTGTTCAATTACCTTCGGTCTCCTGGTGTACCGCACCTCGGCACAGATAACGAGGAGCGACATAGTCGCCAATTTCGATCAATTAGCCTAGACTGTGGGTTTATAAATTTGTATTTTGTCACCCGTATTGACACGTTTTTCGAGGCGAACACCCGTTACACTATCTCGCTTGGTTCAACGATAAAAATACATACATGCGATTCTAGGTAAAATAATTTAATATATGGCATCGCAAATAGGCAAACATCAAGCAAACAATCACTCCTTACCTAGTCAGTCGCACCCTAACCTATCTACGACATCCGCGCTGATCTGAGCTAGCGTCCGAATATGAAAATAATCAATAATAACGACGTAATTAAAATTGGGCCGTTACAACTCTTCCCAACTAGAAAAGAAACTTCGTCCGAAATTTTAAATAACTTGAAGTGTCGTACCATGAAATAGCTAAGGTAACGCTCCCGCATAGTAGAATCGAGCTCCCAAGTGAGTCCCTCGGTACCATGATGCTGCCAACGAACCAACACCTTAGGGATCTCCTTGTTCCTAAGAATCTAAATCAGGCGATCCATAATCGCTATCGGTCGCTCCTCATATGTTGCATCAGGCCGAACTTCGATCTGTCTCAAGTCAACCATCGGTCTCGGTCCCGACCTAGCCAGCCTTAACATCGAGATATGGGACGTAGGATGAACCTAGCCAACTCTGCTGGCAAGTCCAATCTGTAAGCCACATTGCCAACTCGTGCTGCGACTCTGGACGGTCATATGTATCTCGGCGCCAATTTCCCTTTAATCCCAAATCTCTGTTGGCCCTTCCTAGGGGAAACCTTCAGATAAACCATGTCTCCTTCTTCATAGCTCAGACCCTCGTGATACTTATCCGCATACTTCTTGTTTGTCTGTCGCTTAGAAGTCTCTATCAAATATGCCTAATATTCTCTGTGTGATCAATAATTATCTCTCGGCCCAATCGTCGCTGTATCCTCAGGGCGCGGCCTAACACGCAAGTGATCTGCAAGGCCTAACATACGGTGCCTCAAACGGAGGCACCCCGATACTCGCGACAACTGTTATTGTAAGCAAACTCACACAGTGGTAAAAATAATCTTCCCAAAAACCTCCGAACTACAAAATACAAGCCCTGAGCATATCCACCATAATTTGTATCAATCTCTCAGACTGTCCATCTGTCTAAGGATGGTAAGCCGTACTAAATTGCAACCTGGTGCCAAACTGCTCCTACATCGCCTCCCAAAATTTTGAAGTCAACCTAGGATCTCAGTCAGATACAATAGAGACTGACACCCCATGAAATGAATGCCGCAAGCTCTAAGTCATGCACTGGATAGTTTCCTTTGTGAGGTCTCAACCGTGGCGACAAGTAAACTCTTGGTTTGCCCTCTGCATTAAAACACATCCAAGTCCAATGCCTGATGCATCCGTATATACCGACAAGCTTTTGCCAAGCTTTGGCAATATCAACACTGGTGTAGAAGTCAATCTCTTCTTCAGCTCCCAGAAAGCCTGCTTACTCTATTCTGACCAATCAAATCTAACATCTTTTTGGTTAGTCTAATCATCAATGCCGCAATCGAGGAAAAGTCATGTACGAATCGGTGGTAGTACCTTGATAGTCTCAAGAAACTCCGAATGTCAAAAATAGACTCAGGCGCCCTCCAGTCAATAATCGCCCAAATATTCTTTGAATCCACAGAGATACCCTGATCGCTAATGACATGTCCCGAAATCTCACTGCACTTAGCCAAAAACCACACTTGCTGAATTTTGTGTATAGTCTATGCTCTCTTAGTGTCGTCAAAACTGCTCTGAGATGAATCGTGTGCTCCTCACGAGTCCTGCTGTAAATCAAAATGTCATCAATAAAGACAATGACATATATGTCCAAGTATGGTCTCAAGACCCTATGCATTAAGTCCATGAAGATCGTCGGGGCGTTAGTCAGCCCAAAAGGCATGGCTGTAAACTCAAACAACCCATATCTTATACTAAAAGCGGTCTTCTCGATGTCCTCTTCTCGAGTCCTCAATTGGTGATAGCCTGAATGCAGATCAATATTTGAGAAGAACTTGGCGCATGCCAATTAATCGAAAAGATCATCGATCCTGGGGAGTGGGTAACGGTTCTTAACTGTCACCTGATTCAACTTCTTGTAGTCTATGCACATCATCATTGAACCATCATTTTTCTTCATAAATAACACTGGAGCTCCCTAAGGTGACATGCTAAGGTGAATGAAACCCTTCTCCAGTAAGTCATCCAACTTCCTCCTGACCTTCTCGTGCTCTAACGGTAACATCCAGTAAGGTCTACTAGCGATCGGCTGAGTCCCTGGTATCAGCTCAATGATGAACTTAATTGCTCGGGGTGGTGGCAATCTTGGTAAATCGTTTGGAAATACGTCGAGAAAGTCTCAGACTACTGGAACATCCTTAATCCTGACTTCAGTCCTAACCTCCGGCTCAACTATCACTGCAAATGCATCCATCTCCTGAGTCGTAGCTAGTAGACCTCTAGTATTGGGTAGTGCAGTCGCGACTCCGATAAATGTGAACTCTAGGATCCCCAGAACTCGATACGTGACAGTCTTCTAGAAGCAATCCAGTTGTGCATGATATGCCGCCAACCAATCCATCCCTAAAAGTGTGTCAAACTCGAGGTACTCTAGGACTCGTAAGTATATCGGCAACTGATGCCCATCTACCTCTATCGTACAGTCTCGACATATCCGGTTAGGGTATATCTTATCCCCAGCGGCCGTACTGAGGACAAGGTGTGTGTCTAGCGTATGTGATACTAACCCTAACTCTCATATCCAACGTCCAACAATAAATGATAATGTTTCACCAGAATCTATCATAACATGCATCGATCTACCGATAATAAATAAAGTACCCTCGACGAGCTGTCTGGTCGCATCTCGTTCCATTTGCGCATTTGCGCTTGTGCTCTCTCTAGCCTGACCCTGCTGTGCTCTAGTAATGTCGGTGGTGCCCTGCAGTCAGCCTTTAGGTGCCTTTTCTGACCACAACGATGACATCGACGTTTCTCTTTCCTGTCTCCGAATCTCTGACCCTGAGCCTAGTCTCTCTGACCCCTGTCACGGCCTCCCTGATCCCTATCTTGACGGTACTGTTGTGGCTGATGTTGCTCCTGCTCTGTGGGTGCAGGTGGTAAGGCGTACGTTTGTTGCCTATCCCCATACTGAAACTGGTTCTCCCTACGATCACCCCTACGGTCACTAACTCGTCGATCATCTCGGCGACCCCTGTCAGAATGATCTTTTTGTCTCTTCGATCTCCGATCCGATCGAGAACCCTGACCCGCCTGTACCGCAATGCTTGTCTTACGCCTGCCCTCTAACTCCAAAAATAGTGTCTCATATGATAATAATCGATCGTACACCTCCAGAAGAGTAGTAGCCCCAGTCAAGACTATCGCGTTAGCAATTCGCTCATCCACACCACGGATGAAATAGTGAATGTGAAATATCATTGTGCCCGCAACATCCATCGAGAACAGCAATAAGTATCGGTACCGCTCCATGTACTGCATCAATGAGCGGTTACCCTATCGTAGGGCCAGAAAATCCTCCATCAACCTCAACCTCACCTGCATGGGAATGAACTCGTCGTAGAATAACTCTCAAAACTTCGTCCATGTCGCTGGCTCCGGGTGGATATCAAGATAAGTCGTCCACTAGACCGTTGCATGACCTCTCAGACACGCTTCGGATAAACGTGCCTATATGATGTCGTCGTTCCGCATCAGATTATGGAAACACTAATGCGAAACTATCCACTTCCCTGCTGCCTCAGGGTCTCCACCTCTGTAGAAGTATCCCAGCTGAAACTACATAAACTCTCTGACAAGCTTCGCCTCTGGGGTCAAGACGAATACGAAAATTACGGCAACTGTAGTAGAGGACGGCTGCTCGGTAGTCATAGGTAGGGGCGTAAGATTATAAGTCTCTAATGGTATCACAATCGCTGGCCAGACTCCCTCAGCCCGTGTCTCTGAAAGTGATGTATCAATAGGCATATGTGGTGAAGTCGGGGCGACGACTGTCTGTATAGTAGGTGCAACAAGAACTGTGGGAGCTAGTGATGCTACTGTGGTGGCTATCGTGGCCTGAGCCCTAAGTAACTGAAGAACCTCCACCAACCGAGCATCATGAGCGGCGCTCTGAGTGGAAGCGGTATAAATAGTGGGGGTCCCTGACAGGATCTCTAGTCTTTCCTATCTCAGGCTATGTAGAGGGTTGTCTGTCCATCGTGATCTGCATCGAGAAGCGTGTGTCGGATCAGCCTTGGTATATATACGTGTATAATATATCATTTAAAGTAAAACATAACACATATAAAAACCCTAACTCTACCCGCCTCACCATCACTTCCCAACTAGAGTTCTAAGGCAACTACATCAGGTTTCCACATCTAAGGTTTTTTTTTTTTAAGTTTTATGCTCTTTCATTTAATTTCTCGAGGTTCTTAGAACTTTCTCTCTGATACCACCTATGGCGGCCCCAACTCCCGAGGCCACCGTCGCTACCCCGTAATCTTGTCAGTTCATTGACCCACTGGGTCCCTCGCGCCACTAACATCCGTTTCCAAGTCACTACTCCTTGATATGCGCGTTAACTCATTTCGCTCAATTAGTTTAGTTATACAGTTGAATCAATTTTAGCATTTAAAACAGCGGACGTCTTAAATTTGAGTAAGTAAAAAAAATAAGTTCATCATCATGTAAAACATCATTTATAAGAGCAAGTCCTACTGTGGAAAACCCATGAAAGTACTCTGTATATAGGCGACAATACTAATAACCAGTAATATATACAAGTAGAGTGTTTATCCAGTTTCCCAATACCCCAAAAGTAAAGCAAAATATAAAAATAACATATACTAGTGGGTCCCCAACCGCGGGCAATCAGATGAAGTCACCAAGAATCCATTTGCCCCTACTAGTGTGGGATCTGCACTCGACCATCACAAAAAGCCAGATGGAGAGTACAGTCAGTAAGATTCTAAATGAAGTACACCGAGCATTTATAAGAAAGTAAATAGATATCAATAATCATGCAGAAACTAAACAGGCAACTGTGCTACGATCATCACATGAATAGATAACACGAGAGAAACAAAGTTTGTACTCGTCCCGATTAGACTAGACTGTACTTCGGACCCCAGGATCCTTTCGGTGGGTGCCCCTACTTCCTTTCACCTGGTTCCTCGCGGTGTGTTTCCGACACGTGCACCCTTAATGCAACTCGGGTTGCAATTCACTGAGTGCCTGATCACAACACTACGAACATTAGGTGGGAGTTACTCAACCACCAACCCAAATGTATCACGTAATAGAGTACAATAACAAGGAATAGGAAATCAATAATGTAAAAGTAAACCCTAAGGGACTTTCAAATGAATTCTTACGTACCTCAAAACGTACTCTAAAGTCCCGCTCACGTCTCGAGATACTCGCGCGACTCCCGACTATAGTCTCCTAAGTTCCTGGTGTCCAATTAAACCATTTTAACTAGTTTAGAGTCAAATTAAGTGAATTTATAATGTGTGGCCAAAATTATTGAAATTTTTATTCCAAAAAGTTTGGTTTTGGCCCACTTTTTGAGTTATACCGGGTTCCACGCCCAAAAAATTCTCGAATACCACTTTTCTATCTTTTTCTCATTTTTTATATATTTTCCTAATTTTTCTGGATTTTCCATAATTTTCTACCTATTTTTCTTATTTTACGTAATTTATTTAATTTAAAACTATTTTTAAATTACTTTTTAAAAATTTTATTATTTTAATAAAGGATGGGTCCTTGGATCGGGTTTGACCCGATCCAACTAGGCTCTTTGACCGGTCATTGCCCCAACCGAGTCGGGCTCGGTCACTGCCCTTGCCGGGTCGGGCCGGACGGGGTCGGCAAGTGCGTGCGTTCAACCCCTCGCTCCCCCAATTTCTTCTTCCAACATAGAACTTTCTCTGTTTTTGCTATGCTTTTGTTTTGTTTTGTTTTGTTTTTTCAACTAAATTAACTCAACAACTAAAACAACAATACTTAACTACATTATCAACAACAACCAAACCACCACTACACCTCTTTTTCTCCAACATTCAACCACAATCAACTACCATTAAAACTCTATTTGAAGCTTCATTTTAATGAGAAATTGAAGGAAAGTAGAGATGCTCACCTTGATCACTTGCTTGCTTGATCAAATCACTTCCAAATACTCTAAGGATCTCATAAAATCTCACATTCTCAATCAACCAACTCTTCCAAGAATTTGTTTATTCTTCACCTAAATACCCACTTTTTTATATGTTGAAGAGGGGTGGAGAGAGAGAAACATGGAATTTTGGGGGGTTAGGTGTATAGGTGGCATGTTCCCATTTGCTCCTCATTAGACACCAAATTTTTAGTCTTGTTCAATTACCTTCGGTCACCTGGTGTCCCGCACCTCGACACGCATAACGAGGCGCGCCATAGTCATCAATTTTGATCAATCGGCCTAGACTGTGGGTTTATAATTTGTATTTCGTCACATTTAATTAACTTAATTATCTAATTTATTTTCCCGACCTAGTGTACCCACATCTCGCTTGCTCAACACCAGTATTGATACATTTTTCGAGGCGAAAGCCCGTTACACTATCTCACTCGGTTCAACGATATAAATACACACATGCAATGCTAGGTAAAATAATTTTATATACGGCATCGTAAATAGGCAAACATCAAGCAAACAATCACTATTTACCTAGTTAGTCGTGCTCTGACCTATTTGCGCCATCCACGCGGATCTGAAAGCTGGCGTCCGAATCTGAAAATAATCAATAATAACGACGTAATCGAAATTGGGCCGTTACAATTGGTATCGATTGGTTTCGTAGTGTTTTTTCTAGTTTTTAGGATTTAATTGCAAAAAATTGATTTGGAGAAGTTTTTCAGTTCAAAATAAATGAAGTTTGCATAGTTGACAGGTCATATTGGAAATTCATAACTTCTCTGTCGATGATCCGATTTGAGTTTTCTTGGAGTCTATAGAAAGTAAAACATGAGTGCTACAAGTTTCTTTTTGGTCATCATGACAAATATTGAGGTTTTCAAGGTTAAAAAGTTACCCTAAATTGGCTAGTTGAAAGCTAGTTGAAACAATTATATAAACTAATATTCTTGGAAATTATTCTCAAGCATACTTTGGCTGCAGTTTTCATAAGGTTCATGATTTGATTTCTCTAAAAGCTTGACCCATAATATAATTGGGTATGGAGGGAAGTTATTTGACCCATTTTCAAGGTGATTCGACGCTTCGAGAACCCGAGAAGTTAGCTCAAAGTTGGTTGGTTGTAAGTAAACCCTACAATGGTCTTTACTACTTATGAAATTTATCTTTTTACCTGCATTTGTGTTTAGTCTGCATTGTATTTCACATTTTTATCATGTATACATGGCATTCAGATAGAGTTGCCCCTTCTTCGATCGTAAAAGTGTGTGGTGCTCCATTCTAAAATAGACGTACTGCAGGCATCTAAGGTGGTAAATGTCGACCCCGGGGTAACATGCATTGAACTCATACGACTGTTCTAGGTTCATCATGAGTGAGACCACTTGTTATGAGCTTAAAACAAGAAATGACGGATCCAAGTTGTTATATAAATTTGTTGTTATTTGGAAATGCAATTACATGTCTCCATTTATTTAGACTAACATTTGTAGGAGTACAGAGCAATGTAGGATTTCACTTACCTGACATCTTCGAGTTGTTTTTGATGATGTTAGGTTCTCTATAAAAGCCAGAAAGAACGAGAAATGCTCGAAGATCTTCGGTTAATGTTTTAAGTTTAAAGTTTAATTTTCGTAATCACTTTATATATATGTTTTTAGGCTTTAAGGTGAGTGTAGGTCGTGAAATACTTTTGAATAAGTTATGAGAGTCTCCTAAATTAGTTTGAAGTAAGTTAAGAGGTTTATGATTCAATATTGGTTTATTTTTGGATTATAGTTGTAACTAAGGTATTGGAGACTCTAAAATAGTACTTAAAGTTTGAATTAAATATATATTGTGAACTGCGGAGAGTTGTGAGTCCTTTTAAGCCTCTCCCCTCCCCAACTCTGCTATCTATCAGGTGAAAGTTCTTCGACAGGCCAATTTTAGGGGAGGTCTTTGTAGAAATTTTTACAAAATATGGATATTTGCTCCAATTAAACAAATCATGTATTGAATTTGAATGATGATATAAATTTAGTTTTAGACCATTATTAAGGATTGAAATAAAAATAATTTTGAGGTTGAAGTCAATTGAATTGATTAGATGCCTAATTATGAGAATTAGGCTAAGTCGGGATTTAGTGAGGCGGGTCCTGACAATATATATCTTAAGAATAAGTAAGATGTATGCCTCAAAAGTATGTCAAATGTAGTTGGGGCGATGGGGCTTTCTTATTTTTGGATGAGTTGAGATAGTGGGCTTATGTTAACTGTTTAGGTTAACTTGTTGGTTTGAGTCTAATAGGGCTACATCCAAATTTAACAACTTATTACCAAAAAAAAGAAATTTTTGTTCTTAGAAGCTGCTTTGGCCCTAACAGCTCTGCCATTACTTTTCTCGTCTTTCTTTTTATTCTCTCTCTCTCTCTCTCGTAATGTATGGTGCCAACGACATGAACTAATCCATGCTTAGGCACTTCATTTGAGGGGAAAAACGTACGATGCATGATCAAATATAGCGCGAGTAAGGTTTTAATTGTTACACAAAACAATCACTAATGATAATATAGATTTGAATAAAACGAGTTTACAAATAAATACTAAAAAAATTTAACAACAAAATAAATTTTTAACTGGAGGCTTGCACGGAAGCAATGTCTAAGACAAAAATATCTCTGAATTTGGTGATATAATTTTTCCCAAATATCTGTCCCCATGATACAACGAGATGCTATTTCAAACGAAATTACCAAGTTTGAAAAGTCTCACAAAGCTTGAGCTTTTGCTTCTCTCTCACAAATATTGAATCCAAAAAAATCAGTGAATTTTCAGTTTTTCAGTTCTACTTAAATAGAACATGAAACACTAGTTCAAACCAAGGTGGCTGTCCAAGTCCGAAAATCAACAGTCTCACCTATTAATTAAGATAGCGAAATTAACTGTCAACAATTAATCTCGAAATTAAAAATTATTTAATTTTAAAAATAAAAAATAAATTAATTTTACAAAGCTAACAATCTAAGCCCAAAGACCCAAGGCCCTATCTGTGACGTCTCCAATTTCCAGGCTGCCTTGGGACCCGCTTGTCGCATTCCATGTCACCCAGCCCTGCCACGTCATGGCCCGTTTATCCTTAAAGCCCCACGACCTAACTGGTTGCTTACGCTTTTTCATTTAACCCTAACTTAACTAATTAATCCCCATATAAATATTAATGATTTCATTAGCCAATTAATCCATTATCAAGTTATAATTAAATTTTACAGCGGAAGTCTTAAACGAGTAAGTTATGCAACATTTAACAATCCTAAATAGTGAAAAACCCAGCGCAAGATGCCATGTATGTATCAAGGCGAGATAAGTATAAAAAGGCTCCATATACATATAATCAGTGTTCTACAATCCCAAAAACCCGACAAAAATATAAATACGTACATACTCCAGTCACAAACGAGCTGGCTCCATAATCTCAGAGGTAGTCGCCCAGTACCTCCTTGCCATTGCCCTTGCTCGTCGAAGGATCTGCACTCGGTCACCCAACAAATACAGTGATGAGTCCAGTGGGTAAAATCCCGAGAGAAGTCCATACAATATTCATAAAACAAGACTGACAAACTATGAGACATGCGAATATAACACCTGACAACAGTATGTCATATTCTCATGAAGGTATGCGAGACACGACAAGCAAAATCGGTAGTGATAAGTAAGCTGCGTATACCAATAAACATGCTCGGAAATAACGCATTAATAAGTAAACAACCGTATAATCTCGAGAAAATCGACATAAATAAGCCGATGTCGATAAAGCGAATAGGAACCACGTATATACTTATAGGCTTCCGGTGGCGAACCCCTGACTACGGTTCTGGGATGAACCCCTACATACGCTATTTCAAGTCAAGGGAACACCCTAAATCCCTCTCGAATGTCGCAAGTATATCCCCCGACGTCGACGCGAGCATAATCACAAGTAACTCGTGCAAGTGATTTAGCCACAACCAATATATACGCATGGCGAAATAAAAGCGAAACCCCTTATGTGCCCACCAGCAGTCACACATGCAATCCGATGTCGATAAAATAAAACCATGAATTCTGTGAGGCATTCCAATGGGTTTACGCACCTCAGATACGCGCTTCAAAACCTTACTCGTGAAGCTCCTAAACTGACCTCGACCTCGTTCCCGATACTCGCCTATCAACTCGTAGGTCTCTGGTATTGATTTGATAAATTTTCAGTGTTTAAATATCTATTTTATTGCATAACTGAAATAAAATTATAATTACAATTATTGTGGTTTTAAACGTCCCCGTGGGTACAGACGTCCTTGTGGGTATAGAAGTCCATTTAGGTACATACACTCATATGGGGTACAAACGTCTCTGTGGGTACAGACGACCCTGTGGGTACAAACATTGTTCATTATCTTCTCTAACAGCCCAATATGCACGAAAAGACCATAATCCAAACCACAAATCTCGATTCGAATCATGAAATTCTTGCTTACCATGAGCCTATTTGACCTCAATTATTCCCAATCAACCCAAGGCAACTATAATGACCATCTATATTAATAGAATTAAGGGTTTTTAACATGCATTTTAATGAAATTAGAATTGAACAAAGACGTGAAATTTATACCTTGTAAATGTCTTTGCTAGCTTGAATCCTTGGCTTGAACTCACCATCAATTTGGTTCAAATCCTCATAGATCTCAAAATTTCAGCCACCAAACCCTTTATTTCTTCTCTCCAACAACTTTCTTCCTCTCCAAGATTTGTAAATGAAACTGGTTTCATTTGCATGTGTTGATATTATATATTGAGTGTTTGATTTCTAGCCATTGATCTCCATATTTTTACGTATCCCAAAGTTCATCTAATTGTTCACACCTTGCCACTTATTCCACTAACTCAATCCAAGTGACTCTAATTAGCTACTCACATGGTTCCTAAATGTGTCAATACATATCTCTAGGAAAATCCTATGATTCCAATTTATTAACCAAACTATAGGCCTTGATTTATTTAATTTAATTACATTAGCTTAGGCCCATTATAATATGTATGGTTAGTGTTTTTATTCACCAAATTGACAAATTTTGTGATCCCACTAACCCTCGACTACCAGGCACTCGATGCATCGCGTCTCGACACGCATTTCAAGGTACGCCATTGTGGCAACCCAGCCGCCCCGTGGTGACGTGTCTCCGTGTATTCCTTGCCCGGTGGGGCCAAACTACACGTGTCCCGCACCTACCCGTCCACCTCTTGTCTCAGAATTCATGTCCATGTGTATTTTATCAAATTAGTTAGTGGATTATCAGTATTTGCTTAACTTATTCTCTTTAAGTATTTAAAAGTTTATTTTAATGTCTAACCATACTAGTGGGTTATATCTTACAAGTTAACATATATCAGCGAAAGCCTTAATTGATACAATTAGAATAAGTAACTAGCATGATAAACGTTATTTATAAGAGCAAATCATACTGTGGAAAACATAAGAGTACTCTATATATAAGCGATAGTACCATAAACTAGGTATATATACATGTACAGTGACATCTCAAGTCTCCCGATACCCAAAATAATACAAAATATCAAAATAAGCACATACTAGTAGGTCCTCAATGGCGGACAATCAGATGTAGTCGCCTAGGATCCCCTTGCCCCTACTGGTACTAGGATCTGCACTCAATCATCACAAAAAGATAGATGGCGAGTACAGTAAGTAAAATCCCAAGGAACCCCTCTAAGCATTCGCATAATAAAGTAAAGGAAATGCAAGAAATATTGTCAAGTAAACATGTGAAATGTAAACAGACAACTGTAATTGGCTCATCGCATGAATAGATATAGCTAAGCTAACAAATGTTTGTGCTCGCTCCAGATGGACTAGACTGTACTTCAGGTCACCAGGTTCCCACCAGTGGTCGCACCTAACTGGCCCGACACTTGGTCCTCGCGATCTTTGGCCAAATCGTGAGTCACTAACAAGTGCACCAAGGTCAAGCTCAGGTTGATGTTCACTGATGGCCGGGTCACACGTGCTACACTCTAGTGCATCATGAACACACAACTAGGAAATTCGGGGGAGTAACCTCAACCCACGTCCAAGTAACAAAATGGAATAATAAAACAGCAAGGAATGATAAGAATGAAATTTAAAACGGAATCAAATACTCAGAGTTTTTCAGTTGGGTTTTACAAACCTCAAACCGCTATACGACCTCCTCAGACTCCCGTATCCGACCCGTCAACTCCCTGGTACCGAGCTACGGTCCATTAAGTCCCTGAAGTCCAATTTTATAAGTTTAGGTTGTTTATAAATGTTTAGACATGTATTAGGTTAAAAATCACCAAACAACCCTTTAAATTCATAGTTTATCTACCATTAGTGCGCTAATAGGTCTACCTAGTGCGCTAGGTGAAGTTAGCGCGCTAATGGATCTACATAGCGTGCTAAGTGAAGTTAGCGCTAGGGAATCAATCTAGCACACTATTATTCTTTATTTTGAAAAATAGTTGAAAACCCAGAACGATTAGCGCGCTAACCAGCCCAGTTAGCACACTAATTGCCCTTTGATATAGAATTCTGAAGTCTAAAATTATGTCCTACCCGTCTCAATTACCTACTCTAACCTGTTTTACATCCTCTCCATACATTATTAACTTCAAAGAAACAACTAGAACACTCCAGAACATCAAATTAACCCAAATTTACTAAATTTCATGAATTCACCAAATTTTCCAATTCCATCAAAATACCAATTCCAGCTAAACCAGTTGTAAATTATCTATGAAAATGATCTATAAACATGTAATTCATCAAGTTTTCACTAAAAATCTGAGGTATAGTCAACAATCTCGAATTCACTAAAATATACCCAAAATGGGTTCATTGAAGAGTATAGAAGATGAAGATGATGATTACCTTAGTTTGATCTCTTGAATTGGTCTCTAATGTGTTGAATTCCCAACTTGAAGTCTTTCTTCTTCTTTGGTTTTTACTAGTTTTGCATGGAAATTTCAGTTAGTGGAGATGAAAATTCCACTTACTTGTTATATATAGTTTTGGTCTTGATCAAATGTGCATACATGTCTCGAGGATTATCTTGTGGTCGCCTTTCTTGTTGTCCCACACCACTTGATAACTTCGCTAACCTACTCATCTCCTAGAATTACTCAATATGATCATCTTAATGTTCATCTTATGGTCCTCATTTAGTTCAACTATAGGCTTATTATTTATTTCATTAATTCACCTTATATTAAGCCTTATCAAACCATATGGTTAGTGTTTTATTTATCAAAATTTATCAACTCATGGCCCCACTAACCTTTAGCTACCCGATATCCAGTGCTCTGCGTCTCGACATGCATTTCGAGGTGCGCCATAGTCTATTATTTAAATTTCAATTTAATCAGCATATGGTTACATTACCCATTTCAATTGAATTTCTTAGTCATATTAACATAAATTAGACGAGTTCCCTAGTGTACCCGTACTTTGCCTCTTGATACCCGCGTTGACATGCACTTCAAGGCGACTACTCGTCACACAACCTCGCACAATATCGCTACTCAACATACACACATGCGATGTATTTACAAGTAAATTCATAAAGTGCATCGCAATTAAACAATACAACACACAATCTACTAGTGTACCTAGGTTGACGTGTTTCCTAGCCTACCGCGACGTCCACGTGGATCGATTTGGTGTCCATGTCTAAAATTATGAAATAAATAACGACGTTAATAAAACGGTCGTTCTGACCATAGCCTATTGTTTTGATTTAATCAATTTAGCCTATGATTACATTACCCTTTTTAATTGCTTAACTAGTCATCCTAACGTGAATTAGTCGAGTTTCCTAGTGTACCCGTAGTTCACCTACCCGATACCCGCGTTGACACGCCTTTCGAGGTAAACACCCGTCACACCAATTTGCCCGATAGCAACGTACACATATGTGGTGCGATACACTACTAATGATTTTAAACACCACATATACACAACCACCATTCAAAAATAATATATTCCCTCGGTTCTCGTGTCCGAGTCAACTGAGTTATCCACGTAACGCCCGAATTACGACCGTTAATCCCTGAGATTAACGCTAATCCTAGTTTAATTAATTTGGGCCATTACACTATCTTTGACATTAAATATTAAATATTATATATGTATACCCTATTACCCAATGCCACTTGGGCTCTATCCATCGGGTTTCTCTAAAGCAAAGCTAAATAGAGGGTATATATTTATAAAGAGTTTATACTCTTTTTAAGTGAGCAATGAGCGAATATGTGTTATTCTCTCGAGTTTCATCTAACTTAGGTTTGCTTATTGAACCTAGTACATGAGATCTCCAATCACCTCGGTTAGGTTTCCAACAGACTTAACTCATTTATAGGGTTTAAACTCATTCCCCTCGATAACAATATGACTTGATTTGTTGGTAAGCCCTTTGTCATAGGACCAGGAGACCTAACAAGTTTGTAGACTTTGTTCTCTTGACCTTAGACCACTAATCCTTTGGGTTGTTCCATATAGATCTCTTCATCTAATTCTCCATTTTAAAATGTTGTTCTTACATCTATTTGATATATTTACATATTATAAATTGTAGCAATGGAAATTAGCATTTGAATAGATGTGATTCTTGAAACTGGGGAATAAGTATAAAAATAATCCAACCCCTCTTTTTGCCGAAATCCTTTAGCCACTAAATGAGCTTTATATTTATCAATTGATTCATCGGGCTTCAATTTTCTTTTAAAACTCCATTTATAACCTATTGGATTAATACCAGGAGGTAAATTAACTAACTCCCATGTGTGGTAAATTAAAATGGATTCTATCCACTATTTATGGCTTCTTTCCATAAAATAGCATCAGTAGAAGTCATGATTTTTTATACGTTTGTGATTCAATTTTAGTCAAGAAACTTATAAAGCTGGTCCAAAACTTTTTTGAACTCTAGATCTTTTCCCCCTTTTTGGTTCTTCATCTAATGTTGGAACATTAGAAGTAGATGGTTCTTCTCGAACTCACTTTTTTATGAGCTTAGTTTTTCTTCTTTATAGGGAAAAAATCCTTGAAAAGGATTGCACATCGGTAGATTTTATAATTGTATTAACATGGATATCACTAATCTCATAATTAATTACCAAAAATTATATGCGGCATTGTTGTTAGCAAAACTAATAAATACATAATCTATAGTTTTAGGTCCTAACTTAGTAATTTAATGACGGGAACTTGTACTTTTGCTAGACAACCCTCACTTTTAAAATTTTGAAAGTAGGAATTCTAACTTTCCATATTTCATAATGAGACTTTCTTGGTCTTCTTAATTGGGTAACTATTTAGTATATAATTTGTTGTAAGTAAGGCCTCACCCCACATATTGTTTGGAACTCTTGAACTATTTAACATGGAGTTTATCATGTCTTTGAAAGTTTTATTTTTCTCTCCACGACACCATTACTGTTGAGGTGTGTATGGTGTTGTAGTTTGGTGTATAATTCCATGATCACTTTGCAAAATTCAGCAAAATTCGGAGGATTCATATTCTCCACCTATATATGTTCTTATTGCATTAATCGTTTTATCTAATTGATTCTCCTCTTTTGCCTTATATGTCTTAAACATATTAAAGACTTCATCTTTAGTTTAGATCAAATAGACATAGCAAAATTTATTACAATCATCGATAAAAGTGATGTGGTAATTCTTCCCACCTCGTGTAGGGGTTGATTTATAGTCGCAAAAGTCACTATGAATTAAACCTAACAATTCATTTGACCTTTCTGGATTGTTTTGAAAGTTAAGCCTAACAAACTTAGATTCGGTGCAAGTTTGACATTTATGCATTAAGTGATATTAAATTTAGGTAATAAATTAAGATGAACCATTCTATTGATAGACATATTATTTACATGACCTAATCTAACATGCCAAACATCATAATAATCCACGATATAAATAGAAGCATTCACTTTATTCATACAATTAGTAATCATTACATTTAGTTTGAGCATTCCATCGACTAAGTACCATCTTCCATATAGTCCATAACCTTACATAATACAAACTTATCAGATTCGAACACTAGTTTGAATCCCTTTTAGTAAGGAAACTACCCTGAGACTAGGTTCTTTCTAATTTTAGGAACATAAAGTTCATATACTAAAGTAAAAGTTTTCCCAAAAATGAATTTCAGCAACATTTTTCATTTCCCTTTGACACTTGAAGTGGATGAATTCCCCATGTAGAGCTTTTCATCACTACTAACATCTTTAAAGGTTGAAAACAATGTCTTGTTGCCACAAATATGCCTAGTGGCTCCCATGTCACTCCACCAGCCTTTAACATTGTCAATCATATTGACTTCAGAAATTACAACAACCGAATCTTCATCAACAGTTGTGACATTGGTCTGATTTTTTTGAATAAAATTTCTAGCAGGTTGATCTTTGCGGTAATGACATTTATATCCAGACATTCCGCACACCCAACAATCACCTTTAACTTTCTTAAAAGGCTTAGCTTTTGGTGTAAGGGTGTATGAACTTTTTGCAGAAAACTTTTTTCCCTTGTTCTTCTAAAATTTGGATTTTGAAGACTCTCTTTCAATCACGTTTGCTTTGGCAGTGAAGATAAGTATTTCAATTTTGTCTCCCTTGTGATGGTCTTCTTCAACTCGAAGCCTCAGAATCAAATCCTCCAAAGTCATCTCTTTCTTTTTGTGCTTTAGATAGATTTTAAAATCTCTCCATAAAGAAGGTAACTTCTCAATAATTGCACCAACTTAGAAATGTTCATTGATATAAAATCCCTTAACATGCAATTTATAAATCTGAACTTGAATTTCTTCTACTTGCTTGATCACTGTTTTGGAGTCCACTATGACATACTTGAGGAATTTACCAATTACAAATTTCTTCGCACTAGCATCTTCTATTTTATATTTCTTCTCAAGCATGTTCCATAATTCCTTTGTCTTGTTATATGATAAATATATGTCATATAAATTATCATTCAAGCAATTGAGGATGTAATTTCGATAAAGAAAATCAGAATTTCTCCAATTTTCTATGGATATAAGTGTCTCCTTCGAGAGAGGATCCTCATATGTATTAGGCTCACCCCCCCCACAATATTAATAAGGTTGAGGGTGGTCAAGTAAAACAACAATTTTGTTGCCACCTCTTGAAATTCGCTCTTTCGAATTTCTAAGGTTTTTCTTCATGCTTCTTCGAGTTGTTGTTCACACTCGATTGTTTTTCCATTTTTCAGAATTTCTAAAATGCACAACACAACATAACTATATCTCCGAGATTCTAAAAAAAGTTTTCTTAGATTGTTACACGGAACAATCACTAATGATACTATATATATGAATAAAACAAGTTTACAAAAAAATATTAATAGAATTTAACAACGAATAAAATCTCTAACTAGAGGCTTGCACGGAAGCAATGTCCTAAGACATAAATATCTCTAATATCGGTGAAAGAATTTTCTCCAAAAATTTGTCCCTATGATACAACCAGATGTTCTTTCAAATGAAAATTACAAAGTTTAAAAAGTACGCAACTTTGAGCTTTTGCTTCTATCTCACAAATATTCATTTTTATGTGGAAAAGGCTCGTATCAATAATTATGATCTTATGTATGGACAATTCCTCAATATCTTGTTTATTCGCAACAAAATATTTTATTTGTGCATCGATAAAAAAAACATGTTATTGAATCCTAAAAAAATCAGTGAATCTCCAGTGTTTCAGTTCTATTTAAATAGAACTTGAAGCAATAGTTCAAACCAAGGTGACTGTCTAAATCCGAAAATAACACCCGTTGGTATTATTCAACAGTCGCACCTGTTAATTAAGACAACAAAATTAACTGTCAACAATTAATTTCGAAATTAAAAATTATTTAAGTTCAAAAAAGAAAAATAACTTGATTTTACAAAGCTAACAATCTAAGCCCAAATGCCCCAAGGTCCTATCTTTGACATTAAATATTAAATATTATAAATGTATACCCTATTACCCAATGCCACTTGGGCTCTATCCATTGAGTTTCTCTAAAGCAAAGCTAAAGAGAGGGTATGTGTATATAACGAGTTTATACTCTTTTTAAGTGAGCAATGTGGGACTAAAGAGTTTTCTATTCAAACTCACTCAAGTTCCAACATTAACAACAATAGTGTTGCGAGTGTTTTGCATTTAAGGCAACTAACAGTCCATTCAGTGATGCGTTTGACTAGTATACTTCTCTTTATAATTCCTCTTCCTTTACAATTTACTTTGTGTTTAAGTTGTAAGGTCTAATCTCCTCTAGGAAATGATTTCACCAAAATGAGGTTTTTGTCCATGCCAGGGAAGTACTTGTCTTTGTCTTAGGGCTATTGCCTCCATTATGTGTCCAAATAAAGAAAGCTTCAGTAATATCCATAGAACAAATCACACTGGCAAAATTAGTAAAGCAAACAAACAACACAATAAAAGGCTCAATCTCAAATTAGTTGGGCTCGATTACATGGGTTGAACTCTTTCGTTGCGCTCGATTCACTGCAAAGGATTAAAAAAACAAATTAAAAGCTCATGAGATATGAAAAGTGTAAAATGTAGAAAACTAGTTTTTGTTCATGCTTTTTTTTCCCTTTTGTTTCCAACAAGTATCACAAATTAATCTCGAATGAAAATAGGTACGTCAAATCATTTAATTTTACAATAATTCTTTCTCCTTTAACACTTCACGTGCTCTCTTTTGTCTGTTTTGAAAACCCTAAAATCAAGGTATCAAAGCGATCGAAGGGCGAAGCATTGGCTAAATCTCATTTGCCAGCCGACTCTGTCAAGGCCCAAATCTCTAACCCCCGTTTTAATTCCTTAATCAGAATCACCGACCCTTGACGTGGGACCTACACCGTGATACGTGCACCGACCGAGGCATGTGGCTGAGGTATATTGTATTTTCGTATTCATGTATGCATAATGTTATGTATTGTGTAGACTTACTAAGTCGGTTTGTACAGTTGTAAGCGTCGAGATGAGAGCGGGGACGCGCCTCGAGTAGCGTGCGAGCCGGGGAACCGGGTAGTTAGCATTTTGGTAAGTCTTATTTAATACTAATATGAAATAAGGAATTACTTATAAGCCTATGGTTGTGTTTGTTAATGTAAATCAAATTAAAGACCTATAGTTGAGTAAATTAAATGGAAAGCATAGGATTGGTCTAGAGATACACATTGGCACATCTAGGAACTAGGTGAGTAATGAAATGGTGTCACTTGAGGTTGAGTTAGTGGGATATATGGCAAGAGGTGTACCATTAGATATTCCTCGGGATACATAAATCCATGGAGATCAAGAGCTAGGAATGAACATCTCCTTAATATATAACATTAGTGATCAAACAACATGCAAACCAAATCACTCATTCATTTTTGCTGGAGAAGAAAAAGGAATTGCTGGAGATGAGTGAATCATCAAGGTGTTGAAGGAATCCATGGGAGTTGGTGATAAATTCTCAAGCTAGGGTGCTACATCAACTAGGTACACATCTTTTTAGTTGAAATTAGAACAAGTTCTGGTTTTAGGCTAATTTTAGATGGTAGATGATTGAGTATTTACAATTGATTTATATATTTGGATTCATCATTTCAAGTTGATAATTCAGCTATATTGAAGTTCTTAATTTGGTTTTGAAATCATAAAGATATGAATTTTTGAAGTTGCAACACCAAAACTAGAATTTTGCATGTTGTATTAGGAATCAACCTGGGTAATTTGGTCATAATCTACTCATTTGTTATCCAAATTGATCCAAACCAGTGGCATTTGAAAGCTTATTTAAAGGGGAATAACTTTACTTAACTGAAGGTTTTTCGATTCAAATGTTTTTAGGTCCAAACATGCTCTACAAGTAGATCTTGGAATTAAAAGGAAACTTTTGAAACTAAACTTGTTAAGGGCTTATCCCTAACTACTTATCCAAATGAGCTGATATTTTAGTATGTTGTATTTGGGTATATTTGCTACCTTGTGACCAAAAGTAATTTTTTAGGAACTATAGATTGGGAGAAATAGATTTTCTAAGTCCATTGGTCGGATTAAATTCCAATTATACCTATGTTTAGTAAAATCATGAAATCTCTTTCATTTTAAATCGGAATTTTGTAAACTAAACCTTTCCGAAAAGCTAAGAGAGAGACCAACAATAATTGTACTGATGGAGGATTTCAATATTTGGACCATTTCATGCCTAAAAGTGAATTAAAATGTAGGACTGAAGTTGAAACTTAATTTAGTCTTTAGGGGCTGATTTAGGAAGATTGATTTCAAGTCTATTGAACCAATTTGAATACACAATAAATACCACTAAATTGAGCTTAAACCCACTATATTTGAACTAATGAGACACCAAACTCAGGAACCTAGGAAAAGGGTATGGGAGAACGAATACAAGATTTGAAGTATCAGGAGGCTAGTAAAGCTAGGACTTTACTTTGTTATTGTGAGTATACTCAATGACAACTTTACTTGGCATTTCATTTCTATTAATTGTTGTCCTTGCATAGTCATTTTGACTATTTTGTCTTTGTATTCTTATATCATGTGTTCTTTGTGTCTATGCTCACTTGATGAGTCTAGTTTGCATGATATCCATTCATTTGATTTAATTCATTGATTATATCCCATGCTATGTCTATTCTTGTTGTTTTAATGTGAATTGAATGATAAATAGCATGCTATTAGGCTAGTGAATATCTTATAAATGTTTAAGAGGACTTGTATCCCTTATTTGATTAGGTATGTAAATGTGCATATGCCTTGACAATCCATACTTGGTATTTCTTGAAATTTAAAAAGTCGTTTCGCATTTAGGTCCCGTACTCGATCGAGGTGTGCGCGACTCACGAGGTTAGAGTCCACAGGGATGTCGGCACATGTTATCGACCTTTGTATGTGTGACGACTCCTTCTCCAAATAAGGGCACCACCGGCCTAATCCCTAATTAAGCCTTAATATCCCATATAGGACCTAACAATGAACTAGTCGGCCTTATTTAAACACCTAAAAACATACCAATTATTCCATATTAAAAACACGATACCACCTATAGTCAAATAGATAGTTCAAATACCTAGAACAAATCGAGTTCATTTAAAATTTTCAAACTAACAAGTTATTCAGCGGAAGTTTTCTTAAGTTACTGGTGGAACTTATAACATAAGGCCAAACTTATTGTGGAACAACCAGGAAATGGAGATCACATGCATATATAAAACAAAAATGACGATATATACAACATGTGTATGGTCAGGGTTCCTATTACTCAACCCAAATGTCCCAAAAGTAAAGTATCAAGTACATAGAAAATGTAATACAAAAGAATGCAAAACCTACAAAAAATATGTCGTAGCAGTCCTCCACCGGCTCAGAGGTAGTCACCAATCTTCTCCTTGCCCGGTTTGCTACTCGACTGATATGCACCCACCGTCACAAACTAGACGGTGAGTACATGAAATTATTTAAGTAATACTGAGAGACATTTATCCACATTCCCAAACATGCAACAAGTATCAAGTGGCATAATTAATATAGCAACTATGCTGAAGAAAACATCACGCATAGAGATACTTGAGTTAAACAAATGTGAAACTGACTCAAGGTTAAGTAGTAATGGTTTAAGGTCGGTCGGTCGTGATCTTCATCACATCAGCCTTTCCACTACATATGGAGTTATGCTCTACATCATAATTTAAAAAGGTCGTACTTACGATTACGCCTTTTCTATTCCAAGTGAATTAGTCGTCGACGGAATGTATACTTGCCAGCACCCTTGAGTTTTAAAACTCGTCATGCTCACCCAACTTATTCTTGTGCCAACAAACCCCGAGGTCCGGTTACCCTGTTCAAGGCACGTTACCCCGTGTGTCATGCAAGGTAGCGGAGAATTCCCCTGACATCCCGGAAAGTCTAGTGACCACCGTATGAAAATTTGAATTTCTATTATCGTCATTAAATGACCCTAAACGTAAGAACCACTTTCATTTTCCAAAGATAACTCGGTATTGGAATCCAAACAATATGATTGCATACTAATTCACAAATAGCAAGATTTACCCGCAACAAACAAACTAACTTAATAGCATGCTATGTCACGGACTACCAAACAACAACAATCAAAATGACAAAGGACATGATTTGGAGTCAATGATATTATAATGATCAACAAAGTATGCCATGAGCGACCTCATAAATGACAAATAGAACAAGTCATATCATATAGATTTCAAAGGCAATTCGGTCAAATAGCGAGAACGAACAACTAAATGGAATGAAATGTAAAGCAATGTCTCACTCGGTTACTTACAATTCACACGTTTGTCCTAGTCTAGTTGATCCTTCGACACTCGGAAACGCGTGCCCAAATTCTGCGTTCTCCTTTTGAGTTCCCTAACATTTGACAAGTTATCAATTTAGATTCAATATTAATTTTGGAAAATTCCTAAATTGGTCGAAATCGAATTCGATACCAATTTGCCAATTTCGCGCTTTTCGAGGTAAAAACCCAGTAAAAGTCTCGTCAGAAATTTCAAATATGTGATTTTTCTTAAAAATTTATCAATTTCTATTTATTTTGTCGAAATATAATTTTTCGAAATTTTTTTCTAATTTTTCTGGAATTTTCCCAATTTTTCCAGCATTTCTTTTATATTTTCTCTTCTATTATATTTTTTATTTGGGTCGGGTCGACCAAGCAAGGTTGACTTGACCCTGGACGAGACCTGGGCTGGCTCGCCTCAACGGACCAGGGACAAAGTCCCCGGTTCGGTTGGAGAAAAAAAAATATTTTTTTCTTGAGGAGTTGGGGTTGGCTCCCAACTCTAACCCCAACTGGATTCGATGGCAGGGGAGACACCCCTGCCATCTCCCTCCTCACACCTCTCGGCCATGGATGGCCGAACCTTCCATGGCCGAACAACAACAACGACACAACCAACAACGACAATCAACTCACCTTGATCGCCTCTTTGGTCTTGGTCTCTCTCTCTCTCTTTCTCTCTTTTTCTCTCTCTCTCCATTCTCCTTCTTCCTCTCCTCTCTTCAGTTTCTTCTTCTTCTCTGGCAAATTTTTTGTTTTGTTTTTTAGAGTTAAAATGAGATAGAGATTGACTAATGAGAGGTTAATTGACTTTATATATGGTTTAGGATGGTTTGCATGTGAACCGTTCATCGCAAACCACACACTTATCTCGAGACACATCTTGTGGTCTTCAACACCACACTTGTCCCTTGAGTCACTTGTAAGTGACTCTAAACATGAACACACAAGTCTAAAGATGATGGTTTGTGTATCTCAACGTATATCTAGTGAGGCCCATTTAATTTCTCTACTTTAGGCCCATTTACTATATATGTATATGTATTTAAGATGTGGTGTTTGTGCCCAATTTACATTAATGTATTAAGCTTACCCCACGAGCTGCTACCTCGGGCCCACGTCGATACGTAATACGAGGTAAGTCTTCGCTCGTCTCGGTATCTGCATACCCGTAGAATTGACTTAGTAGTCTACACATATACAGTACACTAGGCATACAACACACAAATATAACATTTACCTCGCCACCGTGCCTCGGTAGTGACATGTATCTCGTTGCGGGTCCCACGTCATGGGTCATTTGGTCCTGATCAACGAGTTAAATGTGTATTAATTATTTGGGCCGTGACAATACTTCCCAACTAATAGGAAAGTTCGTCCTCAAACTTAAACTAAACGAATTTAAAAATATACGACTCGAAGAGGTATGGAAATCTATCTTGCATATGGTCTTCCAGTTCCCAGTGAGTTCGAATCTCCATGAAAGCGCCACTTAACTAACACCTTAGGGATTGACTTGCCTCTCAATTGTTGTACCCAACCCGGTGGAGGTAATTCTAGCTCATATGGAACCTTTCCAACCCGTTTCTTGATCTTGAAAGGCAGATAAATCTCGGTGCTAATTTACCTTTCAAACCAAATCGATGATGACCCTTACTAGGAGAAACCTTTAGATACACTAAAGCTCCTCATCGTACGTGAGATCAACTGCGATACATGTCTGCATACTTCTTTTGCCTCTCCTGGGCTCCTTAAGCTTACAGCGAATACTGTCTTACCTTTTTTGTGTGATCGACAACAATTTGAGGCCCTAACAAATTACGGGTCTTAAAATTTCGACCCTAACAAGATGGTGAGTGACACGGTTTGCCATATAACAACTTAAATGGCGCCATTTTAATACTACGCGATAAGCTTGTTGTTGTATGCAAATTCACACAACGGTAAATCATCTTCCCACGATACGCAAACTCAAGTACACACGCCACGAGCATATCTTCAAGAGTTTGAATCAACCTCTCGATCGCCCGTCGGTCGAGGGTGAAAGGTTGTGCTAAACTGTAAGCGCGTACCATACTGCTCCTGCATACTCTGCCACATCCTGGACTTATACATAGCATCTCTGTCTGACGTAATTGTCAAAGGTACCCCATACAGCCTGATAATCTCTCTCTCGAACAATACGCTCAGCTGGTCAAATGTGTTATGAGCTGCAACCGGTATGAAATGGTCAGATTTCGTCAATTTGTCCACAATCACCCAGATGGAATCATGTCGATGAACAGTCATCGGCAGTCCTCGAACAAAATCCATGGCTATGTCTTCCCACTTCCATCGTGGAATGGGAAGCGGTTGTACTAATCCTCTAGGTCTACGATGCTCTGCCTTCACTGCTGGCAGATCCCACAGTTCCTGATAAACTCTGATATGTCCACTTTCATCCCAGGTCACCAAAAATGTCTCTTCATATCATGGTACATTTTGGTCCTTCCTGGATGAACAGTGAACCGGGAACGATGTGAATCCTGAAAAATCTCATCTCTCAGCTCTGCCACTACCGGTATCCATAATCTGCCTCGAAATCTGAGACACCGATATGTCGTCTCAGTCCAGTCAGTACACTCGGGACTCTGGGCTAACTCACTGAATCCGTAATATAGAATGTCAGTTTTTTTATCCTCTGACACTCTCTGAGTCGACAGTGTATGAAGTGTCACTTGAGCACAAATCAGGATCCGCGTGTCGTTAGGAATATATGACCGACTCATCATCGTCGCCGCCTCGAGTAAGCCATACTCGTGCATCATATGACAACTAAACGTCTCGACATCTCCAGTCAGAATCCTACTCAGCGCATCTGCAACGACATTAGCTTTTCCTGGATGATATTCCAGAGCAAAGTCATAGTCTTTCAAAAATTCTAACCATCTGCGCTGTCTCATGTTCAGCTCTTTCTATGTGAAGAGATGTTTAAAACTCTTATGGTCAGTATAAAGCGTGAACCTCTCGCCATACAAATAATGCCTCCATATCTTCAGAGCAAACACGACCACTGCCAACTTTAAATCATAAGTTGGATAATTCTTTTCATGTATTTTCAGTTGTCTTATTACATAGGCCATTGTGCCTTTCTCTCGCATCAACACACAACCTAAACCCATACGAGAAGCATTTGTGTACACCATGAAACTCTTTCCAGCCTCTGGCAATATCAGCATTAGTGCGGTAGTCAACAATTTCTTCAATTGAGCAAATGCCTCATCGCATTCCTCAGACCAATGAAACTTAACGTCTTTCTGGGTCAACTTGGTCATTGGTGAAGCGATCTTCAAAAAATCCTTCACGAGCTGCTTAACCCCGAGAAAACTCTAATCTCAATCAGCGACGTCGTAGTGGCCAATCCAAAATCACACTGAATCTTTCTTTGAATCTACAACAATATTTCTTTGCTCAACAACATGACCCTAAAATTTGACCTCGAGACAACCAAAATTCACACTTACTAAATTTGGCATATAGTTTGTGCTCCCTCGAAGTCTGCAACGTCTCCCGAGGTCTTGCCGTGATCTTCTCGAGTCTTTGAGTACACCAATATATCATCAATAAACACGATCACAAATCGGTCAAGAAATGGTCTCATCACTTGGTGCATCAAATCCATAAACATGGCAGGAGCATTAGTCAAATCGAACGGCATGATTGTGAACTGATAGTGTCCATACCTCGTACTAAACGTTGTTATATATCTATCATCATCCCTGATCCTCAACTGATGATACCCTGATCGTAGATATATCTTGGAGAAAAATTGCGCTCTTCTAAGCTGATCAAATAAATCGTCAATATGCGGTAATGGATACTTGTTCTTGGCTGTGACCTTGTTCAATTATCTGTAATCAATACACAGTCTCAAAGTACCGTATTTCTTCTTCACAAAACAGGGACCAGGTGCTCCCCATGGTGATATCGAATGTGTGATGAAGCCCTTCTCGCTCAATTCTTGCAACTGTTTCCTCAATTCTTCCAATTCTCGTGGAGCCATGCGGTATGGTGGTATAGATATCGATTTCGTACCGGGCACCAACTTAATAATGAAATCGATCTCCTCGGTGGTGGTAATCCGGGTAAGTCTTGAAAACACGTCCGAAACTCCCAGCACAACCGAAATCTCTTCAACTTCAGGTCTATGACTCTGCTGCAACGATATATACCGATACCAGAGTCTCCATCTCCCCACTAGTCGCAAGCCGACCTCGAATGCCATCGGCTCTCGGTGTACTACCGCTATACATGAATATTGGACGCCCTGGAACCTAAAATATCACTATTTTCGCAAAGACGGTCGATATGAGCATGATATAATGCTAAGCTAAGCATCCCTAGCAACGCTTCAAATTCCAAGAATTCAAGCACTCGAATTCGCGAGGTAACTCTACCCCGTCGATCTCTCTTGGACATTTCGCCACAAGAGAATTAGGGTACACTCTATCATAGAATTTCAAGATACTCAAGATCAAATGTACTCAGACACTAACTTAGGTTTCAACCCTAATATGCCTACCATGCGACCAGAAATGAAAGAGACTGTAGAACCCGAATCAAATAAAACATAAGACCATCGACCACAAATGGAAACCATACCCTCAATGAGTTTTCGTGTAGTGTCTGCGTCATGCTGTGCAACCACATGAACGACCTCTCGACGCTATCATGTAATCACTGTCGCTGGCCGTGGACAGTTTCGAATCACATGTCCAACCTTGCCACATCGAAAACAAGTGACTGCTCTAGGCTAACCCTGCGTCTGATCCTGGGCCTGTACAGATGCTTGTGTTTGTCTCTGACCCGGTTTGGAACTATCTCGTCCTCGTCCTCTACTTCTACCTCTGCCTCTACCACCATCTTCTTGACGTGGAGTGGTGGTGCTAGTAAACGATTAAAATAGACGTAGCAGGAGGCGGCAATGCATGTCATTTGGTGGTGGTGGTACGGGAGGTCTACCCATGATCGTCGTGCAAAGGTGTAGGAGATGCTACATTAGGCACAATTTCCCCACTGAACACATCTATCCCATCTCCTCAGTCATTTGCCCCTATGTCTCATCCGCTCATTCTTCACAATCTGATCAGGTGTCAGTGCGGGTACTAAGGGTGTCCCGTCAGCCACTCTGCCCAAGTAATACGTCTCATGAGCAAGTGCACGCTCGAATATCTCACCCAACGTCGTGGCACCAGAACTGACAACGTAAAAGCCAATATCAGGCCTCAGCCCATCACCAAAATGATACACATCATCCATAGCCTCTCGCACCAAATCGTCGGCAAACTGTCTCAAATAGCCGTATCAATCTCTGTAGCTCAACCACTTCATCACCGCAGGTGGGAAGTACTACTGATAGAACTTAGTCTTGAAGGCATTCCAAGACTCAAACTCTCCCTCAACAGCTAGCATCGCACGCCACCACACATCGACGTCTCGTTGTAAGGTGTACGACGAAATCTATGCTCTGATTCTATCCTCAATCCACAAGACTCTGTGCAATTTCTCTTGGGACAGGACCCACTTCTCAATCTTCTCAAAGTCTCGCTGACCGTCGAAGTATATGGGTTTTAGTCTGATGAAGTCCTTCACCAACTGAACCACTGTTGTCAAACTAGATGATGGAGGTGTGGAAGATGGTGTAGACACTGTCTCTACTGCTGGAGCTGCTATCACTGGTGTCGCAGGTAAGACTGGCACTACGGTCGGTACTGTGGAAGTAGTAGTTGCAGTAGGACCTGACGTCTGCGATTGTGCTGGTGGAGCAAATCGGGAAGTCATCAATGCAATGAACTCCGCCAACTACTGACCCTGAGCAGCTACACAATCAGAAAGCCTCTGAAAGTCCTCAACTGACGGTATAGACGGCTGACTATCGCTCGCACCGGCATCACCGCTATTGCGTGAATCCGTCATCTCTGACTGCAAATGGATAACGAACGCGAATCAGCTACTACGTTGATAACGCATATATACATATAATAAAATTAACATGTATATAGATATCAAATCCTCAACTCACTTTCACTCACTTCCCAACTAATCGTTTCTAGGCAAGGATCATGTGGTTTTCCACCACTAACTAAAATTATCTAGCTTCTACATTTCTTAAATCTTTTAGTTCTTGTTGTTGTTGTGGTGTCATATTGTAGAATCACCATATTCTACAATCTTAAGCATAGCAAGCTTCGGTGGTAAGCCATGAATTCTCAAAAGAAAGGCTCTAATACCAACTGCGACGACCCCTTCTCCAAATAAGGGCATCGCCCGGCCTAATCCCTAATTAATCCCTAATTTCCCATTTATGACCTAACAAGGAACTAGTCAGCCTTATTTAAACACCTAAAAACATACCAATTATTCCATATTAAAAACACGATACCACCTACAGTCAAATAGATAGTTCAAATACCGAACAAATCAGAGTTCATTTAAAATTTTTCAAACTAACAAGTTATTCAGCGGAAGTTTTCTTAAGTTATTGGTGGAACTTATAACATAAGGCCTAACCTATTGTGGAACAACCAGGAAATAGAGATCACATGCATATATAAAACAAAAATGACGATATATACAACATGTGTATGGTCAGGGTTCCTATTACTCAACCCAAAAGTCCCAAAAGTAAAGTATCAAGTACATAGAAAATGTAATACAAAAGAATGCAAAACCTACAAAAAATATGTCGTAGCAGTCCTCCTTAGAAGCTCGAGAGGTAGTCACCAATCTTCTCCTTGCCCGGTTTGCTACTCGGCCCGATCGCACCCACCGTCACAAACTAGACGGTGAGTACATGAAATTATTTAAGTAATCTTGATA
Organism: Stephania cephalantha; assembly: GCA_039657325.1. NCBI lineage: Eukaryota > Viridiplantae > Streptophyta > Magnoliopsida > Ranunculales > Menispermaceae > Stephania > Stephania cephalantha. The sequence goes on from CM077576.1 coordinate 38,437,521, forward strand.
GACATTTATCCACATTCCCAAACATGCAACAAGTATCAAGTGGCATAATTAATATAGCAACTATGCTGAAGACACATCACGCATAGAGATACTTGAGTTAAACAAATGTGAAACTAACTCAAGGTTAAGTAGTAATGGTTTAAGGTCGGTCGGTCGAGATCTTCATCACATCAGCCTTTCCACTTCACATGGAGCTATGCTCTACATCATAATTTAAAAAGGTCGTACTTACGATTACGCCTTTTCTATTCAAAGTGAATTAGTCGTCACCGGAATGTATACTTGCCAGCACCCTCGAGTTTTAAAACTCGTCATGCACACCCAAGTTATTCTTGCGCCAACAAACCCTGAGGTTCAATTACCCCGTTCGAGGCACGTTACCCCGTGTGTCATGCAAGGTAATGGAGAAATCCCCCGATATCCCGAAAGTCTAGTGACACGTATCTCATTTGCGAGTCCCACGTCACGGGTCATTTGGTCCTGATCAACGAATTAAACGTGTATTAATTATTTGGGTCGTGACAGTATGACACTCGGGGTTAGAGTCCCTGAGGTGCTCTACACACCGGGGTTAGAGTCCCTGGTAACACTTGAGTTAGAGTCCTTTGTGCTATATGATTATTGAGTCGGAGTGACATGTTTCACTGCCGACCGGACTTAAATTACCACTACTTAGCCTAGTGTCAATATCACTTGTTTAACTCTGGTATTTACTCGCACATGGTTTATTTTCCAGTTTTCCCATTTATATGCTTTTAAATACCATTTGAATATTCGGAAATGCAAATTAAACTTGTCATCGGGGATTAATGTTATATTCTTGTACTCACCGTCCTTTTTATGATGGTGGGTGTAGAGCCGTCTACCAGCAGGCCGGGCAAGGAGAAGATCGGCGATTATCCCTGAGCCTGCGGTGCGTCACCGCATCGATTGTAGGTCTTCTTTTGATATTTTGATTGTATATGTTATATATATCTTTCAGATACTATTCAGGGTTGTATATTGGGTTGAGCGTTATTTCTTCGACTTGACTTAGACTATTTTACTATTTCATTGCATTTTGAGGACTTTATATATGTGATGTCATTTCCTGGTTTTCCACACTTAGGATTTTATAAATGACTTCCGCATAAGTTACTAATTTCTTCCACATAATCAATAAGAATTCCATTAAATAATTAATATAATAAAAAGTTTTAATTAACTCTAAATTTTATAAAATGGTAGGACTAGTGTATTACTTATCCTGAATACGAGAAAAGAGGCGTTTAGGTTGTAAAGGCTGACTAATATGTAGTTGAGTCCCGCGTGGATAAGATTAGGGCTTAATTACGGGATTAGGCCAGGCGGTGCCCTAGATTAGGAGAGAGGTCGTCACAGTTGGTATCAGAGCATAGGTATTGGAACCTTAGGGATAAATAAGAAAAATAGAACTCGTATAAAACACAAACCTTAGAAGTGGAAACCAGATGATCCTTGCTTAAGAACTATTTTGTTGGGAATTGAGTGAAGGTGAGATGGGGATTTCTTATATGTACGTGTTAGTTTCTATATGTATATATATGCGTTACGCCACGTAGTAGCTTATTCGCGTTCGCTATCCACTTGAAGACACCGATGGCGGATTCGCGCAAGGCGGAGACACCGAAGCTAGTGGCAATCGACCTCCCAGCCGTATCGGTTGAAAATTTTTAGAGGATGTCGGCCAGAACGACCGCTCAAGAGTGACATATCGTCGGTTTCATTATTTACATGTCGGCGATGGCGCATTGGTTTCGACCACCCCAGTCACCACAGTTAGTACTACAGCACCCCCGACCACGAGACTCAACACTACGAGAGTTCGGCTTGCATCTAGTCGAGAAATGGAGACTCTAGGTAGCGTTGTACGCAACAGCGAAGAGTCAGGGACCCAGACTAGAGGAGATACCGGTTGTTCAAGACTTCCCAGATGTTTTCCTAGAGGATTTACCTAGATTACCACCACCGTGAGAGCTAGATTTCATCATCGACCTAGTATCAGGCTGATCGCGATACTGCCGTACCCCATGGCTTCGAGGGAGTTAGAGGGGTTGAGGACTCAGCTTAAGGATTTGGGGGAGAAGGGGTTCATCACACATTCGATGTCACCGTGGGGAGCGCCAGTTCTATTTGTGAAGAAAAAGGATGGCAATATGAGACTATGTATCGACTACAGGCAGTTGAATACAGTGACAGTCAGAAACAAGTACCCACTTCTGAAGATAGACGATTTATTTGATCAGCTAAGATGAGCACAATTTTTCTCCAAGATAGACCTGAGATCGGGGTATCATCAACTTAAGATCAGGGATGAGGATAGGTCTAAGACAGCATTCAGCACCAGATACGAACACTACCAGTTCACGGTCATGCCATTCGGGCTGACCAATGCCCCCGCCATATTCATGGATTTGATGCACCGGGTACTTAGACCATATCTCGACCGCTTCGTGATAGTTTTCATCGATGAAATCTTGATATACTCGAGGACACGTGAGGATCACGAGCAGCACCTCAAAGAGACGTTGCAGACATTGAGGGAACACCGACTTTTCGCTAAGTTCAGCAAGTGTGAATTCTGGTTTGCAGAGGTCAAGTTCTTGGGGCACATTGTTGGAGCAGCTGGGATTGTAGTAGATCGGACCAAGATTCAGACGATCATGGATTGGCCGACACCGAAATTAGTATCAAAGATCAGGAGCTTTCTGGGGTTAGTAGGATACTACCATAGGTTCGTGAAGGATTTCTTGAAGATTGCTTCATCGATGATGAGGCTGACAGAGAAGGATGTTGCTTATGAGTGGACTGAGAAGTGCGAGGCTGCATTTACTCAATTGAAGAGGTCATTAACTACCACGCCATTGTTAATCTTGTCATGGTGTACACATATGCTTCTCATACGGGTCTAAGTTGTGTGTTGATGCAGGGCAGCGGTGTCGTGGCATACGCATCAAGACAATTAAAGATACATGAGAAGAACTACCCTACGCACGATCTAGGGTTAGCAGCGGTTGTATTTGTGTTGTAGACTTGGAGACACCTTCTGTATAGAGAGATTCACACTCTTCGCGATCACAAGTGTCTGAAATATCTATTCACACAAAAAGAGCTGAACATGAGACAGCGCGGATGGTTGAAGTTCTTGAAGGACTACGACTTTTCCTTGGAGTATCACCTAGGAAAAGAGAACGAAGTCGTAAATGCGCTGAAAAGGAGAAAGACTAGAGATGCTGAGGTGGTCAGATGTCACATGATGCATGAGTAAGGATTACTCGGGGCAGCGGCGACAGCATGTCAGACAGTGGTTCCTATCGATACTTAGGTGATTATTTGCGCACAGATGAGACTACAGACCGTGTCTACACAACAATTGTTATAGGGTCAGAGGACCAACCGGTTGTACACGAGATTCAGCGAGTTAACGCAGAGTACATAGTGTACAGATTGGGCAGAGACGACATATCAATGTCTGAGATACCGGGGCAGGTTGTGAATACTAGAGGTGTCGCAAGGAGACATGACTCGATCTGGGTGATAGTTGACAGACTGACAAAGTCTGCTCATTTTCTGCCAGTGGCGTCGCATTACACGTTCGATCAGCTGAGCGTACTATTCGAGGGAGAGATTATCAGGCTGCATGGGGTACCATTGACGATCACGTAAGACTGAGATGATACGTATACGTCCAGGAGGTGGTAGAGTGTGCAAGAGCAGTACGGTACGCGCCTACATTTCAATACGGCTTTCCACCCTTAGACCGACGGGCAGACTGAGAGATTAATCCAGGTCCTCGAGGACGTTACGGGCATGCGTGTTGGAGTTTGATGGATTTTGGGCGGAGTACCTACCGTTATGTGAGTTCGCTTACAACAATAGTTATCAGGCTAGCATTGAGATGACGCCATTTGAGGATTTGTATGGCAGACCGTGTCGCTTGCCATCATATTGGGCTGAGCCAAAGGACCGAGAGATAGTGGGGCCTGAGATTGTTGTTGACCACACGAAAAAGTTCAAACTGATCCGTCAAAGACTCTGAGGAGAACATGAGAGACATAAGAGATATGTAGATAAGTATCGCGGTGATCTCGCGTATTTCGAGGGAGCCTTTGTCTGTTTAAAGGTTTCTCCTCGGAAAGGTCTTCAGAGATTTGGGGTGAAAGGCAAGCTTACATCAAGGTACATCGGGCCTTTCATAATTAAGAAACGGGTTGGGAAAGTGACATACGAGCTTGAACTGCCTCCACAGATGTCAGGGGTCAATCTAGTGTTCCACATTTCGATGCTTCGACTAGCCGAGTCGAAGGCAGGCGTGCGACCGACAGTTGACTTGAGTCAGATCGACCTGAGCGAGGACATCTCATATGAGGAGCAGCCTATCCAGATCCTAGATCGAAAGGTACAACAGTTGAGGAGTAAGTCCATCCCGAAGGTACTCGTCAAGTGGCAGTTCCACGATGACACGGAACTCGCTTGGGAGCGGGAGGACTACATGCGAGATAGATTCCCGTACTTGTTCGAGTCAGGTAGAACCGTAACTTAAACTTAATTTCGAGGACAAATTTTCATTTTGTTGGGAATATTTGTCATGGCCCAAATCTCTAACCCCCGTTTTAATTCCTTAATCAGGATCACCGACCCTTGACGTGGGACCTACACCATGATACGACACCGATCGAGGCACGTGGCTGAGGTATATTATATTTTTGTATTGATGTATGCCTAATGTTATGTATTGTGTAGACTTACTAAGACGGTTTGTATAGTTGTAGGCATCGGCCCGAGAGCGAGGACGCACCACGAGTAGCGTGCGGCCAGGGGAAGCAGGTAGTTAGCATTTTGGTAAGTCTTATTTAATACTAATATGAAATAAGGAATTACTTATAAGCATATGGTTGTGTTTGTTAATGTAAATCAAATTAAAGGCCTATAGTTGAGTAAATTAAATGGAAATCAAAGGATTGGTCTAGAGATACACATTGGCACATCTAGGAACTAGGTGAGTAATGAAATGGTGTCACTTGAGGTTGAGTTAGTGGGAGTTAGTGCGATATATGGCAAGAGGTGGACCATTAGATATTCCTCGGGATACATAAATCCATGGAGGTCAAGGGCTAAGTAGGAACATCACCTTAATATATAACATTAGTGATCAAACAACATGCAAACCAAATCACACATTCATTTTTGCTGTAGAAGAATAAGGAATTGATGTAGAGGAGTGAATCATCAAGGTGTTGAAGGAATCCATGGGAGTTGGTGAGAAATTATCAAGCTAGGGTGCTACATCAACTAGGTACACATCTTTTTAGTTGAAATTAGAACAAGTTCTGGTTTTAGGCTAATTTTAGATGGTAGATGATTGAGTATTTGCAATTGGATTATATATTTGGATCCCTCATTTCAAGCTAATAATCCAGCTATACTGAAGTTCTTAATTTGGTTTTGAAATCATAAAGATATGAATTTTTGAAGTTGCAACACCAAAACTAGAATTCTGCATGTTGTATTAGGAATCAACCTGGGTAATTTGGTCATAATATGCTCATTTTTTATCCAAATTGATCCAAACCAGTGGCATTTGAAAGACTATTTAAAGGGGAATAACTTTGCTTAACTGAAGGTTTTTTATTCAAATGTTTTTATGACCAAACATGCTCTACAAGTAGGTGCTGAAATTAAAAAGGAAAGTTTTGAAACTAAAATTGTTAAGGGCATAACTCCCTAACTACTTATCCAAATGAGCTGATCTTTTAGTATGTTGTATTTGGGTATATTTGCTGCCTTGTGACCAAAAATCACATTTTTAGGAACTATAGATTGGGAGAAATAAATTTTCTAAGTCCGCATTTGGTTGGATTAAATTCCAATTAGACCTATGTTTAGTAAAATCATGACATCTCTTTCATTTTAAATCAGAATTTTGCAAACTAAACCTTCAGAAAAGCTAAGAGAGAGAACAACAATAATTGTATTGATGGAGGATTTCGATATTTGGAACATTTCATGCCTAAAATTGAATTAAAATGTAGAATTTGAAATTGAAACTTAATTTAGTCTTTAGGGTCGATTTAGGAAGATTGATTTAAAGTCTATTGAACCAATTTGAATACATAATAAAAACCACTAAATTGAGCTTAAACCTACTATATTTGAACTAATGAGACACCAAACTCAGGAACGTAGAAAAAGGGTACGGGAGAGTGAATACAAGATTTGGAGTATCGGGAGGCCAGTAAAGCTAGGACTTTACTTTGTTGTTGTGAGTATACTCAATAGCAACTTTACTTGGCATTTCATTTCTATTAATTGTTGTCCTTGCATAGTCCTTTTGACTATTGTTGTCTCGTACTCGATCGAGGTGTGCACGACTCACGAGGTTAGAGTCCTTGGGGATGTCAGCACATGTTACCTGACACTGTATGACACTCAGGGTTAGAGTCCGTGAGGTGGTCTACACACCGGGGTTAGAGTCCCTGGTAACACTTGGGTTAGATTCCCTTGTGCTATATGATTATTGAGTCGGAGTGACATGTTTGACTGCCGACCAGACCTATATCACCACTACTTAGCCTAGTGTCAGTATCACTTGCTTAACTCTGGTATTTACTCGCGTATGATTTATTTTCCAGTTTTCCCATTTATATGCTTTTAAATACCATTTGAATATTTGGAAATGCAAATTAAACTTGTCATTGGGGATTACTGTTTTATTCGTGTACTCACCGTCCTTTTTATGACGGCGAGTGCAGAGCCGTCTACCAGCAGGTCGGGCAAGGAGAAGATCGGCAATTATCCCTGAGCCCGCGGCGCGTCACTGCATCGATTGTAGGTCTTCTTTTGGTATTTTGATTGTATATGTTATATATATTTTTCAGATACTATTTGGGGTTGTATATTGAGTTGAGCGTTAGTTCCCCGACTTGACTTAGACTATTTCTTGTTTCTTGCATTTTGAGAACTTTATATATGTGATGTTATTTCTGGTTTTCCACACTTAGAATTTTATAAATGGCTTCCGCGTAAGTTACTAATTGCTTTAGCATAATCAATAAGACTTCAGTTAAATAATTAATACAATAAAAAGTTTTAATTAACTCTAAATTTTATAAACTGGTAGGACTAGTGTATTACTTATCCTGAATACGAGAAAAGAGGCGTTTAGGTTGTAAAGGCTGACTAATACATAGTTGAGTCCTGCGTGGATAGGATTAGGGCTTCATTACGGGATTAGGCGGGCGGTGCCCTAGATTAGGAGAGGGGTCGTCACAGACACTCCTAGAACTAGCATTTTTTTTGTTCTCTTTTATGTTTTTCTTCTTTTGTACGAGAGAACCATCGTTTCTTTGTTTCTTCTTTTGCTTCATCCTTTATGCTTTTTTTCTTTTCTTTTTTAGTTTTATGAAGAAAATGGGAAGGAAATTCGAGTGTTGTGAAGAAGAAGAAGGTGGTTGTGCGAGTAGTTCAAAGAAGGTGGATTTTAATACTAAGAGGCACTGAGAGTGTGACAACAATGGTACTTCGCAACGTGCTCCATTTGTGATCTGTAGGGGTTCGAATGATTTTTTTCATTTGTTTTCCTCTTTAATTCATTTAAGTGGTTTTGTGTATGTGCATGTGTAACGACTCAAAAACCTAAAACACTCATCTTGGGGGTAATTTAGTAATTTCGCTACCCTACACTAAATTAGTCCCACTATATAAATCTAATTGTAAACCTTAACCCCCCTTTTTGTTTGAAAACAAACCACGTTGGAGAGAAAGGGGATTGAAGCTTACTTAAAGAAATGCACTTGCATGTATTACTATAGCATCCCCTATCCCGATTAGGGCGATACTCGGGCCAAAACCTTAATTAATCCCCGGTAGCCCGGCTAAACTTAACTAGAGCCAACAGCCTCTCCTTAAGTACCTGATAAACTCAACCTATATATTAATATCGAATAAACAATACAAAGTATACGCAACAAAAAAATTAAAACTTTTCGATATTTAAACAATATACAGAAATATAAAGTTTATCAAAAAACCCAAAACCTCATTTATAAACCTCTCAACCATGTTTATATACAACAAAATGTATCAAACAGTGTATATATCTACAAGAAGGCTCATTACATTGTAGAGAAGATTATAAGACTCCTAAATCTTCTCCTTGCTCTTCGCTGAAGTGCTAGGCTGCGAACCTGAAATATTAGATTTGGGGTGAGCGCTCCAGCTTACTTAGTAATTAAGGATTCACAAAGCCATCAACATTCCATATAATAATCAATAACATTATATAATAATAATATGCACTAATGTTAATTAACAAGAATATGGAAAACATATAAATCAATAATAACATATGCAAATCAAACTATCATTGTCTATTACACTATGATTCTCATTTAATTTATAAAACTAGGGTCGATTACCCACCGATGTCATTAATGCAATTGCTAGACCAACACATTGGCTGATGTGCTATCTAGCAAATCCATTTATGCCCAGTGGTTCTATCTGAAACCCTCCAGTGAGTATGCAATCTACGCAACCTATCGAATTGAGCAGGAGTTATATATATGTTAGGAAGGTAACCCATCTCCTATAAACCTATTCTCAAAATCATTAGTTACTCTCGCGGGTCACAGTACATATCGTTTTCCATTTATTGAAAACCATCGCAGTGTACATAGTCCCCCATTCAGTCCATAAACTACTTGAACTATATATACTAAGATAGCCAGACAACATTGATGAATAAGCGAATCTATACTTACCTCAGCTCAGGTTTTCGTTCCAAATTCCCTAACTTTCCGGGTACTCAAGCTTTCTCGGGGATCCAACACCTAGCACAAGCCATTTGTGATCAATATAGGTCTAATACCCTATATTTAGAATCTCTAGTTCAGTTCCTAAGTCCTCCATAAACCCTAATCAAAATACAACAGTATTGCTATTTTTTTTGGGTGGGGTCGTGCTCCCTCAGTGGTTGGAGTGCGTTACAGCAGCTTAGTTCATCCTCACTGATGAAGGGAGCGCGCTCCTCTTCTAGGTGGAGCGCACTCCACCATGTACTGTCTTGACAGTACACATGGTAGCAGCCACTATTCCATCCACAAATCGTTACAACAACATCCAACACTCCCAAAACACATCACGAAGGACCTCTAGTGAGGTAACAAACTACTTCCAGTATACAAACAACATAATTCACATAAATATCATCTCACCTACTATCAATTGAACTTTAAAAACATAAAAACTAAACTTATTAAAGTGATGATCTCTGGATTTCCAGGTGATTAAGCTCCTCAATTCAACCAAATCAACTCCCTGAGTGATATTTTAAGATCAGAAATCAAACCCTTGGCTCACTCACTCTCACTCGATCAAATTATGGAGATAAGTATGAAGGGTTTTAGTTTAAATATGTAGATTTTCTCGAAATACTCATTGCGCTATCTCAAGATCGATCGAATGATTGATGTGCTAACATGACACTCATTAAAATGTCACGAATCTTGACATCATCAACACTCATGCTCATCTCGAGGCGATCCGACGATCCATATAACTCAAACTAATCTTATAATTTCCAATATATATTTATATATCAAATATATAAATATATATAAATATATATAAATATTTCGTGTATTTTCTCACCAATAAATTCACCAAACATGCCAACTAGTATTCTCGGGTGTGCACATTCATTTCACGACCCCCTCGCCGCACTTGGTGTACCTGCTATTTATTGTTTGTTATGTATTTTTTGATTATAGGCTTGTATATAAACTTTTTATTATACTACAAACTATAAAATTCATAAACATTCCAAACAAACACGAACCATCATGCAAACATACGCACACGCTAATCGAGGTATGTCGGACTTAACCACGAGCCTAACTCGAGTTAATTAAGATTTGTATTAACACTAATCATCAGCTTAAGGTAAGAGGTCGTTACATTTCCATTTCCCTTATATCCTCTTCTATTGTTAAAACTAATAGCAAGTTTTTATTTACTTCAATAACGGTGAAAAACTTATTTTGGGGCTAAATTAGTGGAGAACCCCAAGAGGGGTGTCGACACCATCGGAGAAGGGACCGACGACATCATCGCCCTCACTTATTGGAGGAAATAGGCAGCAACGTCGTTGCCACTGCCATTGCCCAAGAAGGGGGGTCTCCACTAGGAGGCCCTAAAGTGCAGGGAGAATGGAGATGTGGCACTAGAGCCACCCCCATGACCACCGCCGCCGGCAAGGACGTCCCCGACACTGCCTCCCTGTGACGTCAGGCGCCCAGGGGCATACGTCCCTGCCCAACGCATCCAAGGGCTGTTTGGCCCCTCGACATTAAATCGGGGCCAAACGGACCACCCTAGACATGTCAACTAGCCCTTAGACGAGGTCAACGGGTGTTGAAGGCAATATTAAATTTAGAAATAATAATAAATAAATAAAAATACAATACAATACAATAAATAATATATGTTACAAATAAACAAAAATAATATATATACATATAGAATGAAATAAAAGTAAATCTTTGCATTCAAACGGGGCACTCGCATCGCCAGGGAGGCAGAGACCGAGCTCCCACCCTTCGACACTCGCACCAGGCGACGAGGGATCCGCGGGAACCACACTAGTAGGATCCAAAGTAAATTTAATGGCAAATTGGAATTTAAAATATGACTTGTCGTTGATGTGACGTGTCTTAAATTGTATAGATTCGCGAAACGATTCACATAGAACCCTATACGCGCAAGGATCGAGAGTGGATATCGCGAGGAGTCGAGGTATGTGGGAAGCTTTACTCAAGTATCAAATATGGCATGTTATTAGATAATTAAGATTCATGATTTGAACTAAAGACTTAGGAATGAGTTGCATTATGCTCTTAACTTGATTTTACTTATTAATGGGTTGTATAAGTGTTGTCCCAAAAATCGAGATTACCTTCTTCTGGACGAGGAGATGGAATTACTTACTCTTAGGTAAGGAGTTGGATAACCCTTTTATAGGTAAGTAGTTAGGATTACCCCTCCTAGCTAAGTAGATTGGGTTAAATTACTAAGGACATGAGCGGTAGTAAACTTCTCATGAAAACTCTAAGTGATCTTAGTGCACATATCTATGACGGGTTGGACAAGATTATTGTTGGTTTGATGGGACCATTGAGGGGAAACAACGACCATTGTGTTCACTAGTGATTTTCATCATCTCGAGAGTAGGGGAATCGGTCACCGAAATCAAGTCAATAACTAATATGCATAGAATGGAACAACGACTTATAATTATTATTATTCTTTTAAGGTATATCTCTTGTAGGCCCCTATGCATGAATGATTTAATTTCGTTTATGATTTGCGGACCTCTTGCTATTAAGGTTTAATGAATCTTGAAACTTGTCTTAAATGAATAGAGTGGATAGTTTATACTTAATTATAGATATGAATATTATTTCCATATTTTCTGTTAAATGCTTAATGATTTGATTTCAACTCCAAGTTAGATCTTGCATTTTTATTAAGTAGTACTTGCGTGTTTGGTGTTTGAGTGAAGGTGTGACGTCCACAATTTCCTGGCCGCCTTGGGACTCGTCATGTCACATTCCACGTCACCGGGCCCCACCACGTCATGGCTCGCTTATCCTTAACGCCCCATGACTTAACTGGTTGCTTACACTTTTCCATTTAACCCTAACTTAGCTAATTAATCTCCATATAAATATTAATGATTTCATTAGCAAGTTAATCGATTTATAAAGTTATAATGAAATTTTACAGTAGAAGTCTTTAACGAGTAAATTATGCAACATTTAATAATCATAAGTAGTGGAAAACCCGGCAAAAGATATCATGTATATATCAAGGCGAGATAAGTATAACAAAGGTTCCATATACATGTAATCAGTGTTCTACAGTCCCTAAAACCCGACAAAATATAAATACGTACATATTGTAGTCATACACGAGTTGGCTCCACGATCTCAGAGGTAGTCGCCTAGTACCTCATTGCCCTTGCCCTTGCTCGTTGAAGGATCTGCACTCGGTCACCCAAAAAATACGGTGACAAGTCCGAGTGAGTAAAATCTCAAGAGAAGTCCACACAATATTCATGAAATAAAGCGATAATTTACGAGGCATGCGAATATAACACTTGTCAACAGTACGTCATATTCCCATGAATGTAGGCATCACACGACAAGCAAAATCAGTAGCGTGAAATAAATAAACAACATATATCAATTAAACGTGCTCGGGAATAAAGTAAGATTAAATAAACAAATGTATAATCACGAGAAAACCCTAACCCAAAACAGCCAATAATCGATAAAATTGAATAAGAACCACGTGTATACTTACATGCTTACAGTGACTAAATCCCAACTTCAATAAATGGCATGGTCCATTCCCGACGCTGTTACACATCAGGACCACCCTAATCCCTCCCAGCAGTCGCAAGTATATCTTGTTGTCGTTGACATGAGCACTATCACAAGTAACCCGTGTAAGCAATTTAGCCACAACCAATATATATGCAAATCAAAATAGGAGTAGAAAACCCCATGTGTGCCATCAGCAGTCACACATATAATCCGATATCGATAAAACCAACCATGAATTTTGTGAGGCATTCCAATGTGTTTACACATCTTAAATACGCGCTTTAAAACCACGCTCGCGAAGCTCTAAATTGACCCCGACCTCGTTCGACACCCGCCTATCAACTCCTAGGTCCCTGGTGTCGATTTGATAAATTTTCGGTGTTTAGATATTCGTTTTATTGCATAAGCTGAAATAAAATTATAATCACATTTTTTGTGGTTTAAAACATCCCCGTGGGTGAGACCTCCACATGTGGGTGAGAAATCCTTGTTGGTACAGACACTCATGTAGGTAAAGACGTCTCTATGGGTACAAACATTGTTCATTATCTTCTCCAATAGCCCAATATGCACAAAAAAGGCCATAATCCAAACATCAAATCTCGATCTGAATCATGAAATTCTTGCTTACCATAATCCTATTTGACCTCAATTACTCCCAATCAACCCAAGACAACTATAATGACCATCTATATTGATAGAGTTAAGGGTTTTTAGCATGCATTTAATGAGATTGGAATTGAAAAATGACACGAAATTTATACCTTGTGAATGTCTTTGCTAGCTTAAATCCTTAGCTTGAACTCACCATCAATTTGGTTCAAATCCTCCTATATCTCAAAATTTCAGCCACCAAACCCTTTATTTCTTCTCTCCAATAACTTTCTTCTTCTCCAAGATGTGTAAATGAAAATGGTTTCATTTGCATCTGTTGATCTTATATATTAAGGAGTGTTTGATTTCTAGCCACTGATCTCCATGTTTTTACGTATCCCGAAGTTCAGCTAATGGTCCACACCTTGCCACTTATCCCACTAACTCAATCCAAGTGACACTAATTGGCTACTTATATGGTTCCTAGATGTGTCAATACATATCTATAGGAAAATCATATGATTCCAATTTATTTACCAAACTATAGGCCTTGATTTATTTGATTTAATTACATTGGTTTAATGTTTTTATTCACCAAATTGACAAATTTTGTGATCCCACTAACCCTCGACTACCGGGCACTCGATGCCCCGCGTCTTGGCACACATTTCGAGGTACACCATAGCCTATTGTTTTAATTTAATCAACTTAGCCTATGATTACATTACCCTTTTTAATTGATTAACTAGTCATCCTGACGTGAATTAGTCGAGTTTCCTACTGTACCCATAGTTCGCCTACCCGATACCCGCGTTGACATGACTTTCAAGGCGAACACCCGTCACACTAACTCGCCCGATAGCAACGTACACACATGCAGTGCAATACACTACTAATGATTTTAAACACTACATATACACAACCATCATTCAAAAATAACATATTCCCTTGGTTCTCATGTCCGGGTCAACCGAGTTATCCTCGTAACGCCCGAATTACTACCGTTAATCCCCGAGATTAATGCTAATCCTAGTTTAATTAATTTGGGCCATTACAATTCTTCCCAACTAGGAGAATTTCATCCCCGAAATTTAAATCTTGAGTAAATTCTTGTGCATCTAACCTATCCGCGTGTGACTAAACCTCACACCTTGATAGTACCCTTCTACAGTCCCTTGAAGACCCCTACTACTCTCATCGCAGGGAACGTAGTGTTACCTTGAAACATAGGCGCATGTTGCCGAGGTGGTCAAAATCAATTACTCTATTTCCAACATCTCCACAACCTATTCTCAGTTCGATTTTCGTGTTCGAGTTTCCCCAACACGGTTACCTAATACCAGTAACTATAAACCTCTCCTATCATGTATCCCAACATAATAGTCCTAAACAATGTAACATACTATGACAATCCCATGTCATGTCATAACCTACCTTAGTTCACCATGACAATCTCATGCTATGCCACGACTTACTCTTACTCACCATGACAATCCCATGCCATGCTACGACCTATGGCAATTCCTTGCCATAAAACAATAATCTACCATGATACATTTATAATCTACTACCGTATGACCATGACCATGCATGCATAAACCTAAACTATAATAATTAAGAATTTAAAATCACATACCCTGAACCTGCTGTTGGGACGTCTCCTGACCTGGCTAAGTCACCACATGCACTGACTCTCGAATGCACCGGTGTCGCTACCACACATGTTACCGATCTCAGCAGACGCTCTGTGAGGGCCCTGCCGCCCCGGGGTGATGTGTCTCCGTGCACTCCTCGCCCGGTGGGCCTAGCTACACGTGTCCTGGCACTTGCCCATCCTTCTCATATCTCGAAATTCATGTCCACATGTATTTTATTAAATTAGTTAGTGGATTTTCGTATTTTCTTAACCAATTCTCTTTAAGTAGTTAAATATTTAATAGGTTCACTAATTTGTAGTTTATTATAATCTTAACCACACTAATGGGTTGTATCTTACAAGTTAACGTAAATCAGCGGAAGTTTTAATTGATACAATTACGTAAAGTAATTTAACATGATAAACATTATCTATATGAGCATGTCCTACTGTGGAAAACCCGAAAAAGTACTTTGTATATAAGCGACAGTACCATAACACATGGTATATACATGTACAAGGTCATCTCAAGTCCCTCAATAACCAAAATAAAAACGAAAATATCAAAATAATATAAACACCTACGAGTGTGTCTAAGACCGTCAGCAAAGAGAGATAGACGCCCAAGATTTTCTTTTACAGTTACTCATAGAAAGTTCTGCACTCAGTCAACCAACAAATACAGTGACGAGTCCAGTGAGTAAATTCCCAAGAGAAGTCCACACAATATTCAGCAAGAAATCAAATAGAATTATAAATCATGAATGTATGCTAATTGGCAATAGAAATACATACTTACATGAATATAGGGCAATACAAAAGATTCAGACAGCATACCATGACAGTTAACATAGCGCAACAGACAATAATCAAACAAGCAGGGATTAACACTAGTACATACCAACCAAACATGCTTGAAAATAAGGTTTAATAGGAGTCAACGATATAAATGAAAATGTAAACACACCACAGTTAAGTCAATATACACGTAAATATCCTTGATGAAAACCCAAGGACGTGTCGCGTGTAGCAGACTATTCCATACTTCGGAGCTAAGGATCTTTCCAGGGGCTTCTCCCACCACCTCCACTGTCTCGTCCTTAGTCCTCGTAGGGCTGGCCAAATCCGCTGAGACACCAACATGTGTGCATTGGTGCAGCTCGGGTAGCAATTCACCGAGGGCATGATCACACGTGTTATGATATAGTGTACGCAAGTCTGTCCACACATCTCAGTGTAAAAACCCTGATAAATGGATTAATCAGTTAGACAAACCGGTAAAGGAAAATAGTTCAGCACCTATCACACGCATAAGAAAATGAACTGAATTCCGTGAAGCATTCTCAAGGGTTGTACGCACCTCAATCCGCGCTCCAACTTCTCCGGACTCTCGTATCCGACCCAACAAGCTCCCTGACACTGAGCTATGGTCCCCTAAGTCCCTGAAGTCAATTAAGTGTGTTTATTGTGTATTCAAATTGGTTCAATAGACTTTAAATCAATCTTCCTAAATCAGCTCCTAAAGACTAAATTAATTCTCAATTTCAGTCCTACATTTTAACGCACTTTTAGGCATGAAATGGTCCAAATATCAAAATCCTCCATCAATACAATTATTGTTAGTCTCTCTCTTAGCTTTCCAGAAAGGTTTAGTTTGCAAAATTCCGATTTAAAATGAAAGAGATGTCATGATTTTACTAAACATAGGTCTAATTGGAATCTAATCCGACCAGAAAACTTAGAAAATCTATTTCTCCCAATATATATTTCCCAAAAATGTAATTTCTGGTCACAAGGCAGAAAACATACCCAAATACAACATATTAAAATATCGGCTCATTTGGATAAGTAGTTAGGGAGTTATGCCCTTAATAAGTTTAGTTTCAAAATTTTCCTTTTGAATTCTAGCACCTATTTGTAGAGCATGTTTGGACATAAAAACATTTGAATCAAAATACTTTCGGTTAAGCAAATTATTTCTCTTTAAATATGCTTTTAAATGCCACTAGTTTGGATCAATTTGGATCTAAAATGAGCAAGTTATGACCAAATTACCTAGGTTGATTCCTAATACAACATGCAGAATTCTAGTTTTGGTGTTGCAACTTCAAAAATTCATATCTTAATGATTTCAAAACCAAATTAAGAACTTCAATATAGCTAGATTATCAGCTTGAGATGAGAAATCCAAATATATAATCCAATTGCAAATATTCAATCATCTACCCTTTGAAATAAGCATAAAATCAAAACTTATTTCAAATTCAACTAGAAAGATGCGTACCTAGTTGATGTAACACACTAGCTTAAGAATTTTCCACCAACTCCCATGGATTCCTTCAACACCTTGATGACTCACTCCTCTCCAGCAATTCCTTCTTCTTCTCCAGCAAAATGAATGAATGATTTGGTTTGCATGTTGTTTGATCACTAATGTTATATATTAAGGTGATGTTCCTTCCTAGCCACTTGATCTCCATAGATTTATGTATCCCGAGGACTATCTAATGGTCCACCTCTTGCCATTTATCCCACTAACTCAACCTCAAGTGACACCATTTCATTACTCACCTAGTTCCTAGATGTGCCAATGTGTATCTCTAGACCAATCCTATGTTTTCCATTTAATTTACTCAACTATAGGCCTTGATTTATTGCATTTATTCACCTTAGCTTAGGCCCATCATAATGCATATGATTAGTGTTTTTATTGACCAACAATTATCAACTTGTGGTCCCACTAACTCTCAACTACCCTAAGCACTCGGTGCCAGGAGTTTCGACACGCATTTCAAGGTACGTCATAGCCTATTGTTTTAATTGAATCAATCTTAGTCTATGGTTACATTACCTATTTTAAATTGATTAACTAGTCATTCTAACATAAATTAGTGGAGTTTCCTAGTGTACCCGTAGTCTACTCGACACCCGCGTCGACACGCCTTTCAATGTGAGCACCGTCACACAACCTTGCACGATATCAACATACACGCGCGTTAAAGTGCAATATAATAATAATAAGTTTAAACACCACATATATACAACCACCATCTATATATAACATATTTCCTCGGTTCTAGTGTCCGAGACAATCGAGTGGTCGACGTAGAGCCCGAATTTCGATCGTTAATTCTCGATATTAACATTCATCCTAGTTTAATTAATTTGGGCCGTTACATACTCCCTCCAGTCTACATTGAAAATACATACCCCTACGTCTTGGTCCTACCCGACCATTACCTAATCATTGGTTATGAACTTGAGCCTGTGGTCCCTGTTCTCAACCTACCTAATCTTGAGTCTGTCCTTGTTGTGGCGCTTGAGATATTGGTACTATGTAAACTTTATCTATATGAACGTCGTCTCTACGGCCTCGACCGTATTGTTTGTCCTCTTTGCCGGACTGCTCTCTCTGTCTCTTCGGCCTAATGTTTTTCTCTTACTGTCTATCCACAACTGTAGTTGTGTGCAAATCGATTATGGTAATCACTAGAATGCCTTTCCCTAGCCTCAGTTGAATATTTTGTCTAAAATGTACTTGTCATAAAAGACTTATCTGCACTATAAGCTCTCCCTTCAGTCCTCGTACTCCATTCAGTCGGTACCACTTTATTGAAGGTGTGTGTGTCACTGCACAAACCAAAATACACTTGTATGTCGAAGTCCTCTTGAACATACTTGGTGCGTAACCCAGAAACAACTCTATTTCGACGTAGTGTACCACATCGCACATGTCATCCAAACGTCTGGCAAGATGCGATTATTCGTCCATCTTGATCAAATGACACGTGTTTGATCATATTCTGTATACGTGTATATAATATATACAATCAAAACATAACACGTATATAATCCCTATCGCTACCCAACTCAGGTTTGCTTCCCAACTAGGATTCTAAGTTAGGATCTTCGGGTTTCCACTTTCAATTTCTTTAAACTACTCCCGAGGCTCTTTCGAACCTTACTTTGATACCAAACTGTGACGTTGGTATCAGGTTAAGGACAACTACAATTCCTTCCATAAGCTTGACGACGCTCTGATACCAAACTTTGATGTCTCCGATTTCTAGGCCGCCTTAAGACCCGCCATGTAGCATTCCACGTCACAAAGCCACCGCCACGTCATGGCCCATTTATCTTTGATGCCCCACGACATAAGCGGTTGCTTATACTTTTCCATTTAACCCTAACTTAGCTAATTAATCTTCATATAAATATTAATGATTTCATTAGCTAGTTAATCGATAAGTTATAATGAAATTTTATAGCGGAAGTCTTAAACGAGTAAATTATGCAACATTTAACAATCCTAAGTAGTGGAAAACCCAGCAAAAGATACCATGTATATATCAAGGCGAGATAAGTATAACAAAGGCTCCATATACATGTAATCAGTGTTCTACAGTCCCCAAAACCCGACAAAAACATAAATACATAAACAATATATTCACACATGAACTGGCTCCACAATCTCAGAGGCAGTCGCCCAATACTTCCTTACCCTTGCCCTTGCCATTGCCCTTGCCCTTGCTCGTCGAAAGATCTGCACTCAGTCACCCAACAAATAAAGTGACGAGTCCAGTGAGTAAAATCTCAAGAGAAGTCCACACAATATTCATGAAATAAAACTGATAATCTATGAGACATGCGAATATAACACTTGGCAACAGTACGTCATATTCCCATGAATATAGGCATCACACGACAAGCAAAATCAGTAGCGTGAAATAAATAAACATCATATACCAATTAAATGTGCTCGGAAATAAAGAAAGATTAAATAAACAACCATATAATCACAAGAAAACTCTGACTCAAACTAGCCAGTAATTGATAAAATCCAATAAGAACCACGTATATACTTATAGGCTTACAGTGACTAAATCCCAACTTCAGTAAACGGCATGGTCCCTTCTCGATGTTGTTACACATCAAGACTACCCTAATCCCTCCCGACGGTCGCAAGTATATCCTACTGTCGTCGACACGAGCATTATCATAAGTAACCCGTGCAAGCGATTTAGCCATAACCAATATATATGCAAACTGAAATAGGAGTAGAAAACCTCATGTGTGCCCACCAGCAGTCACACATGTAATCAAATATCGATAAAACCAACCATGAATTCTGTGAGGCATTCCAATGGGTTTACGCACCTCAAATACGCGCTTCAAAACCTTGCTCGTTAAGCTCCTAAACTGACCCCGACCTCATTCCCGACACTCGCCTATCGACTCTTAGGTCCCTGGTGTCAATTTGATAAATTTTCGGTGTTTAGATATCCGTTTTATTGCATAACTGAAATAAAATTATAATCACAATTCTTGTGGTTTCAAACGTCCTTGTGGGTATAGATGTCCATGTGGGTATAGACGTCCCTGTATAGATGTTCATGTTGGTATAGACGTCCCTGTGGGTACAGACGTCTCTGTGAGTATAGAATTCCCTGTGGGTACAGACGTCTCTGTGGGTACAAACACTTGTTCATTATCTTCTCCAACAGCCCAATATGCACGAAAAAATACCATAATCTAAACATTAAATCTCGATCTGAATCATGAAGTTCTTGCTTACCATGAGCCTATTTGAACTCAATTACTCTCAATCAACCCAAGACAATTATAATGACCATCTATATTGATAGAATTAAAGGTTTTTAACATGCATTTTAATGAAATTGGAATTGAAAAAAGACATGAACTTTATACCTTGTTAATGTCTTTGGTAGCTTGAACTCACCATCTATTTGGTTCAAATCCTGCTAGATCTCAAAATTTCAACCACCACCTCTATTTCTTCTCTCTAACAACTTTCTTCTTCTCCAAGATTTGTAAATGAAAATGGTTTCATTTGCATGTCTTGATCTTATATATTAAGGAGTGTTTGATTTCTAGCCGCTGATCTCCATGTTTTTACGTATCCCGAAGTTCATCTAATGGTCCATATCTTGCCACTTATCCCACTAACTCCCACTAACTCAATCCAAGTGACATTAATTGGCTACTCACATGGTTCCTAGATGTGTCAATACATATCTCTAGGAAAATCCTATGATTCCAATTTATTAACCAAATTATAGGCCTTGATTTATTTGATTTAATTACATTATCTTAAACCCATTATAATACATATGGTTAGTGTTTTTATTCACCAAATTGATAAATTTTGTGATCCCACTAACCCTCGACTACCCAGCACTCGATGCCCCGCTGCTCGACACACATTTCGAGGTACATCATAGCCTATTGTTTTAATTTAATCAATTTAGCATATGGTTACATTACCATTTTTAATTGATTAACTAGTCATCCTAACGTGAATTTATCGAGTTTCCTAGTGTACCCGTAGTTCGCCTACTCGATACCTGCATTGACACGCCTTTCGAGACTAACACTTGTCACACCAACTCGCCCAATAGCAACGTACACACATGCGGTGCAATACACTATTAATGATTTTAAACACCACATATACACAACCACCATTCACAAATAATATATTCCCTTGGTTCTCGTGTCCGAGTCAACCGAGTTATCCATGTAACGCCCGAATTACGTCTGTTAATCCCCGAGATTAATGTTAATCCTAGTTTAATTAATTTGGGCCGTTACAGAAGGATTCCTCTTATTGAACTCTGTTGCCCCTTTTAGCTCACCTTACTTACTCTTCATGTTCATCCACATCTACTTTAGACCGCGATAAGAGAAATGAGATAGCTTGAAGTCTTCCCTTGCATTGTGAGCCTCGTGTGCTCCTATTATCTAGTTATTTGATTTTGAGAACTTATGAGTTTGGGTTGTAACTTAAGACTTGTTAGGTAGTTTGAACTATTTATTGTTGTAATTAGAACTTATGGAAGCTTTTTGGGATATCATGAAATTGAATAGACCTTTGAAAACCCATTTCATGGATCTTACTTTAATAGCTTTATGGATATTTTATTTCTTTGATTTCGCTGTTATTATCCATTTGTATAGCTATTGTCTTTCTTTTGTTTAGGCGAGCCAAGCCGTTGCTCGGGCCCGGTTCAAGTACTTGGGTTTCGGTAATGATTCGGGCTAGGCGACCCGACCCTAAGTCGGGGGAGGGTCGTGACAACATGTGTTGTGTTTTGTGTTATTTTTTGTATGTTATGT
Source organism: Stephania cephalantha (assembly GCA_039657325.1). Lineage (NCBI taxonomy): Eukaryota > Viridiplantae > Streptophyta > Magnoliopsida > Ranunculales > Menispermaceae > Stephania > Stephania cephalantha. The sequence goes on from CM077576.1 coordinate 38,459,292, forward strand.
GACCTCCGTTGTGGGAGTGTTTTTGGTTGTTGTATAGTTGTTCCTCTTTTAAGTTGTTGCCCTTATAGTTAGGGTAGTTGTCTGCGTGGAAACTATTGCAATTCCATCAAAGAGACCAATTGTAGGGTTGATATGAGTTGCAAATGTAATTAGATGATTTACCCTTTGGGGTTAAAAGACATTTCGATACAGTTACATTTTAAAAAAGAAGATAATAAACATATCCACTTTAGATACCTAGTTAGACGCACCTATCTAGGTGTCTAGCGGTGTGCCATTTGATACACCTCGAGATACGTATTCAAGGTGTATTGAATGACACACCTTGATAGACGTGCCTAATTGGATTCTCAAAGTGAGTCTTCCGATCATTAAAAATATTTTTCCTTTTAGGTTGGGAACTCATATTGTTACATTATTAAAGATAGTGCTAGGATGACTTGAAAGAGACAACTGAAATAAACACCCGATTGTTGGCATCCCTTAAATACCCATCTATTTGTGTGCGCATAAACATTGATGCAAAAATGAATGTACACCATCAATCGGGTGTTCATTTTTTGCGTACATTTTCAAGCCACCCTATCATTTTCCTTTTTTAAGTTTTTTGTTTGAGTTAAAGAGAGGGCAAATTCGTCATTCTAATTTAACAAAAATGATAAGGCTCAAAGCCCCGTGCATCCTCTCAAGAACACGATCGACTTAAAATGTTACAGACATTTTCGCTTTGCTAATGGAGAACTTCTAAAGGGTAACGATCACAGGGCATGGCCTCTTCAACCTTCAATCTCCTGCAGCAGAATCACCTCTCCTACAATCCTCCATGTAAGTACCAATCAACCTTCAATTCACATTGTTTTCTCTCCAATATCATCACAGTTTCTAATCATACACACAATCTTCATCAACAACTTGTACAAGGAGTTACAGTTAGAAGAAACTTTTGTGAGAGCATATCTATTAAAGAACATGAAAAACCTTCAAAACCCGTTATTTCTAATGCCGACAGAAAATCTGGTTCTGGGTTTTCTTCATTCAATACTGGTTTTAAAAGGGTGGAGAAGAAAAGTAAAGTTAGTTCTGTAGTTGAAGAGAAAATTGCGAGAAAACCCAGAAAAAGTAGCTATGTTAAGAGGGGTTTTACGAATTCTAGAGGCGGGAGTGAAATGGGTTCTGGGTTTTCTTCTTTGAATACTTGTTTTGAAAGGGTAGAGAAGAAAAGTAAAGTTGGTTCAGTAGTTGAAGAGAAAAAAGAGAGAAATCCCAGAAAAAATAGCTATGTTAAGAGGGATTGTGTGAATTCTAGAGGTGTTAATGAAATGGGTTCAGGGTTTTCTCCTTTGAGGAGAAGAGGTGAAAGAATGGTGACTGAGACTAAGGCCAGACCTTTGAGTGACGAAAAAGCAGGGAAGAAAAAGTTTGAGAGAAGTGAGAATGGTAGTAAATTTGGAAAGGGAAATATGGGTAATAGTATTTATTGTGAAACTAAGGTTAAGGTCGAAGTTGGAGAAGGAAAGATGGATAAAATTCCAATGAAGAAGAATGAGACTGATTCCTTGAGATTGGCGTTGGATATGTGCTCTAAAAGAGGGGATGTATTGGGGGCGATTTCTCTTTATGATTCGGCTCATAGAGAAGGGATTAAGTTGGGGCAGCATCACTATACGGTGCTTCTTTATCTCTGTGCTTCTGCGTCTATTGGTGTTGTCCGCCCTGCAAAAAGTGGGAGTGGTGGTAGGAGCATCGATAAGGTGGATCTGGCTAATGATATATTTAGTGGACACTCCGTTGATTTAAACAAGAATGGAGACATTGGGAATGCTGATTCTTGTGCTAAAACGTTTGTGCCAACTCTAAGTGATGGACAATTGTTAAATTACGACAATCTTAATGGCGTGGCTTCTTCTCTGTCCTATTCAAGTTCTGGTGTATTTCAATTGGAATCAGTTGAAAAGGATGATACAAGTGTTTTCAGTCTAAATGGGAAGCTTAAATTGTCATACGGTGGTTTAAGTAATGGAGGGAAAATCAGCATAAATCAACATCCAATACAAACAAATACTCAAAATTTACATGGAGTAACTAATGGAAAGGGCAGCGATGATCCTGCGGAAGGAAGAGAAGTAAACAGTGATCGGGAAAATGGTACCATCCAGGTAAGTGAAGATGTTAAAAGATATGCACTCATGAGGGGCTTTGAAATCTACGAGAACATGCTTTTGAAGAAAATCCCTTTAAATGAAGCAGCTTTGACATCTGTTGCTCGGATGGCAATGTCAATGGGTGATGGGATTATGGCACTGGATATGGTGAAACAAATGAAGGAATTGGGTATAAAACCACGGTTGCGCTCTTACGGCCCTGCGCTATTTACCTTCTGCAAAAATGGAGACCTGGAGAATGCATTCATGGTTGAAAAACAAATGTTGGAAGCTGGGGTACACCCAGAAGAGCCCGAACTTGAAACACTTTTAAAGTTAAGTGTCGAAGCTGATAATGGTGAAAAGGTTTACTATCTGTTGCACAAGCTTAGAACGACTGTCAGGAAGGTATCCTATTCCACGTTAGTTTTGATTGAAAGATGGTTCGGAAGCAAGGCAGCTTCAAGAGTGGGAAAAAGAAAATTGGATCAAAGATCAATAATGGAAGCAATGGAAAATGGGGGCGGAGGATGGCATGGGCAAGGGTGGTTAGGTAGTGGGAAGTGGACCATTGCACGAACATCTGTTGGTACTGACGGCATATGTCATGGCTGCGGGGAGAAATTAGCGACAATAGACCTTGATCCAATAGAGACAGAAAATTTTGTCGAATCAGTATCATCTATAGCTACCCAAAGAGAAAAGAACTCTAGTTTTCAGAAGTTTCAAGTATGAGAATTAGTCCCTTGTTGATGCCATTTTATCGTTATTAATTTATTGTGTTGGTTTGATTAATCTAAATCAAAACCCCCTGCAGGAATGGCTGGATTACTATGGACCTTTTGAGGCAGTGGTAGATGCTGCAAATGTTGGTCTCTTCAATCAACAGAGATTTGTTATATCAAAGGTAAAATATTCAGTTTCACAGTTAAGATCAATGGGATGAAATCTCAACGACCTGTTTTTAGATTTCCTTCCTTGTGGTTTGTTGAATGCCTAGGTTAATGCTATAGTAAATGCAATGCGCCAAAAGCTTCCTTCTAAGAAGCGGCCGCTAATTATTGTTCACCACAAGCGTGTGACTGGACGGAAGATGAATGAGCCAGCAAACAAGCTGCTTTTAGAGAAGTGGAAGACTGCTGAGGCACTCTATTTGACACCGACAGGGTCGAATGATGATTGGTGAGGAATATTTGTCCTTTTCATGCAGAGGATTTGAGAAGACACATTCTTCGTTGTTTTATTTTCATCTAGGAATTTGGAACTATGTATCTTTTTTGAAAGCTTTAGTTTTCGAGTTTAATAACCTGCTCTTCAGGTACTGGTTATATGCAGCTATAAAGTTTAAGTGCTTACTTGTTACCAATGATGAGATGAGAGATCACATATTTCAACTTTTAGGGAATGACTTCTTTCCTAGATGGAAAGAAAGGCATCAGGTGAGCAATTAACATCTCTGGGAAATTTATATTATCGAAAACTTGTTGAAATTTCTTATAAAAAAATTAACTTGTTAAAATTCAATGAAAAATTGTAAATTAGAGTGGCATATGTAAATCCATGATTAGTAAATTTAGAAATTGATCTTAACATACAATAAAAAGAAAAAGAAATTGATCTTGACTCAGCACAGTATGTGGTAGTGTCCAATATATCTTTATTGTGGTAGCCAACACATCATTGCATTGTTAAACTGCTTGAATATTGCTAGGAAATCCATTTGAAGTTGCGACAAAGTGCTTTTCAGAATTGTTCTACAAAAGCACAAGGTTGAAAAAGGGTTGTTTCATTTTGAATATAAATTTATTTTCATTTTAACAATTTCTTGAGTTGTTTTCGATGTTTTCTGGCTTCTACTGTTTCATTAATTTCTTTTGAAGAAGCGCTTTATAAATTTTCCTAGAATCATGCAAACCTCTGCTGCCTTCTCTATATAAGATAAACTTGTTTTTTCTCTTCCCCAACATAAAAGCCACATTAGTCTTACTTGCTTTCTAATTTCTGTGGAAGGTCCGTTTTACTTTTCACGATGGTGGCCCCGAGTTTCACATGCCTCCTCCATATTCTGTTGTTATTCAGGTCAGAATTAGAACTCTTTTTATTTACTTTAATTGAAATGTCTCCCCCATTTCTTCAAAAAATTTGGTGTACATGTGGAGGTGGAATCCCTTTTCTCCTTGGATTTGTACTCACATTATGATGTTTGTATTAATACTTAAACCATCATTAAAGATTCCGCTTTTTAACTTATCTTGACAGACCTATGAAAGATTTTCGTGAGGTTCCTTACATAGATTAGTGCAAGACAAACTAGTGCTGCACAAAATATAGTTCTAAAATTACATTAACCGGGTATCGAAAAGAGGGCGGAAGTAGACTCCTCATCTCATGTTGGTGAGTTAGAAATGGGCGACAACTTCTATTCATGGCATTGATTTATCCCACTTTGCTGCGGATTGCATGGAGAGCATAATGCATAGAGAAGAAAGTGGTGAGTGCAGGACACGTTGTGAGATGCAGTTTGCAAGTCTTACGTGTGCATTTACTTCTCTTTTAATCTGTTTGAGTTTAGTTTCATTTTACAAATCATGATGGAAATTCATGCTGATAGACAATTACCATTAAGGATCTAAAGTGCTTTTGGGACATTGGTGCCTATGAATATATCCACCACCAATTATTAAGAATTGGAAAAGTAAGGCTTGATAGACATTCATTTTCTTACATATTCTTTTTCATTTCTTAGCTGAGATACATTTATGCTAGAAGAAAACTGTTGACATCCATCGGTGCTTATGCAATAACCTTGTTAAATTGCATGGTGATTCGTCCAAAAGCAATTAAATTTGTTGTATTGAATTTGTTAAATGAGCTATGTTGGTCAGTATCTGTTTCATCACAGTGAAAGGTTCCATTTATCATTCATACTGTAGATTGTGTATTATAAATTTAGAATTGTATTCATAAGTTTTCTTGCTTTGCTTCATTGAGTTAAATCCTACTTCTATATCGTTGTATGTTGTGATCTTCTTGTAAGAACATCTGAACTTGTGTGCATATTAGTCCTACAGGATTGTATACTGGTGCTAATAACACCAGCGATTAATTACCTTAATTTGCTTGAAAAATGAAGAGAAACGGAGTCAATCATTTGAGAAATATATCATTTGAGTGAGCCTGTTTCGTTATCTTTGTTTAAAAATAAATTAGCTGCCCACTTCGTCGGGGCCTTATGTTCACTTGGCTCTAGCCAATATGTTCATTCGATCAGTTAATGCAATGGGACTTTGTTTTTTCATGTTTTTGTCTAATATAGAGAATAAAATAAATATTGGGAATCATGATTGTTTGCTATCTGTGTCTTAAATCCTTCGTACAAATATTCAAACTTCTTAAAATGTACTCGGGACTCTTCCGCCGGGGTAGTTTACTTCTCTTTTTGATTGTTGTCATTTTTGACTCGCAAATTTGAATTGCAGGAATCAGAGAAAGGCTATTGGCATATTCCTGTTGCATCAGAACAAGATTCTGAAACAGAAACGTGGTTATGTGCTACACGAGCAAGTAGAAAAAGGCAAGATGCTGAATCAGAAGCACATCGAAAAGAACAGGCAAACACCGATAATCAATCCAGAATGATGATGAAGCGGCTGCTATCGGGCAATGGTGGAATGGCGCCTCAAACGATTCAACAACACAAAGAACTGTACAGGAATCTCAGAAACATCATGTCAGATGCAGTACCTTCAAACCATCAAACACTTTTATCTATTATTGAGACTGCAGAAAAGCTTGGTGGCTGTACTATTGACTTTCAGATCTAGTTAAAATGTATATGTATTGTACTTAATTAATTTCAGCTGAGACTAGAACTAGCTAAGTTGAAGGTGCTCCCTTACCACAATGGAATGTTAAAGCCTCAACAGGGTTTGAACAAATATACATCACAAGGGAAGCAAGTCATGAAAGCCGAGTTAATATTCCTAATCGTGTAGACTTGAACTAAGTATCAATTAAATGTTTAATATTTATTATGTCATCCATAACATCGAAGAGTAATAGAAAATTAAAGTAAACAAACGAAGATGTTGACGTAGAGTAATAGAAAATTAAAGTAAACAAACCACAACATTGAAAATGTTGACGTAGTTCGGTCCACGACTTATATCTGCGGGGCCTTGCCCAGATATGAAAATTCACTAAGCTAAAAATTTAGACTTACACAAGTCCCCTCGATTGGACTACCCAATCCTTAGTGTGGGTCGAGAACCCCTTAATTGGACTACCCAATATCCCCTTGGTAATAATTCAAAAAATACAGAAAAAATCAAAATGAACACAATTTCAGAATATGTTCTCAAACCTTTTTAGTTGAATAGAATAAACTTTGGTGTGTCTCGAACATTATATAGCACGTCTTTAGTTGCTTAAGATCATTTCGTGATAACCTCTAAGATCTAGCGAACCCTCTTTAACTGATTTAGTTCTTTCTTCAGATGAACGTTGTTGCAATTAAAATGATTTATCTTTTGTTGAATCAATTGATATCTGTCGTTCGGTTGCTACATGAGTCTTCAACAAAACCAATCAACAAACTTCAGATAAGGATGAAGAAATAACTTCCCAAATACGAATTATGTGTTGTTACTAAGATAATCGTGCTCTATTGTAACATTTACGATTTGTGCGTTGTTGCAACAAGATACGATTTCTGCTCTATTACCACAATCAACAACTTCATATAATAATCAAATTCGTAACTTCGCATATCAATTTGGCTGATCAACTATGCCTTTAACAACCATTCTAACTACGTGATCATTATTCAAATCATTTCCAACTCTCATCTAACCACGTGATCATTATCCACATAAACCAAAAAACAAACTTTGAGAAAGATACAAATAATGACAATTATGCTTATGTGAAATATGATTCTAACATACATAGCTTGGCCGTAGCTATTCCAAAGATATAGCATTTATTACTCCACATATATAGCTTTTTTTCGATAGTTAGACCTTAGCTTGACCGTCATAACCATTATAGGGTAGTTAAATTTTAATATTTTAATTTTCACTTGTACATTATTAATTAAGATTTTGCTCTTATGTACGGAGAATCTCTTCTATTATTGGACAGAGGACTCGAAACAAAGCTTAAATCTATTTTGCAGGAGACTGAAACTTGGAATTAATTTGGCGAAGTCTAATTTGATTTAAGAATTTTTGTGTTGACATGTTTCAATTGATGAATATCATGCAATGATGAATGATACGTTTGCCTTTAATGGGAGACTTTGATGTGGTAAATGTTTGTTGATTACATGCGAGAGATCATCGCATTGAAAGTCATAATGACCATGGGTAATTATTAGAGTGGAACTCTAACAATTACCATGGTCAATAGACTGTGATAGGGATGCAAACTGGTAGGGTAAGGGATGAAGATCTCATTCTCATACTCATACCCACTAAATTTTTTTATCACATATACCCATATATATACTCAACTCCACCTATGTTGTACACTATGTGCGCTACATAGCCGGTCTCAAGTTCGGATAAAGGAGGAGGACTCTGTCGCCCATGTTTTCATACCGAAAAATGGGTAAGGGAAGTCAAAAACTCACTTTTCATACACGAAAAGTGGGGGAGGGAGGCCCCAAGCTCATTTTTCATTCTTGGAAAATGAAGGAGGGTTGTGATAGGTTGACAGCCAGCGTAAAACTTTTGTCACTTTTCATGAAATGGATCAAACATACATAAACGTTGGGGCGTTTCCACCTAGCGACACGCTGCATCGGAGCCCGGGTGTAGTGAGAAATGAGCAAGGGTGTGTTTCACATCGCCGCCTGCGTGTGAAAAAAAAATGAGCAAGAGTTCCCACACATAGGACGTGTGTGGGTAAAGAAGCTAGTCCCTTCACATTGTCGCCCGGATGTGAAGAAAAATGAGCAAGGGTTTCCACACAAAGGACGGGTGTGGGTAAAGAAGCTAGTTCAAAACAAACACGAAAACGAAAACAAAATCATAGATACAGACACTAGATCTTTTAGACAAAATAGAAATAAAAAAAGAAAACAAATACAAAGGGGAGAAAAAATTCGTTTAGGAACATGGAACATATGAACACTTATGGGGAAGTCAATAGAACTAGTAGATACCATGATTAGAATGAGAGTTAATATTGTTTGCCTCCAAGAGACAAAATGGGTAGGAGAAAAGAGTAGAGAAATAGGAAGCACAGGGTTTAAATTGTGGTACACTGGTATAGATAGAAAATGCAATGGAGTATGAATTGTGGTGGATAATGATTATAAGGATAAGGTCGTAGAGGTTAAAAGAATGAGGGATAGATTGATTCTAGTTAAATTAATTATTGGAGACGAAAAAATTAACATATTTAGCGCTTATGCACCACAAGTAGGATTAAGCGAGAGCATCAAACGCAAGTTTTGGGACGATAAGGATGGATTTATGCAAAGTATACCATTAGATGAAAAAGTTTTTATTGGAGGAGATTTAAATGGGCATGTCGGGGCAAGTAACGATGGGTTTGAAAGAGTTCATGGAGGTTTTGGTTATGGTAATAGAAATGAAGAAGGAGAATCAATCTTAGAATTTGCTTCAAAGATATACGATCTTGTCTTAGCAAATACTAGTTTTAGGAAGAGGGAGTCGCATATAATTACTTTTAGAAGTGGTCATAACAAGAGTCAAATAAATTTTCTTTTAACTAGAAAAATAGATAGAAAAATATGTAGAGACAGCAAAGTAATACATGGTGAAGCACTTACTACCCAACATAAGTTAGTAGTACTTGATATTAAGCTAACATGACGACATAATATGAATAAAAGAGTTAGCGACCCTAGAATAAAGTGGCGGAACCTAAAACATAGTAAACAAGTAGAGTTTAAAGAAAAACTATTAAAGGAAAATGTTTGGAATCTTGACTTAGATGCTAATACAATGTGGCTAGAAATGACTTAGGTATATCTAAAGGCTTGGGACCACCAAAGAATGAAACATGGTGGTGGAACGAGGATATCCAACGAGCAATTAAGACTAAATGAGAGATGTATAGGAAAATATCTAAGTGTCAAGATGAAGATGTGTACAATCAATATAGAGAAGCTAGAAAACAAGCTAAAAAGTAGTAGTTAATCAAGCTAAAATAAATTTCATGGAAGATCTATATACAAGGTTAGGTAATAGAGATGACTTAAAAATATATATATAGGCTAGCCAAATTAAGAGATAAAAAGAAACAAGACCTACGTCATGTAAGATGTATTAAGGATGAAAATCAAAATGTTTTAACGCGCGATGATGATATTAAGGAGAGATGAAGAAGTTACTTCGATAGTTTATTTAATGATGGCCAAGTTGATACTATAATAGATGAAAACCCACACCAAGAAAGAAATGTAAACTATACACGCAATATTAGAATTGTAGAAGTTAAAGAGGCATTGAAAAAAATGAAAATCGGGAAAGCATGTGGCCTAGATTAAATACCCATAGAGGTTTGAAAATGCTTAAGAGAAATTGGATTGACTTGGTTAACAAAACTTTTCAATAAAAATTTAAAATCAAAACGGATGCCAATAGATTGAAGAAGAAGCACGCTTGTGCTAATCTTCAAAAACAAAGGAGACATTCAAAGTTGCTCAAACTACCGGAGAATTAAACTTATGAGTCACACTATGAAACTTTGGGAGAGGATAATTGACAATAGGCTAAGGAGAGAAACAACAATATCATAGAACCAATTTGGTTTCATGCCTGAGAGGTCAACTATGGAGGCGATTTTCCTTGTAAGACGATTGTTAGAAAAATATAGAGAAAAGAAAAAAGATCTTCATATGGTATTTGTAGATTTAGAAAAAAACATATGATAGAGTCTCTAGAGATGTTCTTTGGTGGGTTATAGAAAGAAAAATAGTGCATGCTAGATACATAGACACTATTAAGGATATGTATGATGAAGTAGTAACGAGTATAAAGACATTTGGAGGAGCTACAAATGAATTTTTCATTACAATAGAACTACATCAAGGATCGGCTTTAAACTCATATCTATTTACTTTAGTTATGAATGAACTAACTAGACATATTCAAGAGGACATACCATGATGTATGCTATTTGCAGATGATATTGTCTTAGTGGATGAAACTAAAGATGGAGTGAATAGGAAATTAGAACTTTGGAGGAATACATTAGAATCTAAAGGCTTTAAGTTGAGTAAGATGAAAACCGAATACATGCCTTTGTGAGTTTAGAAACACTAGACATCGAGATGACGGAGTGGTAAAATTAGGGGAAGTAGAAGTTCCAAAGGTAAACCACTTTAGATACCTAGGATCAATCATACAAAACGATGGTAACATTGAGAATGATGTCACACATAGAATTCAAGTTCGATGGAAGAAATGGCGGAGTGCAACAGGGGGTGATTTGTGATCGAAATGTTCATACTAAGTTAAAAGGAAAATTTTATAGGACCGTAATTAAGCCGGCTATGCTCTATGGAAGTGAATGTTGGGCGGTAAAGCAACAACAATTACATAAAATGAACATAGCAGAAATGAGGATGCTTAGGTGGATGTGTGGTAAAACTCGTAAATATAAAATAAGAAATATAGAAATTCAAAGACAAGTAGAAGTAGCACCAATTGATACAAAGATTACGGAAGGGCGGTTGCGGTGGTTTGGTCACCTGCAAAAACGGCCTACAAATGCCCCAACTATAAAACTTGACTCAATAGAAACTGTAGAAATTCGACGAGGTAGGGGCAAACCAAAATTAACATGAGATGTATTAATTAGGAGGGATTTGAATGGTTTGAAAAGCTCACAATCAATTGCACTTAATCGAGCACAATGAAAAAGTTTAATTCATGTAGCCGACCCCAGTTAATTTGGGACTGAGGCTATGTTGTTGTTGTTGGTGTACCCATATCTATACTCACCTCGAGATGAATTCTCATATCCATCCCTATACCCAAATCCCCGTAGGTATGAGAAATCTCCATGGGTAAAATGTTTTACTCATTTTATTCCCCATTGGAGATCCTCATGGGGATTTTCACAGGGATTTTTGTGGGGATGGGAAATCCCCATAGGGAATTTTTTTATCCATTTCATTCTCCATTGGGGATCGCCGCGAAGATTCTCAAAAAAAGAATTGTAACAAATAAGGTTTCAAATATACATACATAACAACACAATTGTTGAAATTCAAACAAAAAAAAAAATCAACTTATCATGGGATAAAAATTATAACTACTAAGTGCTAACACTTATAATTAAGTTTGTACAAAATCATTGGCATATGCAAAACGAAAAATTCAAATTCAAAATATTCTTTAGAGTCACTATCTCTTTAAACCACCAAGTCACCAATTTTTTTCATTACTTTTGAACTTAAAATTCTAAAATATAAATATAGTTGCAAAAAATTCAAAACAAAACATATAATTATTGATTAACCAAATAAATTTAAATTATAAATCTCGTTAACATGTTTTTTGTTATATATATATATGAGTGTTTCGAAGTGGAAAGTAATATTTATATATAAATATCATATGGTAATACATATAAATAATAAATATCATATGGTATATAAATTGATATATGAGGATCCTCGTGGGTAGATGGGTATCCCTTGGGGATTACCAATTGAGATTCCTTATGGAGATCCCGGTGGATATATTTTATTATCCATACCCGTATTTATACCCATATAGGTATGAGATTTTGTATCGATTCTCGTTTAAAATCTCTATGGCCGTACTCGTTAAGGTAAATCTCCATAACCTATAGGTATTCCCCTATCCATTTATATCTCTAGATTGCGATGATCTCTCACAACAAATGCACTCCTTCAATTTCACAATATCTCTCACAATTTGATATATTAATCAATTCATTAAAAATTTAGAGGGCCGCTAAGGGCACCCCACCGTTTAATGAGGGCACCCAGTTAATGTGGGCACAAACCGATTTACTTGGGGCACCCAAAAATTACACACGAAATTCCGAAAATACCCCTCCTGCACAAACACGAAAAAAACCCGCTGCACCCCACCACCCCCTCCACCACCTTCACCGATCTTGACTCCAAGAAACCATTTGGTTTGAACCGACCAGTGAGAGGAATCTCCGAAATCGTGTCTCACCTTGTGTTTCTCCTTCGGTTTACGGCTTTTTGCAGTTCATAGGGCCGTGGTGTGAGCCGATTTCGTCTCCGAGTTAGGGTTCGGTTGAAGTTCGTCGGACACACCTTATTTAGTGTAATTAAGTTACATTTGGTAGAGTAGTTGTGATTTACAGTGGTGGTTTGTTCAATAGTTAAAAAAATGGGAATTCGCGGTTCTCGGCCACACAGGCCAGAGACTGTGTTAACTGTCTCGGCCAAGCATGGCCGAGACAGAAGCTAAATTTTTGGGAACTCGCAGTCTCGGCCACGAAGGCGGAAGAGTTCACAGTGTCTCGGTTACGCATGGTCGAGAATACTTTCGGTTATCTCGGCGAGACATGACGAGAGCTACAATTAGTGATAGGTAATGTGGCGTCGGTGGTGTACAACCGAGAATTTTCTCCTACTCTCGGTTGTACACGGCGAGAGGGTTAGAGTAGGCTCGGTCCTCATGGCGAGACATTTCAATATATCTCGGTCTGCGAGGCCGAAACAATCGTGCAAATCGACGAAACTTCGGATAACCTCATAAAAAACACAATAAATTCGCAAAATTACCTCAAGTTCAACCTCCTCTCTTGCACGGTAGCAGTACAATCCTCCATTATATAGTGGAAACAAGTTCGGATTTGAGGAAATTACCAAACCCTACGTTGACAAACAAATCATCATTTTCACAGTTTTACCCAACTAAACAGTTCTAAGAAACCATCATATGGTTGTCAAACATTGTTACATCGCTGTCGGATGATGTCAATCCTCAAGAATCGATCAACGCTCGCCAAACGCAATGTGGCTTTGTGGTTCAACCTTGTGGTGGGGTGCCTTTTTTTCTTTGTCAAAATGATTTGTGGGGTTTGAATCACTATATATACAAGGGCAAAATGGTCTTTTCCAGTTTTGCTGGAATTTTTACAAATACTTTGGGTGCCCTCATTAAACGGTGGGGTGCCCTTAGCGGCCCTCAAAATTTACACACTTGGACAAAATCGCTAAACGAGCGCCGGATTTAAGATACTGCGTAATTCTTGAAGAGTTTGGGACAAGTGCGAGTATTATAATCGGATTTGAGAGGAGCAGTACTAAAGTACCGTACTAGTGTTGTAACCCAGTAAGAAAACTTTCGTCCGTATGGTATTACCACCAGTTTACATCTCATTATGAGAAAAGAATGCTGATTCTTCAAAACTCACATTTGAGGATCTTAATAAGTGATCCAACGGATTAACAACGGTAGTATAAAACTGTGTTACGAGGTCGAGTAATTTTGTCCTTTTATTTTCTCTTGTAAAGGTTGAGTTTTGAAGTTGTTCACTCACGTCTCTGAAGTTGGAGTTCTGCTCGGTAAATCAGACAACAACCCCCAGCGCCGATCTCAATCCGAGGTACTTTCTTCAATTTTTTTCTACGAATTTCATTTAGCCTTTTCTTCTTCTTCATCAATCATGGAAGTCACTGATTTGGAGGATCTTAGGGCTAGTTTTTCGTTTTGTTTTGGGTCTAGGGATTTACAATTGAAAGTCATCTAATCTATTACTAATTTGGAAGAAAATCAATTTACGTTGTGATTTTTGTAAAGTTGTGTTTCTGTGCATCTTGTTTTGGTATCAGAGTTTTAATGATTTTGTGCATCTAGTTTTTTTGTACATATTCATGATTTCGAAAGAAATCATATAAGGCTCATAGGCACATAAACAAAACAAGATTTTTAGATCTTATCCGTGATTTTTTGTTGGAAATATGGATGCCTAACATTTCATAACTGGTCATGTCATCGAAACAGGAGTCTAGTCTATGAGTTTTTCTCACCATGTATGTTAAGGAAACTATAGTAGTTGTCGATGAGTTTTTCTCACCATGTATGTTAAGGAAACTATAGTAGTTGTCGATGAGTTTTTCTCACCATGTATGTTAAGGAAACTATAGTAGTTACTATAGTTTCCTTAACAATGTATATATGGTTTTTCTCCGACGTATTGTTGAAGACATGTTGAAGGCTTACTGGTTTTTTGCGCCTTTTAGAGTTAAAAAAACTTGCTTAGAGTTTTAATTACCAATTTATAGAATTGCTCCAGCTAAAGTTTCTAAAAGCACATTACTTGCTATACATGAAATGCAATTTTATATTTAACAATTCCAAGTTTCTATCTTTCCAGTAACAACATTTCTTATTGATTTATGGTTACATTTTATATATGGTAATCTAAATGGGTAGATTCTTTTATTTAGTATGATGTATGTGGCACATTTTTATTGGTTTTCCTTAATTACTAGTAATTCATGCAATGGATCTAAATATTATTGTCTTAAATTAAGGAATATAACAATTTCAAAAACTTTTAAAATTTTGGTGATTTCTAATTTCTTGAATTAATTTCCAAAACACACAAATATTATTTATGGTAATTTCTCATATATATAAACATGCACAATTAGCTAAATTAATTTATTATTATTATTCAAATGTAAATTTTGTATCATTCATTTATTGGAATATTTAATTTGAAAAATATATTAATATGATTATTGGATGTGTGGTAAAACTCGTAAAGATAGAATAAGAAATATAGAAATTCATTAGACAAGTAGGAGTAGCACCAATTGACACAAATATTAGGGAAGGCGGTTGCGGTGGTTTGGTCACCTGCAAAGACGACCTACAAATGCCCCTACTAGAAAACTTGACTCAATAGAAACCGAAGAAATTCGACGAGGTAGGGGTAAACCAAAGTTAGCTCGGGGACGCATTAATTATGAGGGATTTGAATGGTTTGGAAAGCTCACAATCAATTGCACTAAATCGAGCACAATGAAAGAGTTTGATCCATGTAGTCGACCTCAATTAATTTGGGAAAGAGGCTATGTTGTTGTTATTTGTATTAATATCCATGTAGCCTCTGTCCAAATGGTTAGAATATAGGGATGAAATCATCAAATCATCCTCGCTTAAGAATTAATCACTCCATACCCATACCAATCTCCATGCGGAGATGAATTTTCATCCCCATCCTCGTCCTTGTCTAATCCCCGCGAAGATGGAGAATCATCGTGGGGAAATTTTTCCCCATTTAATTCCCCACCTGGGAATTCTCGTGGGGATTCTCGCGGAAAATCACCGCGGAAAAATATTTCTCCTCACTTAATTTTTCTCAAAAAGAATTATATAAAGTAAGGTGTCAAAGACATATACATATTTATATCTGTATTCATATTTTTAAATGATATTTATACGCCTAATATACATATGCCTATTGCTAGCATAGGCATATATACATTGTAACATGATATATAGATTTTAACATATGTGAAAGCATTTGTACTATATTTATTAGAAATCATGGAATAATATATATATATATATATATATATATATATATATATTTCTACCTAAAACAAAATATCTATCTTTATCATGTATGTAATAAAATAAATATTTTGTCGTCAAACAACTATTGGTTTTCTATTTATGAATTATACTCGATTCTTTGGCGCTCTGTGGGTCGTCCATCTCGAAAGCCGGTGTGCGTATCCCGAAATTGGGGTGTGACAAAATGGTATCAGAGCAGAGTATAACTTGAGAAAATCATCCTTTATTTGGCAACAAAATTAGGGAAAATAATCGTGGGATTCGAGTAGAATTAAGAAATTAATATAGTCACAGTAATAATAAGAAGAATTTGCTAGAAAACACTAAAAGACAACCTATAACGGTTTAGAAATCATGTTAGATGTTATAAATCATAAAACAAAAGAATAGATTGGTTTCAATACACAAAAATAAAAAGCACAATAGAAACAAAAAATTCATTTTTTTTTTTTTTTTTTTTGTATAAACTTCCATGTCCATTCCTATCCACCCGATTCCACCAGTGTTCCATGGACACTCCTATCCGCGCACATCTACACATACCACGTGTTCCCATGGACACCCTTTTCACGCATGAATGCGTGAACCATGACAGGTAGACCCTTCCTTCCACTTGCTTGCTCGTGTATATCTTTAGTTAGTATATATGTTTGATGTGCCTAGGTCATAGTTGGAGTCAAAATAGGAAGTGTATTTTACATGTTGAACGTGTGTGGCTATGTGCACAATTATTAGTAGGTTAATGTGTTAAAGTTTGTGTCGAACTTTATATCATAATTAGAGTAGGTGTGTGTGATTCGCTTATAAGCCTATATATATATAATTGCATTTCATGTATAGATAGTAGTGTTCTTTTAGAAACTTTTGCTAGAGCAATTTTATAAATTTGTAATTAATTCTCTAAGCAAGTTTCTTTAACTCTAAAAGACACAAAAAACCAAGTAAGCCTTCAACATGTCTTCAACAATACGCCGGTGAAACACCATATATTCATGGTGAGAAAAACTCATCGACTAGACTCTTGTTTCAATGAGACCGACAAGTTATGAAATGTTAGGCATCCATATTTCCATCAAAATGACGGGTAAGATTTAAAAATCTTGTTTTGTTTATGTGCCTAATGTGTTTCGTGCTTTATATGATTTCTTTCGAAATAATGATTATGTACAAAAAAACTAGATGCACAAAATCATTACAACTCGATACCAAATATAAAAACTCAAAAGTAAATTAGAAGATGACAATTTAATTATACATTCATTTAACATTCTTCCTTATCCAAGCTTATGCCTTGATCCTAAGGATGGAGATAGGACATATTTCACACAAGCCAAGACAAAGCTTTGAATCCCTTTTTATAGCTCGTCCATCAAGAGCAATTTTTAATAAACTGTTGGTATTCTTTGATACTATTCAATGGTAAAGTTTGTAACACTCTTATTTAAAACCTTTAATCAAATGTAACCGATGGAAGATTATGAGTGAGCCACTAACTCACAATGAAGTCTAACATGATCTCGATATGAATAGTATGATTTTATGGCTTCTCTTGGAATCAGTGTTCGGAGTGGAGTTCACGCCGTGCATTCTCTATCTAGTGTTGCAACAAGAAGTACAACGCTCGTGTGTAGTGCAGGATGATGGATTGGGAATCGGAAAATGTTTATTTTGTTGCATTTGAAATGTGATAAAGTAGCGTGAAAATATTGTTTGTTCTTTTGGAAACCTGAATAAAAATTGGCTTTATGGCAAATCATTAGCTAATGTGTTATCCATTCACATTGATCAGACAAAGAACTAGCTTTTGTAGCTACAAGATGGGCCACTGAAGTCGGTGATCTACAAATAAAGTAAATAGCATAAGACCTCAAATTCTTTTAATATAGAACACAATCACTAATTACTGAGCCAAAGTAAGAATTATTTGTAGTTTTGCTTCTAGGAGCCTCGATGACAGTTATCGTATCCATCTCCACGTTCACATTCCTCTCATTTCTGGCTTTTAACCAATTCAGAGCTTCTCAAAAACTATTAATTTAGGTTCCTTTAGGTCGAAGATATCAGTAAATTGACCTCCAATAGCCTCTACGAAAGAGCTTGACTGCTTTGTAACACAACACCATAAAAAATCAGCTCCTTTGTAGGAAAACTGTTGCATCAATATTACAACTAAGGTGTCGTGATTCTGGGCATTGCCAATGTGCCACTCCCTCTCTCACTAGAGTTTGGTGTGGAAATTTAGCTTACTTCCATCAAAATAATAGAGAATTTTAAAAACCTAAATTCCCATGTTTGGTACATTCTTGGTCATTTGGATAGCAACAAAATTAAGTCATAACCGATTCTAAATCCCATGAATGTGGTAAGTCATATTCCTTAGACAATCCTTGGTATTTCAAATTCCTTGCAACTTCAATTCCCATGCATCTATACATGTAATTGAGTTCCTCTGCATCAAATGCATTAAATAGTTCTAGGTGGAAGCATTTGATCTATATAGCCGACCCCAACTAATTTGGAATTGAAGCTTTGGTGTTCTTGTTGTTGAGTTCCTTTATATTTTAAGAGAAATGCTATGGTTACACACTATTTTTTACAACTTTGGGCACAACGCTGATGTGGCACTACCATATCAGCGGTATGGGCCCCACAAGTCAAACCAAAACTTGGTTCTACTTTTTGTTTTTGTTTTAATCAAAACACATCCTATACAGTCACAGAGGCTGTCAGTCGCATAGAAGCCCTTTTGACTATGGAGGCTTCGACTGTGAGGGTTTCGACTGTAGAAACTGTGATGGTCTCAACTTGGTTGGCATTTGTTAAACCTTCAATGATGGTCTCAACTTGACTGCGAGGCTTTAGGGGTTGGAGAAAGAGGGCAGTGCAGTTGGCGTGAAAGAGGGAAGACTTAGTGAAAGAAGGCAGTGCGTGCTTGGGAAGGAAGACGATGAAGACGAAGAGAGACCAAGAAGTTTTTTGAATTTGGAGCACATCATTTAATGTTTCAATTATGACTGTACTACACTTGTCATTTGTCTATTCTTTCTTTTCTTTTCATACACATTGAAATGAATAAACTATGTTTTGATTTAAAATAAAAAAGTAAACCAAGGTTTGACTTGCGGGCCCCATAGTGCTGATGTGGTGCTGCTGTGCCCGAAGATGTAAAAATAGTGTGTAACCATAGCATTTCTCATATTTTAATTCCCATCTTATTTTCCAGCATTGCCAGACTCCCCAACTCCAAAAATTCAGCAAAAGAATCATATTGTGAGCTCTTTTTGGAGTTGGTTTCTACTCTCTACTATGGGCATTTGAGAGCCCATCTTGGAGAGTGTGTAAGGGTAGAGTATTATGGAATATACTCGATTTGTTTTTAATTGGTTTTTATGATGGGAACAATATTTTGGTGTTGCGTGTCAACTAGAGTTGAGGTTATCAAGAGGTTTATCCAGGAA
Source organism: Stephania cephalantha (assembly GCA_039657325.1). NCBI lineage: Eukaryota > Viridiplantae > Streptophyta > Magnoliopsida > Ranunculales > Menispermaceae > Stephania > Stephania cephalantha. The sequence continues at coordinate 38,478,468 of CM077576.1, forward strand.
GACTTTCTATGGTTTAATCATTCAAGGTTCGCTAACACCATTTTTAGAAGATGTGCTAGTTCCATTTGCAATCCTCTATAAAGATGCAAAAGTGGTGATGTCGTTCAGTTTATTAAGAGCTCAAGCTCTTTCCTTGAGGAAAAGCCTGAAAATGTGTATTTTTGCTGTGGTAATTGAGCTGTTCATTGCAGCATACTTCTAGCTGTCTCTTTATGAATTGAATTATACAACTGAATTATCTGAACCCAAATATTAGATGTGCCTGCAAGTAACTTATCCTTGAGCGTCTCGAATGGGCTATTCGTTTCTCATTACTTTATCCGGGCTCCTTCTTATTATATTCATTTCACTTTTACTTCTAATTTTACATTGGGTTTTAAGTTTTTCTGTTTTCTATTGTAAAGTACATTCCGTGGATTTTGTTTATTGCTGATTCATTTTTTGAGTCAATTATCAAGTGATTGATGATAATCTTTTAACGAAATAACTCCTTTTAAATGAAACTTGATTTGATTTGGAATAATAAAGATAGTGTTATTGAAACATTTCAAAATAAATTTTAAACTATTTATTTATTTTTGCGAGCCTTGTGACTTGTTGCATGGTTAGAAGAATTGTGCAATAAACAATTGTATCATTGGCTGCCGTTAGATTAGATTATGTTTGTTTGTTTATGTATCCATTTAATGTAAGATGATGAGACCAAGGAAAAGCAAATCATAGTCACCCTTACTAAGACCAAAGAAGAGAGCAAAGTATATATAAAGTAAAGATATAGATATCATTGAATACATATAAAAGTAATCTTTAATCCTCCTGGCAAAGAATGCCATTTCGTATTTTTCATTTTTATTTAGAATATGCTCACAACTTAATTCTCATTCTCTTGCATCTTGTGTGGCAATTTTATTTATGGCATATGATTCAGAAAGATATTTTGTACATTTCTACTGTATTTTTTAGAAATTGATATTTTTGTCATTTCAGTGTGTGTTTTTGTTTTTTGCATAATCACTTAATCAGTTGAACACATTTATTCTGCAGGGATACCAAATGGTAGACAGTTACTTGACAAAATAATAGTAGACAATAAAATATAAAAAAATTGCAAATTTATTGAAAATGAACGAATACCTCTTCTAGTTTGTGGGGTTTGCAATACGGGATGACCTAGAAGGTGATCATACTCTAAAGAAACAATGGATGGTTTCGAGAAAGTAAGCATAACTGATGCTATGGAAGCTGACAATGAAGAAGCTTGCACTTCGAAATCAACTAAAATCGTCGATGTGCTTCGTAGTTTCCTAGCTGTTCAACAGCGACGAGCCGAAGCATATGCGAAGTTGCGGAGGTATGGACTCTCATTCTCTTATCGTTATGCTAAGTTCCTTGCTAAGTTTGTTGAGTTTTTCTTTAAATTGTTGAGACCTATCCATTTTTAGTTCAACCTGAAAATTACATATATTACTAATACAACAACAACAACAACAACAACATAGCCTCAGTCCCAAATTAAATATATTACTAATAGTAACAGAAATACACAAAGTAGTAAGCATTTTGTGACGTGTGGTAGGGGTTTCAATGAATACATGGTTGGCGGAGGGGACTCTGCATACCAGCAACTTTGCGGTGAGATCACACAAGAATTTAATGATTGCTCAAAACAAGTATGTAACCAATTTTTACTTTTAAATCCCTTCTAATGCTTTGCTCTGAGTCAACATTGAATGTTCTGACACAGGTTCTTGAAATGGAATCTTTATTCTCAAAGCCTGATTTATCACGGGATGATCTTTCTCGCCTTTTAAGATCCGTTCAAACACACGAGAAGCAGAAGTTGCATTTGGTATCGCCTTAGCTTGTTTTCGTTGTTTGAAAATTTTATTTTATCTTCTCCATTGACTCGCAGACAACTTAAATTCACATTTTTGATGAGAAATCAGAAATGCTGTCTGAAGTGTTTAGGTATGGGCATTATTCACATTGTTGGGCAACTTTGTGATGAACAAAGCCATGATTAAAATTGCAGTCATTAATATCGATACGGTGGACGGTTCAGTTATGGAAGTTGTATACACTACATTTACTATTCAAATTGAAGTAGTTGATTTGGTGAAAAGGGCTTGTGGGGGACTTCCTTTTTTTATTTTTATTTTTATTTTTATTTTTATTTTTTTCTTTTAACCATTGGAGTCCCCAGCTTTCGGCCAGATTAATCCCATGGGAGCTAGTATGACGCCCTACCTAATGACCTCTGAGACGGCAATCTATTTGCAGTTGTATAGTAGGCCTAATCCCATGACTTACTAGCACTAAAGGTCATACAACTTTGCCATTGCACCAATTTAACTGGGGGCACGGGGGGCAATTTTTTTTAGGAAAAAATAGTTCCTCATTTGGGCTTGGAAGAGGTGGACTTATGCAGAAACCGTCATTTGGAAAATGGTAATTTCAAAGGAAGAATCAAGCTGTTGCTGCTAAAGGGCTGTGGAGATTCTCTGAAGAAAGAATTAGTTAACTAGACAAATTCATCTAGAGTGTCCATGGGATTTCTTCCGACAGTTAACTTATGGTGTTGGCTGTGGTGTGAATGTTTCCCATATAAGTCATGGAGATTTATTGCTTCTTTATATCCTACATTTCCTAACCATTATTTGTTATTCGGAGCAGGCATAGGATGTTTGTTGTGGAAATGTTGCTTTGTGAAGGTTATCCTAATTTTTGGACCCTTTTTTTTTTTTTCTATGGTATAATTGGGGATGAAAGTGATTCCATAATCATAGTGGGATCTTAATTTCCATTCGAATCATTTTTATGATGACCTGCCTTGTCTAAAGATGAAAGTTTTCCATCTGCTTTGCTTGACAGACTGTTACAATTCAAGTTCTGAAGAAGGCTGGACGTCCATCAGAGCGGTTGGTAAGTCACGAGCACTGCAAATTTAAGAAGCCGGCTGAACATGAGTGCGCTCACGTTCGTGAAATAACCGTAGCTTCCGGAACTGAAGAGGCGGAGGCGGACGTGGAGTATGATAATGCTTTAAAAGAGGCCATCAAAGGAGTGCAGGATGCAGTGACCTCCATTAATGAACACCTGGAAGAAGTTCGGTACGAGATTGAAGCTCTTGAAGCCGAATGATGCATTCGAACCATCAGGCACTTCCATCTGTTGTTGAGGCTGCAGAGAAGATTGGTCGCTGTGCTATTGACTCTCAGATTTAAGTTGACATGTATAGTTTGTATTCCATTTCATTTGAAACAGATTAACTTAAGTTGAAGATGGACTTTCACTACAATGATTCTCTTGAAACCATACTTAATTATTGGTTCATCTTGGTGTCCTATTTAACATCACTTAAAATTGTTTTCCAAGTTTCTTCATGGAGTTTACAAATTTAAATTGTTCTCACCAAACAAATACACTGTAAAATCAAGTAATTGATGAACGTTGGAGATTAATATTTAGCACTAAGATCTTACTCTTGACTAATGGTGGCTCATTAGGGTATAGCAAGATATTACTTCCTCTAGTTATTTTTATAAGTTGTTTTAGCAAAAACACCACTTTTAAAATTATAAGTTGTTTTTGGAATTCGAGAGTATTTATTATTATTTTTTAATCTATTTTACCTTAATACAACCCAAACATTTATTACAATTAAGATTCTTGAATTCTTGAATTCATTTTTATGTCAAAGGATATTTACATAAATTACACTCATAATTAAAGCTGCTTTAATTTATATGTTTCAGCCAAAAAGACTTAATATTGGCCCGAGAGAGTAATTAGATACAAGCAAGCAAAGCTGTTCCCACGTTTCCGTTATAAGAAAGAATGCCAAGTAAAGATCAAGGATTCATGTATTCCTATTTAGTTTTGATGTTTTGACAAGTCCAAACAAGGATTTGAACCAAGAAGGAAAACCAGCTCCACTTCAATTATATGGTACAAATCTGCATTTGCAACTTTTATTGATACTCTACATGCAGTTCAATCTGGCCGCACCAAGAATCTGGGAGCGAAGCAGCTCAATAAGTAACAGGTACGCGGACGTCTTCAGGACCATATTTCATATCCTGCAGAATGAGCTCTAGGAGAGCTTGGGCAACTGGGCCTTCCTTCCCTGCGACGAAGGTAACATTCGCAAGTTGTGAACTTGTCCATTGTTAAAGCACACTGTAATGGAACGCGTTACGGAAAAATGGCAAATGAGTTATGAGAGAGCTCTTACCATCACCAATGACTTGTTCATCCCACTGCAGAACCGGGCGAATGAGAATCCCGCTCCCAATAAGCATCATTTCTTTAGCGCTCTTTCCTTCCTTGACTGCAACATTCCTAACTATAATTTCATTAAGCGCCCTCGCTCTTACGAGTCCTTCAGCAAGTGTCAAGACCCTTTTTGCTGTACAACCACTAAGAATTTTGTCGAAGGCAGGCATTAAGAGCTCGTTCTCCTTCGTAACAAATGCCACATTCATGTTGGGTCCCTCAGCAATGTAACCTTCATTGTCTAACCATATCGACGCAAATGCACCATTTTCTTCGGCCTCCATCTTTGATAGCACGTTAGGAAGGTAGTTCACACTCTTTGTAGTGGCAAACTCTGGGGGTTTAATTGGGACTGTTGAAGTTATAACCTTAACACCATTTCGAGCCAATGGAGTTGAGTCTTGAATCACTACAGCATAAAGAGCAGATCGATGGCAGCTCGATGGAGATAATTGGAAATCGCCAGGTCCTGCAGAGAGCCAATAACGAAGCGAACCTTGCCTGCATTTAGATGCACTGACTGTATGAATAAGGACTTGCTTAATGCCCTCGTGGTCGAATGGAGGGTTGATCTTTGCCATAGATGCAGACCTTAAGATGCGAGCGACATGTTGGTCCAACTCATAAACATACCTGAGAGATGGAAAACAAGAAGGAAAAAGGGACTAATGATTGATTTGTTGCAAATGGAAATGAAAAGATTATGACTATGGCGTTTACTATAGTTCATACTCATAATATTGACAACATTTAACTAGAAGAGCTAGAAGAGCCACCATCATAAGCCTCATTAATTCCAACAGTTTGTTGGATTAACATGCATAAGATATCATCATCATCTTAACACTATGCAATAGGAACTGCTAAAAACAAATATAAGGCACGAAAGTGAGAACAAATATACAAGATGAACAAGTAGAAAATGGAACTTGAAAATGCAATAATCATCACTTGGATATCTGGTTTCCAAGCTAAGCGTAGATGAAAGGGATATTCTTCACCATAATTTTGCATTGCAGAGTAAAATAATTTTTAAGTGTCTCATCTAACTAGATGGAACAAAAGAAAGAAAAAGGGAGGGAAGTTTATGTGACTCGATTGATTCTAGACTGCGTCAACCATACTTTTACAATGTACAGATGTTGAATCTTTTCAACTAAGACGCTTGAAGAGTATATTTTGTTCAGAATTTCGATATCTATTATCAGCAGGTTGAAAACTTTATTTTCTTTCCTAACCACTTAATTGGCACAAGAAACTCGGTATATTATTGAGCTTTTTGAATCTGTTCTAATCCAAAACCGTTCTGAAGTGAATAATACGTAATATACAAGAGAGCAGGGATACACAATTATGAATGTAAACATCAGGTTGATCAACTATTTACACACAATGCATCACAGCCAATACAACAGAACATGTATTTATTGTTCTGGGAATGAAATAGCATAGTGTATTGACACTGAAAGAAAGATTTCAAGTAGCATGACTCGTTCAGTATGACAGGCAACATTTATTTATTTTTTTCATTTGCATTACGTACCATTAACGTAAATCCTAACAATATTTCTCTAAATTGAGAAAAGTTACTTAGAAATTCTTACCCGTCCATTATTGCCGCTGTATCAAAAACCCCATGTCCTCTATGGACCATGTGATCATCCATGGGAATTACCATCATCGCGGGATCAGTTGTAATACCACCACAGATGCTAGAGTACATAGCCAAGAAACTTTGCTTTCCTTTTCTCTCCTCACAATTCACCTTCAGCTTCTCAATAAACTAACAATCCATCAAATGATTGTCATTTAGATCCACATTATGGGCGTAAATATAAACTCTAAAGAAAATTTTCTCCTAGATCCTAATCTGTAGCCGCAAATGCTATATTTGGTCATGCTTTCATCACGGCAGCTTTAGCTTGCAGAACTCAGGACAACATTGGTCCAAAAACGTTCTAAGAGTCTAAGAGATTTCATCAAACAAAACATGGGCAGATCTTTTCCAAAAACTTAAGATTAAAAGAAGATTGTAATTTACTGTATTACGCATAACCATCAAAGCCTAAACAAACTATGACATCAAGAAGAGAGGCTTTTTCCAAAAAAAAAAAACTTCAATGCTACAATTTGAAATACACAGACAAAGCTCTACCAAAATAGTAAATAGACATTTTTTTTTTTTTTTTTTTTTTTTAATATGAGCGTGAGTGTTTGAACCACTTTGGGCCCTCCCAATTAAGGCGCGACTAGAGCTAGGAGGGCACCCCTATCACTATATCAAAAATGATGCAGCTATTGCGAATTGAACCCATAATCTATCTTAGTCAGAGTACTATAGCTCTATTCGTAGCCACTCCACCACTGCTCTTGGTGGCAATAGTACATAGACAATTTGAAAGCTCCAAAGCAGAAAATCTAATAAGGTGTGGATTAAGGTTAGATATAAACCTCTGAGTTTGACAAGATTGGAACCTCAAATGCATTGGTAATCTCTGCCAAACAATACCCAATATTAGTTTTCAATGATCCATCAAGTCTGACCATCAAGATCACCTTGGGAAAATATTCAAAAATTAGAAAACAAACCGGCCAATGTTTCTGCTTGATCACAACAGCGGCTCACTCTTGATCTCAAAAACGGTTGCCCTTCAAATTTCAGCCTGAAATCTCGATAACCATTTCGATTAAACCCAAGATTTTGAGTTAAAAGTGGCGTATCATGTGAAGAATTGTTGATCTTGGGCATAAATGGGTGCCCAGAGATGGGTTTACAGAGAGAGAACAGAGTAGCCATGGCTGCTAATGAGGGAGGACCCTTGTTTACTATGAATACTAAAAGTTTTTGAGCTTCAATTGCATAAATTAAGTTTTTAAACAGTGGTTTACAAAAGACACAGAAGTAGACAAAGCAAAGGTACCAACTGAAGGCCGGCCATCTCTAACTATAGAGAGCGAATTTCCTTGTTTTAGTATGCGGAGATCAGCTCCTTGAAGTGGGTGAGATTCCATGGAAATAAAAAATTAATGGAGCAGTTGTGAGTACAAATGTTAATGTTAGGCCAAAATAACGAGCAATGACTTCAAAGTGCGTATTTCTACCATTTTTTTAAAGGAAATTTTGCTTTCAATATCGCAAGAGTCAATCAAAAATCCTAAAGGATACGATGAAGTAAAACCTAGCTTGCACTTGCAGTAGTGAGAGCTAGAACACAAGCAATTATTGTACTTTTCGAGATCTCCTTCTTCCTCTCAAGCATCTTCTTTTGTAGCTCTCTGGTCAATCCAATTAGAGAAGACATGTGATAGTGGAGAGTTCCACTGCTCCACTCAGTCAACATTGAATGAGTTTTTATTAACTACCTAATTATAGGTCAATTAATTAAGGGAGCCGCTAAATGGACCTCATTTATTGCTTAGAGGACCCTGTTTCAAATTTTTACAGCAGTCCCAAAACTGCCCTTAGAGGAAATGACATTTTTACCCTTCATATAAAAGGGTTTTTTCTTCCCCAAACCCACCCTCTCTTCTCCTTCACCATTGTGGAATTTGAAACCCTCTCATCGCTCTCACATTCTCGAAGCCATTTAGGAGGAAAAACGTGTGATTCCACCCATAATCGACTCGGTAAGTCCGTTCTCTCCTCGTTTATGCTCGTTTTATGGATGATTTCAAGTTTTTTAGGCCTTATTTGACCGAATGTTGTTGTTTCCTATTTTTGGTTATTAGGGCTTTTGAGTTATTGTTGATTTCGACTTAGTTGGTTTGAAATGTCGAAAGATTCCTCAAAACGAAAGCATCCTGACAATGAAGAGGTATTTTTTTTTCTGATTTTTATTGGGTTTCGTTCATCGAGGAAGAACCTCCATTTGAGGTTGCTGTGATCGTGCTCTACGGAGTAACAAGGCATCTTGGCCCATCAACTCTGAAACATACAGATACCTTTTGGTTTTCTTCAACCGACAGGTCACCTATGGTTACGGCACATGTAAGCCGTTATTGATACTTAACTTTTGGCTTTATCAAGCCGAAACTTATGCTTAACGAGTCAGACATGATGCTCCGACACCCTCCATATTTCGTCTAAAATTTGTTTCTTGCTTCAGTTTTTGACTAATTTTTGTTTCTTGTAAGTTGCTAGGAGCAACACAGCAGGTATATATGTCGGGTCTTTCCCGGACTTAACAAGGGTCTTTACATCGAATGTGCTATTTAAAAGGAGAGAGGATGTAGTGACTTAGGCTCAGGAGACTGCCAGGCGTTGTGATTTTATATTAATCATATTGAAGTCTAATTCAGGTGGCCTTGTCCAGGGTAGGAGAGCTAGGTTGCCAATATGTTGTAAGAGGTATGGGGCATTTGGAATGAAAGTTTCAAAGATAAAACAAATATTAAAAGGAATGAAAGATAAGACCAGTGAGGAGAACAAAAAACTGACTGGATCCAAGAAGTGTAGATGCCAGTTTAAGATCAATGTAAAACACTAGCTTGATGGATCATGGCACGTCCGGGTTGTGTGTGGGGTACACAACCATAGCTTCACTAATTCTTTGATTGGGCACTCTTATACCAGGAGACTTATTATCGATGAGAAAGACATAGTGCGAGACATGAGCAAGACTAGTGTTCACCCTCGGGATATTTTAAGTAACATCAAGAATAAGAATAAGGGCAACGCGACTGTTATGAAGACAATTTACAATGAAAGAGATAAGTTGAGAAAGATTGAAGCTGACGAGAAGAGTAAGATGCAGCTTCTACTCCACCAGTTGTACGAGCACAAATACATCAAGCAACATTTCTTTTGCCAGGCACACACAATGTGTGGGATCTATTCTTTTCCCACCCTAATTCAGTGCAACTCCTTCGGTGTTTTCCTCATGTATTGATAATGGATTGCACTTACAAAACGAATTTGTTCAAGTACCCGCTACTTGAGATTATTAGGGTCACCTCGACGCACATGACCATCCTAGTGGCACATGCCCTTTTAGCTAAGGAGACTAGGTTTGACTATGCATGAACGCTTAGACAGTTGAAGTCATTATTGGATGGGTGGCAACTCCCGAGTGTTTTTTTGACGGATAGGGACTTGGGTTTGGTTGCGGCAGTAGAGGATGAGCTCCCCGATGCAACCCACTTACTTTTTTCATGGCACGTGAATAAGAACATTGTCGCGAAGACAAATGATTTATTTTCTGAGGAGGAGGATTATAATACTTGGTATGGGATGTGGATTAACTTGGTGTAGTCCCAAATTGAGTCAACTTACAATGGTTGCCTTGCGGAAATAGAGGCGAAGTATGTCGGAGTCCTGAGATTGTTGGATTATGTTAAGGACACATGGTCGTGTCAAAAAGAGAAGTTTGTGTATGCATGGACCCATAATGTATTGCACTATGGGAATGCGACTACTAATCGAGCTGAGGGTGCCTATAATGTACTAAAGAGAGAGCTCGAGACATCACAGGGTCATCTTGCAGATGCTTTCAAGTTGATACATGATGTTCTTACCCACCAACAACATAACTTGGAGGCCTCATGCAATCGATCCATGCACCTAGTGGCATATGAGTATCAACGCCACTTGTACAGTAACATCGTGGGCTTCGTGGCCCGACATGCATTGGATGTAATTAGTAAGGAGGCAAGAACAATTAGTAAGGGTCTTGGTCTTGATAAGGCAATTTGTGGTTATGTTTTGTGGGTCACTCATGGCCTACCATATGCGCATGAGATCACACTACATTTGCTTGACGGTAGCCCTATCACTCTTGATGAAGTCCACCCGCATTGGAAGAAATTGAAGATGAGAGCCCTCATTGAATGGGGAATTAGACTATTTATACCAAGTTCAAATGGAAGGAGTTGCGGCTAAGTACAAAAGCAGTGGTCCTGACATGAGGGCGACAATTATACAAAAGTTAAGAAAAATCACCTGCCCTGCATCGACTATTATTTCTGAACCCGAATAGAAGATTACAAAAAAGGGTCGGTCGAAAAATAGCAAGATGTATCTCAGCAAGAGGAAGTCGAAAAACAAGAGGGCATGATTTGACAATTCCACCAAGAGAACTCCTTCTGCTTTCGCGTATGCAGAGGCCAAAGCTACATAAGAGTCTATGGCGTGGGTTTCCAAAAGAAGCAAGCCAAGTCAGAAAAACCGGCAAAGTCAGCCAAGCCAGCTAAGCTATGCAAACCACGCAAGCCAGCTAAGCTTGCCTACTTAGGGAAGTCAAGCCCCTCAAGCTAGTCTGCTTAGTCACCCTAGTGACTCAATGCATCTAATTCAGTCAATTAAGCCGAATATGCCAAACGAGGGAGTAAGTGAGTTATCATATGAGGGACCAAGTGATGGACCACCCTCGGAAGCAAGTGAGGGGCCAAATGAGGGACATAAGGGGCCAAGTAAATGACCTTCTTCAATGCGTGGACGAGGAAAGGGTCGGGGAAAGGGAAGGGGAATCCCATATGCCGCACCTATGAGATACCTCAAATATGGAGCATGTACCATATCAACACCATGAATATTACTCCCGATGGAAATTGTGGGGTTGGAGCGATAGCCAATGCTATTGGCTACGAAAGAGGTTATGAGGGATGGAGAAGGGTTTAACACGATATGTTTGAAGAGATGGTAACCAATAAGGCCTTCTATAGAACTGTGTTTCAGGACACTGAGTATGAAAGAATCAGGGATACCATTAATGTCTACGAGAGCCCCGACCTGGGAACTTCTTGGCTTACATTACCAGATATGGGATTGTTCGTGCGACCTATTTTTAGATAGGTTTTGTAGTGTTGGCCAAGAGAGGCTCCAGTTTTTGGCTCCCCATCATAAATTCGGCCCCACCTTTATCTAAGAGAGAACTAACATGGCTATGCTTCGTCAACGAAAATCATTTTGTTAGAGTGAGTTACTTTACATTGTGGTGAAGTTCTTTTTCAGTTTTATAATGATTATCATTGTCCACTACTAATTCGTATTTCGTTTTCCTTTACAGCATTTAATGAGAGATGACGCTTTTTTACCACCAACTATGAGATAATGAGAGGTGTTCGATGAGCCATAAAGTAGAGATGGGGAGGCTGAACTTAACATTCTACCGTGACCACAATCAAATGGTCCCGCAGACGTCATTTCACTTGATTAGGATACAACATGCAGCCATTTTTAAGATTGTATGTGCAAGATAATCTGTTCGTATATACATTATAAACAGGTATGCATGGGGTATATGTGATTGATAAACTTGGTTTAGTCTTGATTAGTTACCTTGTTAAAACTAATATTATATTGGTTCTATTTTTTGGGTCATGATTTTGGATGAGGCATATTTTTTGTGAAATAGAAATTGACATATCTTGGTCTCTCATGATTGTATCTCATTTGTGGATTTTGTTATCTTTCGATCTTTGGTTGATATTGTTCAAAGCATGTGTAACATACACATTTGTATAACTTTGTTTGGCATTTCATTGTGGCAATTCTTTATAACCGTTGATTGGTTCTGTAGTAATTACTTGTTGCTGTCGGTGTTGTAAAATCGAGAGCAACACATCTGTTTCGAACTTATATAACCGAAATAGAATGCCCTATCTCGGACATGTTGCGCCGATATTTTTTCCATACCCCGTAAAACACCATATGTACCCCCACATAAACCGATGGAAAATACGAACAAAATAGGTTTAGTACGTTAGTCCGACACTTAGGGGCCTGTCTCAGATCATATTCACTATATAAGTGACCATACCCCACCTTTTTACCGCTCATATCCCATTATAAAACAACTTGGTTGTATATGAAACTGTATCAAAGCAATTATACTGTGAATAGTCTGTACCTTTCGGACCACATGAACCGTAACATATCGGTAACTTTTAGTTTGGATAATATGTAATTCTTGCCATACTCCACATGTCGACTGTGCATACTGCAACATCAATGTGTGCTTAGAAATCTCGATAAGTATCGGGGCTCTTGGTCCGTTAATTTACTTTAACTTTCGGTTGTACCCCACCAATTTACTGCTCTTACTCCATTTATGTACTGCTTGTACCCCATCCTAAAACAACTTGGTTCTATACAAAACTGTATCAGAGCAATTATAACGCAAATAGTTTTGTAACTTTCGGACCACTTGAACTGTAAAATGTCCATAATTTTAGGTCTGGATAATCTGTAAGTCTTGCTACAACCCATATCTCGACTGCTCATACCACACTTATCAATGTATGCTTAGAAATCTCGATAAGTATCGGGGCTCTTGGTCCGTTAAGTGGCTTTAACTTTGAGTCGTACCCCCACTAACCTACTGTTCTTACCCCACTTATATACTGCTCGTATCCCACCCTTACCCCACCCTTTAATGTATGATTTGCAATTTCCATTAATGTCGAACCAACTAGTCCGAAGTGTCTGATACTTTCGACTATAATAGATCGTGAGAATACTGTTGCCCTCGGATCTGCAAGTCCATCAGCCACTGATAAAGCACTAAAACTAAGAGAATGTGGACATCAATTTGTGGCGAAGAAGAATAAGCTATTACCTTATGCACGAAGACATTTTGTTCACGAAAACAAAGAATATAATTCAAAGTTAACCAACCACACAACAATTGTACATGAAAAAGGATAAATTATTGTTCGGAAAAATGCCAAAGGCATTTTGTGCACAAAACATACTTTTTAAACTTCCAATAACAAGTTTGATTCATTGCAAAGAACTAAGGCTTCATTTTTGGCTGTTTGCCCTTCCGACCGTATTGACGAGCAGTCTCGGTGGGTGTTGTTCCTCATTCGCTTTGAGTGCCAGTCTCGGTAGTTTCGTATGTATCATCAACTCCCAAAAGAAAGGTGATGACTTGATCAGCCATGTTAAACGCATCAGCAACTGTAGCACTGTCCCTAGCGATGCACTGAAACCGCAATGCAGATCAAGCGCTCGGCGGTTGCGCTGTATACATATAAGTCAAAAAAATGTTAATATACTTCCATTAATATCTTGAGTACGATACGATAGGGGATAGGAGAGACAAAAATAAAAAAATTGCAAAATATATAGTACAAGTTTAAAACACTATATAACCAATAAGATGATGAAATTAATTGTTCCATGAATATGATGCGATAGTAGATATGAGAGACAAAAATAAGCAAACTACATAGAAATTCTTACCAAAGAGTTCTCATCCTCATGAACCACCCTCGTAACATGTTCATGATTCACCACAAAAGGATGGTTGACTCTGTGAAACCATTCCATATAGTCGAGTGTTTGATAAGGATAGTCCACCTTCTCACCGCGTCGCTCAAAAAATTCAAGATGCCCCTCCCAATCCTCCCAAAATTGGGCCTCACACGAGTACTTGACATTGTACAAATTAGCCACGTTCCTCTTATCAGTGTCAATTGGTCGGTAAGGTTCTCTCGAAATTTGTTGAACGTATCCCATTTACCGCTGCATCCTTATGGGATTGTGTGGACCACATGGGGCCTAAGTAGAAGGCAATATCATGGACAGGTGGTGCACCCTTGAAAGTATCATTCCAAATCACCTACAACAAATAATAATATTTGTCAATAAACATAAAGGTATAGGGTTGAATAAGCCAATTTGGTTCTCATATCATGGGATGCGAGCTGGTCGAGGCGGCGCCTAAAAGATACAAGATGATCCAACGCCAGCCTATTGTCCTTCTTGTAGAGCCTCGACTCCTTTTTGTGGTGCCACTTCATAACATGAGGCTTATCGGAGGAGTAGTCGCTACGCAAAGTGGGCTCAATAAATGGAATGCGGTCATACATCCACCCCTGCACAAAATAATGTTATGGAAACCAATTTAAATGCGGTAGTAAGGCAATAAATTTAAATAAAATACAATACCTCTAGCAAAGTCATATAACTGCCAATTTGAGTGACTTTGGCACGATTGGTGATGTCGAGTTGACGATACATGTATGCAAGTGCTGTGGCTCCCCATGTGTAAGAACTAATCTTTTCCACGTGTTCCAAAAGCTGGAGGAGGGAAAGGGAGACTCTTGTACCAGACTTGCTGAAAAAAGTGTCGCTCCAAGGAGGTATAAGAGGTAGGCTCAGACAAGACCTCAAGACTAGGATATTCATCGCAACCTCTTTTGCCGTCATGTTCTTCTCTTTCTTTTGGTTCAGAAAACCGATCATTCAACCATGACAAACCAACGATCAACCAGGCGTGTTCCTAATCTCCTCATCAGCATTACTCACTGACACCTCTAACAACTTACTAACCATCGGCATCACCACTTTACGGTCTTTTTAAGGCATAAAAAAGATCTTACTGGTGATCGAAATAACGAGAAGGAATCACGTGTCTTCAAGTGTGATCGTCATCTCGCCAAAGGGTAAGTGGAACGTGTTGCTTTCGACTGCCATCTCTCGACAATGCCTAAAACTTAGACCTTATTACCTCCGTCGTATGAGATGTAGCCCAGTGATGCTAAACCAGAGTCGTTAATCAGATTTTCGACCCTCTCCTTCTTGGGATGTTGAGTGATTGTCTTCCAAACAAAAATCTGATAACCATGATTTATGCACCTAACATACCCTTGGGCCTACAAAACATATAGTGCATATTTTAAACACTATATAACCAATAAGATGATGAAATTAATCTTTCCAAATGTAACTTACCTTGTTCCTCCAAATATCCAAGAGCACGTGGTGCCTAAATGAGAGAATGAGACTTAAATATGAGGGGCCACCAGAAAATGAAGTGACATATGCGTTGGCCAGATTGATCGACGTATCAAAACATTCCTCTCCTTCCCCACTTTCAGCATAATCACTACTTGATGGTGTACGACTCTCTTTGGTGCCCCCGTAGACCCACTCCCATCGGTTCCTCTAACTAATGTATCCCTCTCACCTACAGAGGTCGTACCAATGCCCTCAACATCAGCCTCTCCTAAATCCGGCTGACCCAGCTTGGATTTCTTAACAGGACGTTTTTTGGCATTAAGGTCTTTTGCTTCCTATAAGAGGAAGTCAGATGCTTCCTCTCAGGCACACCCTCTGCAACTTGCGACCCTGCAATACTGGTATTGACCCTACAGGGAGGTCTATGCGCTCTTGTTTTCGGTCTCGCCATACCTTAAGAAAAAGTAAAATGTTGGTATAGTTAGTACACAATTCAAATAATGAGAATAACAATTCAATTATGAAAGTGTATGTTTAACATGATCGATACCAATAGAAGTGATATCGGTCTAAAGTATCTGGAACCTCTTCAATGATATCGGTGTGTACTGACCAAAACCACATAAGGCATTAAGGCTTAACTACTCCGACACCATCTAAAGGCTATCAATTCAACATGACCGACATCTGTCATATGGTATTGGCTCTAAGCGTCCGTCCACTGCGGGATACCCATAACCGTAACCCAAAAACCCTAACCTTACTACACCTAATCATTGGCCATAAAAACAAATCCAAACAACGCGTAACATCATGAATAACAAAACCCATAAGCTTAGAGTGTCGAAAACTTACCAAATCTGTCGCGGTAAGCTAAACAATGCCGTGATGGGCCTTTGTTCTTGGTGCTCGGTTAATGGCGAATCCCCTGTGATTCGACTAAAATACAACCTCGCACGACCTCAATAACTATTATAGACGATGAATCTATAGTTATTTTTGGGTTTTGGGAAGGTTTGATTTGGGGTATGAAAGTGAGAAACGACTTGGGGAGATTATTTTTTTCTGGGTTAAAGATAGGAGTATTTTTAGGATTTCGAAAAAAAAGGGTCCATTTAGTAAAAAAAAAAAAGGGGTATGTTAAAGTAATGAGGTCCTATAAGTAATAAATGGGGTCCGTTTAGCCGCTCCCTTAATTAATCACCCACTTAAAATATATGAAAATGGTGAAAATCTAACCATGGTTAGTCCACATACGCACGCGCACGTGCCTCGTGCTAAGTGCTAAGTGTTGGATTTCAGGGATCAAGATCAAATTGATTCCATTAAACTGATGTGCCATGAAAGAAAAACCATACGTTAACAAGAACAACTCCATGTCTGCCTTGTTTGGTGTTGATCGATTCATTCAAGATGCTACCAGAGACGAACGTCCTCTATCAGAAATCCACACACGAACAGATGTTCATGATCTGGAGTGCTAGCGCCAAGATTTACAGGGGAAAAATTCTCAAAATAAACTCTTTAAAAAATCTCTAAAACAAATATGGTACAATAGGTCGAGTTGTAAATGAACTCCATCTCCTAGTCACACTCCAAATAGAGTCTTAGATAAAGTCCAACTTTAAAAAGGATAAAGTCATAGATAATCTACAATTACTAATCTAACAAGAGTTCTAATTTATCTAAAACACAAATAAGAATTAAAGTCATACTATAATTCAAATTTGAGTCCTATTCAAAATAAGACTTACTAAGAGACAAAAGATTTCTAGTCACACTAGAAATATAGGAGAATTTTGAATCCTAGTCAAACTAGGACACTTAATGAGAATCTTCAAAATAAACTTTATCAAATAAAATTCATCAACCTAGACAATATTAAATCGTGCAAATTTGTTCTTTGTGTGCGACTCAATAGAATCTTACAATGTTGGCAGTGAACCAAAATCCTTTTCGACACACAAATCATAAGGAGCCTCTAGCAAGACAATATAACCTCCCAAGTTGCATGAAGATCAATAAATCGATATAACCTAATAGATAATGTATATCACATCCCTTTGTCATGCGATATATTTTGATTGAACATAAGACATGGAATGTCATTCTTATAGTTCAATCTACTAGTCTCGATCTCCGAGTAGACTGAAATTGTCAAGTGACATTGATTTAATCAATTCACTAGACATGGCAATTTATCTATCTAACATATAGATGTGCCCAATAAATATCTTTCTCTAAAAAGAGGGACAAATTATATCTTGATCACACAACATCCACACATTAGTCGGATAATGACCAATCACAACTTTTATAATCATTCGGTTAAAGACGACGTTTAATTGTGTCAAATTATTGTGCTCCTAATGTTAGAGTCTTTGGTGATATCAAGTCAAAGGACTAAATGATATAACTATCATGAGAAGCACTTACGACATTGCCCATATAGCGTTCTCATATCGGGTCGGTCCAGCATCTGTTCCCAACAGATACCCATGATCTTGATCCATATCCATATACACATAATCACCATATGACTATCAATCAAGACTCATACTAGTCTTAATTTATTATTTTTTCCATAATAATAACTGACTAGGGACGTTTAGAACAATACAATAATTATTCATGGATACTATTATAAAAAAAACATGCATCTACTTATAATAGTTAAACAACGTTTACAGAATTGGCCTAGGGCACATACCCCAACATCTCCCACTTGCACTAGGTCCAATCCTACACGTATCCAATACTGTGTGACCTTAATGCGTTTTTAGTGGAAGAAGTTTATTTATGTATCTGCTACATTGCTTAATATTGATATTCTGTAAATCTTCACGTTATTTCTCTAATGATATAAAAACACTTAAGTAATTGTTTAGATCCATAGTGTGACTTAGGTTTCATGACGTAAATTTATCCATTGGTTTTACAATAAAAGCTAACGTTATTTCCAACACTTGGAATCACACCTTATTCAATCATGCACCTTATGATCTAAACATTTTCTTTGGCAACTTCAAATGCAACTAACAACTCGGTTTATTTTGTAGAACTTGTTATAGTGAGTTTTGAACGTTTCTAACTCACTGCATCTTCCTATAAAGTTAACAAATATCCATATCGCGATCATTAATCATTTATATTAGCATGAAAGTTTACATTTTGTAACCATTTACAGGACTTGTATCTTTCAAACCTCTGCTAAATGCAATAAAATTTCTCAAGTGCTTCTGAAGTACTTAAAAATGTTATTAAAAAGATATCCAGTGACCTTCACTGGAATCTATGGGATATATGTATGTTTTGCCCAAAGCATATGACATATAAAGTTGAATGTAAAATATAACATATGTGATGATTCTCATAGCTAATCCGTATAGAATTCTATTGACATTGTCCCGCTTAACATTTGTCCTAAGACTTTGAGTCTTGCAAAGACTTATGTTATAAAACATAAGTACGAATTCTTGTAAGAATCTCGCACAATGAAACCTTCTCAGTTATTTGTCTATATAAGCACTCTAATTTAGACCAATTAGCCTCTTAGATCTATATCACAAAGATATATGCCTAATTGTCTAAGAATTTCAATGAGAAACTTTTCCTTAACCAAGACTTGACATTCTGCAAGGTTAGGAAATTGTTTCTAATGAATAATATATCATCAACATACAGATTTGGAAAGATAATTGCGCTCCCACTAACCTTTGTGTATACACAAGGTTTATCTTCGATTCAATGAATTTAATTCATTAATTATTTCATCAAAACAAAGATCCCAACTCTGATAAGCGCACTATAATCCACAAATCGATCATTTAAGCTTGCATACCTTTCTAAGATTCTAAAGATAATTAAAACCATTAAGTTGTATCATACGCATCTTTAAATGGCACAAAGCAATGTTATTTTGACACCCGTTTGTCATATCTTATAGTCAAACTATAAAGTAATGACAATTAGAATTCTAGAACTTGAGCTTAGCTACTAGTGAAAATCTTATCATAATCAACACCTTGATTTAGATTGAAATTTCTCGATAAGCTGTGCTTTTAAGTATGCACCTTTTGTTTTTCATGTCATTTTAAATCATTTACATCTAATGGTCATACCACTTTCAAGTAAATAAATAAGTTCCAAACTTGAATAATATACATGAATTAAAATTCAGAGTTCATTTACACTTAGTCTCTTCATCCAATCTAGACGAGACATGTCTCTTAATAAGTAGTGATTCATTCTGATCCAGTATCAAAAATATATCACAACTATCAATAATAAAGAATTCTAGATTTCTTTGGCCAATTTCTTATTATTCTAAATTTTCAAGAGATGTATGTTACTTTTGTATACTCAACTAGTTCAAAACTTCGTTTAGCATCTTAAAGTGGTTCAATTTTAATTTCTGGCTTTTGAACATTTCAAAATTTATTTTTGTTTCCAATAGTGTCTTTGAAATAAACTCTTTACTTAGAAATACATCATTTTGAGCAACAAACAATTTGTTCTTAATTGTATAAAATAGTATCATAATGTTCAACCACAATTAGAGATGAATGGCTTAGATATCAAACTTTATGTGATTTAGCGTCTTACACAAGTCTCGCTGCCTCAAATCTCGAAAAAATTCAAACTAGGTCTTTTTATTCTATATCGTATATGGAGTTTTATCAACCACTTTATAGAAAATAAGGTTTATTGCGAAGTGTAGTGGTTTCTAAAGTATAGCCTCAATAAGACATCATAGGAAGGTCGGTGTGATACATCATAAATCGAATTATATCCTATATAGCTCGCTCCTCTTAAAACATCATTTCTCAAATGACGTACCCAGTGGAGTTAAGTATAAGACAAACCCATAATTTCAAAAATGGTCATTTAAACTCTTGGCTCAAATAATATCCACCTTGATCTCATCAAAGTATGATAATAGTTGGCCAAATGATTTTTTATACTCATTTTGAAATGTTTATAACAATTCAAAATTATGTCTTCCTGATATGATTTATAATTCATTATAAAATGAACAATTTGATTCTATAAATAACAAAATCCATTCTTTAAGGCTTATCTTTAGAACTGAGCAAATTCTAACTCACAACTAAGGTTATGTGTCTGACACAAACACCTTTGATAGCTTTTATCTTTCCTTTATCTTTCTTTATTAAGTTCCTTTATATTACGAACCATCAAATATAAGTCTAAGACCCTTTTTTAATATTTTGTCTTACAGTTTTAAGCATCGTATGCAATTGTAAACAAATTTCTCCACGTCATTCATATTATATAGTTCAAAACTATTTTCATGAATTATAGATCAAATCTACTGCCGACTTTTGGCACATAAAGATTCAAGCCTTTTAAGATAATTAATATAGTCTATTCATGTTCCAAACATAAAGACATATTAATAGGTTCTCAATCATTTTACAAGAATCCATGAATTTTTTTAATCTTATACTTTTCCCTTGTGACTTACTATTGGAAAATTTCCTTCAGTGTCACTGTCATATTATTAGCTTCCACGGTCCCGAATCTTTCCTAAAGTCCGATTTTTTATATTTTATTTTATGACATATAATTCTTTTAGTTGGTAGTTTAAAAGGAACCATTAATCTAAGACATACATCCTTGTTTTTATAGTTGATAACATTTATCAATTTTCAAATCAAAATAGGGAAATTAGTCTTAGAGATTATGCAGAATAATTTATTACTAAGTAACTAAACTCCCACTAAATCAATAACCCTTGTTAATATTAATTTAGTGGTCTAAGATCCATATTTCACTTAATTTTGAGACAACTAGGGCATGACACTCAAAATCAAGCTAATTAGGTAGGTAGCCCTTACCAATTGCATCACATACAACTCTTAGGTTCTTTATGAGACCTAGACATCATATGTCACAACATTTTATACCTCATCTATGCCTGAAGCCCAACACCATTTCGATAGCTTATTAAGTGGAACCAATTTAAAACATCCAAGTAATTGTTGTCCGGCTTGCCTTACCAAGATAACACTATACACCATGCGGATGCAGACCCATATTGATGTGATTGAGGCATTGACAAGTGTTTTAAAATTGGGTGGCATTGACTTAAAATTTTAAACGAGGGATTTTTATTAAGTTTTATGATCTTTTGTATTTTATGATGTATATAACCGATTATAGTTTTTTCATGGAATATTATATATTCAACATGGATCTAAATAAATCATCATAAAATAAAATATCATATATTTTAATAGATCATCATAAACAAATAAACAAAATTAAATACTATTCATTAATAGAAAAGACTTCTATACGCCTTGATATGTTAGACGACAATCCCATTGGCCGGTTGGTAGGCAGAGTCAACGGGTTGGCTCCTCGAGTTTGAGAAATTATTATCAAATAATAATATTACACTGGAAAATATAGTTTTGACCAACTCGCATGATTAATGTTAACTCCACTAAATAGATATGCATTATATTAATTAAAACCCTTTTAATTAAAATAATCCAATCAAAAACTTAGGTAACAATCAATATTGATCACCTCGTGTGACATAAGTATTAGTCGTAGATGATTAGCCCAAAGCTCAAATAGTACTTCTAAAAAAAATCAACAATTAACTAAGCACTATATCATGTAAATCCAACTTCGCACGGGCTTTGATTACGTACATATGGCACTTACATGTCATGTGGAATTCTAGCGATCTAAACTTTAGTTTATCACGATTACTACGGAATCATAAGGCCAACAGATGACAATTTAAATACACGCATACAATACTTGTACACGTGAATATCACCAAAGGAATATCAATTATATCATGGAGACCAATCCTTCGTACACTATCGATGTTAATCCAATTAACAAAATTCTTAACCATATTGATTCCAACTTGTACCCAATCACCTAATCTCATTAGGTACGTGTCATGGTACCTAAAACAAGTAACATAGGATGTCATGTACACAAGTTTAGTAATTTCTAGTAATAATGAGCATAAAACAAGTAACATAGGATTTCGTGTATACCAAGAACTCCTAGAAATATATATGCAACGCGATCAATTCGTTTCTCCTTTTTAATATTTTATATCAAAAGTGCCACCAAATCAATTCATCGACAAAAACTAATCCCAAATCCAATTCGGTTTTAACTGCATGCAACATGATCGATCCATATCTATAGTATTCCGTAAAGATAAAGTTCTTCAACTCTGAAATTAATGAGTCTAGACTCAAAGAACCGAAAAGACTTAAATATCTTTTATGCAAATTTATTATCTTCAATCAAACCTACACCACTCACCGCGGCCACCGTCGACGCTAATGACGTTGTGAGCACCGACCATCGACAACGCTGCGTCATCATCCACCAACGCCGGCCACCCTCCTCCTCCTTCCGGCCAGCCTCTCCCTCTCTCCTGTTCAGATGAGTATGGCCAGATCTGGCCGGAAAAGAGAGATAGTTTGGGTAGGTGGCTTTTGGAGTGTAGCAATAGAGGAGGTGATGGAGAAGTGCCTCATGTTATCCATACAATGCAACAAGTCCCTTTGCTTACCAATAGCCAAATGGTACTCCACGGACAACGAATTCTTAATTTTTTCTCTATTTTCAATTGAGAATTGTGTTCAGTTTTATAGAATTCTTATCCCTTATCATCTGGGTGGTGGATTGATCTTTCAATTTTCCTTTTAGATTTTGAATGACTGAATTTCCTAGAGCTCATATGATCCATGGATCCATCTGGCTGCTTATGGTTATGTAAGTGTTGCTTGGAAGGAGAGGGTGGAAAATTGGAAACATAAACAAGATAAACTGCGAGTAATGAAAAATGATCTCGGCATATACTACATTTCTAGGAGTGATTTTCATGTACCAATATATTCAATCAACATGTGTGTTCTATCTAATTGAGGGAGATGATGGTGGTCGGCGGTAGTAAGCGGCGATTGGCGACGGCTGTGGCAGTGTAGGTCAGCGACGGTCAACGGGCGGTCGGCGACTGTAAGTGGTGGTCGGCGGCTGTGGCGGTGGAGGAGATGCATATGTCTATGTGTATTGATGTTAGAGATGAGGGTAATTTGGTCTTTTTATTTAATTAAATATCTCTCATTACTAGTAAAAGCTCATTGAGTTCGGACTCAAAGAGTCCAAATAGATTTTTTGTTATGATTAAACCCATACATCACATATATAAGCATTAATTAATTGAGCGCATGCAATTTAATGAAATCAAGCCTTTAGCTCTGATACCACTGTTAAGTTTTGGGGATCAAGTGTAGCGAAATTTTTTTGAAACCTTTTCGAATATCCCAGAACCAAGATCATATTGATTCCATTAAACTGATGTACCATGAAAGAAAAACCATACCTTAACAAGAACAACTCCATGTCTGCTTTATTTAGTGTTGATCGATTCCTTCAAGATGCTGCCAGATATGAACGTCCTCTATTAGAATTCCACATATGAACGAACATTCACGATTCGGAGCGCTAGCGCCAAAAGTTTCTAGGGCAAAAATTCTCACAAAAACTCTCTAGAAAAATCTCTACAACAAATATGAACCTAATGTCATATTTATAGTACAATAGGTCAGTTGTAAAAGAACTCCATCTCCTAGTCACACTTCAAGTAGAGTCTTAGATAAAGTCTAACTCTAAAAAGGATAGAGTCATAGATAATCTGCAATTACTAATCCAACAAGAGTTGTAATTTATCTAAAACTCAAATAAGAATTAAAGTCATACTATAATCCAAATTAGAGTCCTATACAAAATAGGATTTACTAAGACACAAAAGATTTCTAGTCACACTAGAAATTTGAATCCCAATCAAATTAGGACACTTAATAAGAATATTCAAAATGAATTTTATCAAATAAAATTCATCAACCTAGACGATATTAAATCGCGCAAATCCGTTCTTTGTGTGCGACCTAATAGGTTCTTACATCGTTGGTAGTGAACCAAAATCTTTTTCGGCACACAAATCATAAGCGACCTCTAGCAAGACATTATGACTACCCAAGTTGCACGAAGATCAATAAATCGATACAACCTAATAGACAATGTATATCTTATCCCTTTGTCACGCGATATCTATTAATTGAACATAAGACATGAAATGTCACCCTTATAGTTCAATCTACTAGTCTTGATCTTTGAGTAGACTAAAATTGTCAAGTGACATTAATCCAATCAATTCACTAGACATGGCCATTTATCAGTGTAACATATCGAGGGGCCCAATAGATATCTTTCTCTAAAAGAGATGGACAAATTCTATCTTGATCACACAACGTTCACACATTAGTCAGACAATGACCAATCATAATTTTTATAACCATCCGGTTAAAGACGACATTTAATTGTGTCATATCATTGTGCTCCTAATGTTAGAGTCTCTCGTGATCTTAAGTTAAAAGACTAAATGATATAACTGCCATGAGAAACACTTATGACATTGACCATGTAGCGTTCTCATAGCAGGTTGGTCCAGTATTTGTTCCCAACAGATACTATGATCTTGATCCGTATCCATATATGAATAATCACCACATGACTATCAATCAAGACTCATACTAGTCTTAATTTATTGTTGTTCCCACAATAATAACTGACTAGGGACTTTTAGAACAATACAATAATTATTTATGGATACAACTATAAAAGAAACATGCATCTACTTATAATAGTTAAACAATGTTTAGAGAATTGGCCTAGGGCACATACCCTAATACTAAGTGCACCTATAAAAGCGCCTATAATACACCATATGCGCTGTGCTGCGCGCGCATGTGGCTCACTTTGCATAGCTTTTATGATATTTTTTACACTTAAAATAGTGCAAAAGTATATCTACTCTTTAAAGTAGAACTTTCTAATCCATGTGGGACTAAAATATATACTTTTGAAAATGTCCAACAATCCCCCGCCATTTTCAAAATAACCAGATCACTAATCCAAGAACATTTTAAACATTATATGCATAAATAATGGTATCTTGTGATTTGAACTACTAATTTGTGAAAATCTCATTATATTATATTAGAATTATATGGTAGATAAACTTTGAACCAATGATTCTATTTGATATGTAGCATAAATAGATCACACACATAACAACACCAACAAATTACCATAAATTTCCTGACACATTCAACATTGGCCTTGTGTCATGTATATTCTCGTGAATGTCTTTAGAGCCATGCCCTCGAACTTCTTGAAGCGGCCGCACTTCACATCCATATAGGTAGTCTTCATTCTAGTATCCATGCAATTTAAGCACCTTTAGAAGACTATTTAGAAATCATCTCAACCTCCTCTCGTTTCCATGCATGTATCAAGCACTAACAACCTTGGGATGATATTAAAACTTAGTGCTCACAGTCACATTGATTGTAACAGCCCAAATTAATTAAACTAGGATTAACATTAATCTCGGGGATTAATGGTCGTAATTCAGGCGTTACGTGGACAACTCGGTTGGCTCGGACATGAAAACTGAGGAAATATGTTATTTTATGGATGATGGTTGTGTAAATGTGGTGTTCGAATTTATTATTATTATATTGCACTACATGTGTGTTTGTTGCTATCGGGCAAGTTAATGTGACGGGTGTTCGCCTCGAAAGGCGTGCCAGCACGGGTAGTGAGTAGGCGAACTACAGGTACGCTGGGAAATTAGACTAATCCATGTCAAGATGAATAGTCAATCAATTAAAATGGGTAATGTGACCATAGGCTAAGTAAATTCAAATTAAAACAGTAGGCTATGACATGCCTTGAAATGCGTGTCAAGACGCGGGGCACCGGGTACCGGGTAGTCAAAGGTTAGTGGGATCATAAGTTGGTTATTTTTGATAAATAAAACACTAACCATATTTAGTAGAATGGGCCTAAGTTAGTGTGGTCAAATTAAAATAAATAAAGACCTATAGTTTAGTCAATTAAATGGAAAGCATATGATTTGCTTGGAGATACACATTAACATATCTAAATACCAAGGGAGTAAGTGTCACTTGGTTTGAGTTAGTAGAGTGTAAGTGGGAAATGTGGCAAGAGAAGAACCATTGGATGATTCTCAAGATACGTAAATACATGGGGATCAAGGGTTAGAAATATACCTCACATCGATATATATATATATATATATATATCGATGGGAGGTGTATTTCTAACCATGCAACCAAAACATGTTAAACTGAATTTGCTGGGAAATCACAAAGAGGAGAAAGAGAGCTAGAAATTGGAGCTGGAGATCATCAAATTGGAGGATCAAACCTAGGTAATCTTCATCATCATCTCCTCTATATAATGAACCCATTTTTGATAAATGTTGATCAAATTGGTGTAAAATGAGGTTCTGAGGTTGTGTTAAATGTTGTTTTAGTGTTAATTGCATAGAGAGAATGTGTAAAACCAGTTTAGGTAGCCAAATCTGAAGGGAAAAATAGAATTCTCAAATTGAGAATCTTATCCCAGATGCTAGATAGCGGGTTGCCTAGAACAGTTAGCGCGCTAATCGTTCTGGGTTTCCAACTGTTCTTCGTCCTGAAGAACAGTAGCGCACTACATAATTTCCATAGCGCTACCGGTACATAGCGCGCTACACCGAGACCATAACACGCTAACTAAAGACATAAATTTAAATTAAAAGGCGATTTTGGGATTTTTGACTTAAAACATATCCCAAACACCTCTAAACATACTAAACATGTAAAATTGGACTTCAAGGACTTAGGGGACCATAGCTTGGGTATCGGGGAGCTAGTTAGGTTGGATACGGGAGTTCGGGGAAGTCAAAGAGCGAATTGAGGTGCGTAAACCATTGGAATGCCTCACATAATTCATGGTTTTGATTTATCGATATCGCATTTCATGTGTGACTACTGGTGGGCATACATGAGTTTTCACTCCTATTCAATGTGCGTATATATGTTGAGTTTTGGGGTTCATACGCAGCGAAAATTACAAAACAATTTTGACAAAAACCCCAACAGGATCCGAATCTAATTCCATTAAAAACGTTTAAACCATGAAAACTTAATCATACCTCTGTCGTAATATACCTTTCGAAGGTTGATCGATCTCTAAGGCGCCGCTTAACGACGAACGCCTCTCGCCAAGCGATCCACACACGAACGGCGGCCGAGATTCGAAGTGCTAGCTTCGAGAGAATACCAAACCTTTTCGTTTCTCTCCAAAACGATCCAGAGCGTACCAGAAAACCCTAATTCATTTCTGAAACGAAAATATAGTTTCGGCCCTTAATCTTTCATATATGTGTTCTAACATAAAGCATCTATTTATACAACCCTTGTATATAGACGGTTAAGTAAATTACACATATACCCCTACTTAAAGAAGTATAAGTGTAATACACCAAAAGGACGTTTTTGTCATGAATTTTGTCATATAAAATTTGTTTTTCTGAACCATCTTAAAATCTCGCAAAACCATTCTTAGTGTGCGACCCAATAGGCTCTTACAACGTTGGCAGTGTACCAAAACACATTTTGGTATACAAGTCATAAGTGGCCTCTAGCAAGACATTATGACTACCCGAGTTGTACAAATATCAAATCAATACAACCTAATCAATAATGTATATAACATCATTTTGTCACACGATATCCTTTTGATCAAACATAAGGCATGGACTTGTCATCTAACATGTTCAATCGTACTAGTCTCGATCTCTAGGTAGACTGAAAACATCCAAGTGACATTGATCAATATCAATTCACTTAGACTAGGCCTTTTAATAGTCTAACACATCGAGGGATCCACTGGATATCTCTCTTTATATGAAAGGGACAAATTCTATCTCGATTACACAACTTCATCACATTGCTCACACAGTAACCAATCACAACCTTTATAATCATCCGGTTAAAGAAAGCGTTTGATTGTGTCAAATCATTGTGTTCCTAATGTTGAAGTCTCTGGTAATCTCAAGTCAGAGGACTGAAAAATATACCTATCATGAGAAACAACTATGACTTAATCCATGTGATGTACTCATAGCGGGTCGGTCCAGTACTTTGTTCCCTAACAAGTACTCGTGATCTTGATTCGTATCCCTTTACGTATAAT
The DNA here is from genome assembly GCA_039657325.1 of Stephania cephalantha. Taxonomy (NCBI): domain Eukaryota; kingdom Viridiplantae; phylum Streptophyta; class Magnoliopsida; order Ranunculales; family Menispermaceae; genus Stephania; species Stephania cephalantha. The sequence continues at coordinate 38,506,543 of CM077576.1, forward strand.
CATCGTATGATCATCAATCAAGACTCACACTAGTCTTAATTCATTATAGTTCTCAGTATAATGATCGACTAGGGATATTTAGGATATTTCTGTAAATACCCTTGTATCTTATTATAATGTAAACATGCAAATTAATTATAATAAACATCAAATGAAATCCTCTATTATATTAACTAAAAGTATTCATAAAGACAGTTAATGGATTGACCTAGGGCACATGCCCCAACAATATATTGGTTGTGGATAAATCACTTGCACGAGTTACTTGTGTTTAGTGCTCGTGTCGATGGCAATAAGATATACTTACGATCGTCGGAAGGGATTTATAATGTTCCTTTGACTTGAAGTTGAGGTTTAGTCATTGTAAGCCTGTAAGTATATACATGGTTTCTACTTGATTTACCAATTACTGGCTGGTGTAGGTCAGGGTTTTCTCGTGATTATACGAATGTTTATTGATTAATTCTTTATTTATGAGCTGGTTTAGCTGGTATGTACTGTTTACTTATTTCATGCTACTGATTTTGCTTGTCGTATGTTGCCTACATTCATGAGAATATGGCGTACTATTGCCATGAGTTATATTCGCATGTCTCGTAGTTTATCAGTTTTATTTCATGAATATTGTGTGGACTTCTCTTGGGACTTTACTCACTGGACTCATCACTGTATTTGTTGGGTGATTGAGTGTAGATCCTTCGACGAGCAAGGGCAAGGGCAAGGGCAAGGAGGTACTGGGCGACTACCTCTGAGACTGTGGAGCCAGCTCGTGTGTGATATCAATATGTATTTGATGGGTTTTTGGGACCATAGAACATTGATTACATGTATATGGAACTTTTGTTATACTTATCTCGCCTTGATATATACATGGTATCTTTTGCTGGGTTTCCCACTACTTAGGATTGTTAAATATTGCACAAGTTACTCATTGAAAGACTTTCTCTGTAAAATTATAATATAACTTGATAAATTGAGTAACTGGCTAACTTGATTATTAATACTTAAGTAAATGTTAGTTAGCGTAACTAGGGTTAGCTGGAAAAGTGTAAGTAACTTGTTAGGTCGCGAGGCATCAAAGAGAAATGAGCCATGACGTGGCAAGGATAATTGACGTGGGATGCGACATGGCGGGTAGCAAGGCAGTATGGAATTTGGGGCCGCCACACTGATAATGTACTTTGACTACATTGAACTTAATACTTAACATAATGCTAAGCGTCGAATTGAGTTTTCACTATTGGTGACTTTAATTCATGGGCTTAAGACTCATCTCCTTGATGTTTTACTCACCAAGTTTCTCGACAATCCTTTAGTAAATGGATATGCCAAAATTTGACTAGATCTCACATAGTTAATTGTGATAATTCTATTTGTTATCAATTCTCTGACACAACTGTGTCTCAATCCAATATGTTTGAATTTTCATAGTACACTTGGCTATAAGCCCTTGTAAAAGTGGCCTCATTATCACAATGAATAGAAATTGAAGCTATTAGTTTAGGCCACAATGGTATCTCGTGTAATAATCCACGTAAACCTTCAGCTTCTTTTGAAGCAGAGGCTAGCGCGATAAAATCTGATTCCATGGTGGAACCAAATATTAAAGTTTTATTCTTTGAAGCCCACGAGATTGCACCTCCAGTAAGTGTGAAAATCCACCCACTTGTAGAAACATGATTTTGATCTTTCACAATCCAACTTGCATATGAAAATCCTTCTAAGACCGAATGATATCCACTATAACATAAACTATAGTTAATTATTTTCTTCAGATATATCAAAACTCTTTGAATTGCAAACCAATGCAACTCACTTGGATTAATTATGAATCTGCTCAACTTGCCTACAATCAAGGCAATATTCGGCCAAGTGTATGTCATTGCATACATTAAACATCCAGTTAATCTTGAATATTCCAATTGTGAAACTAGATTGCCTGTATTTCTCACTAGCTCAATACTTGGGTCTAGCTGGGTAGAAACATGAGCATAATTCAAATGATTGAATATATTGAGAATTTTCTCAATTTAATGAGATTGAGTTAGAGCAATACCCCCTCATATCTTACAATCTAAATCCCAAGAATGACATCAGCTTGCCCTATATATTTCATTTCAAATTTGCTTGAAAGAAAGTTTCTGGTCAATTGAACTTGTTTCAAGTCAGTTCCAAAAATTAGCATGTCATCTACGTAAAAACAGATAATGAAACCATTTCTTTTTTCGTCAAATTTGTTATATACATATTTATCATATTCATTTATTTTGAATCCATTAGCAAGTACAACATGGTTAAATTTTTGGTGCCAATGTTTTGGTGCTTGTTTTAATCCATACAATGATTTTTGCAATCTACACACTTTATTTTCATGACCGGGCATTATGAACCATTCAGGTCATTCCATGTATATTTCCTCATCTAGTTCTCCATATAGGAACACAGTTTTGACATTCATTTGGTAGATGACCAGCTTGTTTATAACTAAAATTGCGATAAATAATCTGATTTTAACGATTCTAGCCACTGATGAATAGGTATCAAAATAGTCTATTCCATGCTTTTCGATAAGTCCCTTAGCAACCAATCTTAATTTGTGTTTTTCAATAGATTTACCGGCTCTTTTTTTTTTCTTTTGAAGAGAAATTTGCATTTAATGGGTTTATATCTGAGAGGTAGATCAACTAGCTCCAAAGTGTTATTTCCCATTATTGAATCCATCTCATCATTCAATGTCTCTTTCCAGAAAGCTTCATCTATTTCTTTTATCGCTTCCTCAACTTTTTGAGGATCAGCTTCCATATTAAAGCAATACGAATTTGCTTAGTTACTATTGCTCTACTTCCTTCAACTAGGAATGTATAGAATTCAGAACCAAATGACTTAATTTTTCGAGCCCGTTTGCTCCTCCGAAGTTTAGGAACTTCTAATATTTCAGTCATTTTCAATTTCTATTACTTCATTCCCTCTTTGATTTTCTTCATGAATATTTTGAATATATTTAAATCTAGTCTCATCAAATGTGACATCCGAGAATTTTGTAAACTTGATTAGGCAACTAATTAAGTATTTTCGGATTTAATTGGGGATTTAGGTGTATGAGGTGGGACCAATGTATTGCGGATCAGATATCATAAATTTTAATATCATTTTTGTATGTCGTGTGCCTATTTGATGTATTATACATTATTTCGACACGAAATAGGGTCAAATGGAGCATATACACGGTGTCCATGAGTTTCGGAGCGCATTGGAGATTTTCTCCAATTTTGGCGAAATTGGGGTATTTGTTGGAAATTAATTTGGAGTTAAAAACAAGAGATAATCATGAAATTAAATAAAATGATTAGTAAATTAGTGGGCATCTAGTGACATGTAGGGTTGAGGGTGACACGCGTAGGATGTACAATAGTGCGCACGCCCAAGGATGGTCAATGGCGCGCGTGGCGAACTTATAGCCACAAAAATACATAGGTGTATATGTATTTATATATATGTAATATAGTTTATATATAAATATATATATAAATCAATCCTATAGTTTAATTGAAATAAAATATACATTGGATTCCCTCGAGATACGTGTAACGTGAGTGTCGAGGAAGAGAATGATGGGTGATGTTGGTGAAGTGTCCACGCCTCGAGATACGCACTGTCCAATCTCGAGGAGAATCAAGTGGTGTATGGTTATAAACCATTTGATCTACCTCGAGATATGCGATACTTATCTTGAGGAGATCAATATAATTGATTTTGGGTAAGTCAGTTAGAAGTTGTGAGTATCTTGTTGATAGCCACAAGATTTACCTCGACATATGTGGAACACATCTCGAAAAAGATTAAAAGGAATATATAAATGAATAATTAGATTTGCCTCGAGATTCGTGTGATGCAAGTCTCGAGGAAATCAAATATATATCTTGAAAACAACACAAGCCGCCTCATTAAGTCGTCAGTTCAATCGTCTTCCTATCTCTTGTTTCTTATTCGTTTGTTCTCTCTATTTCAATCTTTCTTTCTCGTCACTGATATTTCATTTGATAGATTGAAATTGAGGAAGGAGGAGCAGTGACTACCGTGGATGACAGTCGAAGGTAATGGTTCCAAATACAAATTTTTTATTTTTATTGTGACTAGTATTGGGATGAATAAGAAGATTCATTTTGGTTTCAAAAAAGTTGGTGAGGTTATTGTGATTATGTGAAGGGATAGAAGAGTGTTGAGGAGGAGAGGTTGAGTGAAAGAAAAAAAAACATAGAAGAAAAAAATTGTTATAGCCTTGATAGAGGGATGAAGAAGAAGAAGAAGGGGAGAAGACAGTGAGGGGAAGCCGTTAGCTCTCTTGCCCACAAACAAAAAACAAAGAAAGGGGGGATCGAAATAGAGTAGGGTTTGACCCCCAAACCGGACCGAATCGGGTCCAGTTCAGGGGTTAAACGTCTTATTTAAAAAATAGTTTTAAAAATAGAAAAAAATTAAATAAAATTCCCTAAAAATTTGAGAAAACTTAGAAAATTTAGAAAATTGGATTTTTGGTTAAATTGATGAAAATTCAAGATTTTTATGAAAAAATGAGGAATTTGGGATTTTCTTTATGATTTATACAGGGGTTTTGCCTTGTAGTTCGTGCTATAATACTCGAAAATGTTCGAAATTTAGAAAATTATTTTAAGGCCTAGTTTAGGTTAATTTTTTATTCCAAATCCCAATTTGGAATTAAAATTGGGATTCAGACATCCGAGGAGTTGATTTGGAGAGATTCTGGGGTTTTCGAGTGAGGTAGAACCGATAAAATATAATAAATTGAGAAAGTTATATTTAAGTCTAGAAAACATAATTTTCGATGTCGAACAATAATTTTGAGTCAAAAATGAAATTCGGGCATCAAAGAATTTGTTTTGAAAGTATTTCAGGGGTTTTGGAATGCGATTGAGTCGATTGAACTACAGCTAAATGGAAAAAACTTTTTGAATTATTATGGAGACTTATTGAGCTTATAAATGAATTACAGGATTGTAATTGGAGCCCCATATAGACTAGTTTATTGACTCAGAGCGTAAGGGAGTTGCGATATCGCGTTTGTATGGTTATGTAAATCCCATATTAATCTTTACACTGTATAATTATAATTTCGTATAAATTGCATTAATCCTTGATATTGTATTTTTGTTGTACATGCATACACAGGTTGGGAGGATAATGTCGATTCGAGTCTCTTTATAGTGTCCACTTGACTATATGTACAGGGTAGAACTATATGTTATCTACATGACTGTATGAACATGGTATATTAAGCTACCTGACTGTGTATACAGGGGAGAATTATATAGTGTCTACTTGACTATGCGTACAGGGTAGAACTATATTATGCTTGAGGGGCTAGAGTCATTGATGCTTTGAACCAAATCATACTTTGATAGACTTGAGGAACAAGACTCGTTTGGTTATCCTCTCTGGGCATGAGTCCTTATTATTGTTTACTTACCACTTTCATAGAAAGTTATCTGATTATGGCCGGATAACAAAAAATAGGATGGATTCATGGTTGTATTTAAATTTTTTGGATAATATTCTTTGTTTAATTTCTTGGACTATTGTGCCTTTGATTATTATAGGTGTACTGGATAGTGTGGGATTTACTTATCTGACATTATCGAATTTTTGTAATTGGATAATGATAGGTTCTAGCGGCGACAAGGGAAAGGGAAAACTTTTCGACTATATGTGACTTGCTTAGTTCTTTTCTCTATGTATGTATTGGTTTTTGAATATATAATATTACATAAATGGGTTTTTGGATTCGTGTGCAATTAGGATCTCTTTTGGAATTGTTATAATCGTTTTATGAAGGTCTGGAATGCTGCAGAGTTGAGGTAATGATGGTTAAGGATTTTGAAAACTTGAGATATGTTAAAATGAATAAATAATTTTTGTGAATTCATTGTATATTGTTATGGGTGGATTGTGAGTCCTTCGACATTTTCACTAAATCCAAGCAGGTTTTGTTGAAGATTTTTGAAGGCTGAGTTTTTTGATGTAGGCTTATAAACAGAGGAGGTGTTGTCGAAAAAGTTTTAAGCCATTTTGAAGATTATTTAATTCATCTAAATGAACTTTGAAGCTTAAGACTCACTTTAGAATCCTATGTTGTTAATAAAGTTTTATAATTAATGATTACAAGATCTTAATCTTAATTATTTATTGATGGAGAGGTGAAGACTGCTAGATTATCAAGGGATTAAGGTGATCTAGGCCGGTCAGATGTCCTAAATAAATGGGGTATGACAATGTTGGTATCAGAGCCTAGGTTTGGCTCAACTGAGGATTTAAAAAGAATCTTGTTGATTGAAGTTTAGTTAGTGATTAGTTGAGAAGCAACGTGATGAAATGTGGTTAAAAAGTTTAAAAAGTTTATGAATTATGTTATATTTGTGTTGTATGTATGTATTATCGCTAGATTTGCGATTGGAAGTTTATTCTTCTTGTTCGTTCGATACTTAACTTGTAAGATATGACGAGTAAGATTAGAAACAGATAATTTAAAAAAGCGAATAAGCTTGTGAAACAAAACTAAGCGTAAATGGATGTGAAATAAACTTGTGACGTCTGTATTCACAAAGGTGTTGTAAGTAGTTCAATACAAATATAACTGATAAAAGTATCAATTATGAAACCAATAGGAAATTGGTTAAAAGGGAAGTCCAAATGATTCATGTATTTAAACACTTATCATGGATTTCTTGGACATCAAAAGTATCGAACTATTACAATTTTTAAACGCTCAGGAAAACATTAAAATAGATTTAAGTTAAGTCTCAAGCGATTGAGAATCATTTGGAAAACATAATATGAAATTTTGACTTTTAGGAAGCACAAGATATGGATATTTTGGATTTTAGAATAAAGTTAGTATCGGTTGAATGGTTAACTCAAGAAGACTATTCTATAAAATATTGGTTTGATTCATAATCAACTAAGAGTTTCTTTCGAACGAGTCTCAAATGAAAAGAAAAAGAGACACGTGGTTATCGAAAACGTAAAATGGAAATTGATTAGACAAATTGAATCTAGACTTGAAAATCACAATGAGATTGTGATTGGGTCAGTCCAGTTGTTTAAGTTGGTTTCTAAGAAAACAAAATACTTTGAAGTAAAGTATTGTCTCTTTTTGAAACAAAACATCAAGTGAAAAATAGAATAGAACTATATTTTAAAACAATCAAATGACTTTTATATAGAAGTAATGAAAACTTTGATTGCTTATTACTCAAGTTACTTATCTATAAGTGACGTCGAGTATAATGGTTCTATGAGTCGAATAAAGTACTGATAAAATGATAGAAAATACATGAGTTAGAAGTAATATTTGTTAACACCGAATTAGGTGTTGTTACAAAGTAAAGATCAACGAAATTTTTAACTTGAAAATAAAAACAACTGTAGTGATAAGATCAACGTGTTAAAAGTTAAGATGTTAGGGAAGTGGTTTAATAATAGCTTGGATTAGCTATTAAACATCAATATAAGTGATTGTGTTTTGAGATTTGAAGTACCCGATAATCACTTCTAATGATATTAAGTTACGACGCTTATCACTACAACCTAAAATATAATAAATGAAGAGATAGACGTACTGATTGAGAATCAATATATGAGTTGTATAAGACGTCAGTATGAGCTCCTATATTGCGAGAATATCTATTTATAAGACTTAAAGGATTGAAATAACATCCTTTAAAAGTCTAAGTAGTCGTTAAGATAATCTGAGTATGGAAATTCAAATTCTTCTATCACTTCAGTTGAATAATAATGGAAATGCGAATTCATCAAAAGTAATTAGATGAATAATAAGATACAAAGTTGTTTTACACAATCTTTTGAAAAGTACCAATTTTATTTTTGAGAAAAAGAAAAGTAGGGATATTTGAGACTAATTGAAAAAACATAAGGCAATAACAAACATTTTTACTATTTGAGTCGCAAAGTTTCTCTGTTTCGAATTAAGATTAGTTTCCAACAAGAATTAATATTTTTCTCCAAAATTTGTTTCACCTCACGACTACTCACTTCGGCTTGGCTATTGGTTTAAGGATGATAGGCCAAAGAAGTCTTGTGTCGCACACCATACTTCTGAAGTACCGTCTCCAATGCTCTATTGCAAAAATGAGAGCTTTCATCACTCACCAAAGCTCGATGCTTCCCAAACCGACAAAAGATGTTCTTTTTCAAGAAATCAATAACCACCCTCGCTCACTCTTCGTAGTCGCCACAACTTCAACCTATTTCGACACATAATCAACAATGACTAGAATGTATTGTTTCCTATGAGACATCGGGAAAGGATCCATGAAGTCAATTCCCCACATATCAAAAAATTCCACTTCTTGAAAAGTGGTTTGAGGAAATTCTTGTCTTTTTGAGATATTATTGGTCCTTTGATACTCATTACAAGTTTTGACATAGATATAAATGTCTTTGAAAAGACTCGGCCAATAAAAAACCACATTGGAGCACCTTCACAACCGTCCTTTACACACTAAAATGATCGCCAAAGGGAGAAGAGTGGCATCCTTCTAAGATTCCTATAAATTCATCTATGAAAACACATCGTCGAACCAACTCATCATTGCAACGTCGAAATAAGTAAGGCTCATCCTGCTGATTGTGCTTCACATCACTCAAAAATTTCTTTCATTCGAACGGACTCAAATCAGGAGGCAACACTTGACACACCAAGTAATTCACAAAATCAGCAAACCATGACACATCTTTTTGAACTTCCACTCTAAAAAATTGCTCATCCAAAAAAGTGTTTTGAACTGACTTCTTTGTATCCGCCTCTCGATGTGGTAGGCGCGAAAGATAGTCATCTACCACATTCTCACTTTCCTTCTTGTCTTTGACTTCAATGTCAAACTCTTGCAACAAAAGAGCCCACTGAATCAACCATGGTTTCACATATTTCTTTGCAAACAAGTACCAAATAGCTGAGTGATTCATGAATACCATGACTTTAGATCCCACAATATAGGAATAAAATTTTCCACAAGCAGACACAACTGCCAACAACTCCTTCTCGGTGGTGGTGTAATTTTGCTAAGCTGGTTCCAATGTTTTACTTGCATAATAAATAGCCTGGAAGATCTTCTACCTCCACTGACCCAATACAACCCCCATAGCAAAATCATTGGCATCGCAAATGATCTCAAAGTTAGACTCCCAATCGGGGACAACCACAATAGGCGCCAAAATCAATGTCATTTTCAAGGTGTGAAATGCAGTCAAACAATCATCAATCATATCAAACGTAACATCTTTCTCAAGGAACCCACACAAGGCTTCGTGATTTTTAAGAAATCTCGAATAAAACGACGATAAAACTCGGCATGCCCTAAAAAGCTCCTAACATCCTTGACATTTCTAGGCACTGAAAGCTTCTCAATTGCAGCTATCTTTGAGAGATCAACCTCCAAACCATTAGAAGACACCCGATGGCTTAGAACAATGTCCTCTCGGACCATAACATGATATTTTTCCCGATTGAAGACCAAATTGGTATCTTGACACCATTTCAAAACGAATGACATATTTTGCAATTACAAGTCAAATGAGGCCCCAAAAACTGAGAAATCATCCATGAAAACTTCCATTATATCTTCCGCCATATCTAAAAAACGGCCATCATACATCATTAAAATGTCATTGATGCATTACAAAGATCGAATGGCATTCATCGAAATGCAAAGGTACCATATGGGCATGTGAAGGTGGTCTTCTCTTGATCTTCTGGTGATATAGCAATGTGATTATAGTAAGAGTACCCATCAAGGAAGCAATAGTAGTAAAAACATGCTAATCTGTCAAATATATGATCAATGAAAGGCAAAGGGAAATGATCCTTTTGCATCACCTTATTCAGCTTCTAGTAGTTAATGCAGACATGCCACCCCATCACAATTCTTGTCTGTAACATTTCTCCTTCCTCATTCTATACCATGGTCATTTCTCCTTTCTTAGGGACAACATGCACTAGCGAGACTCATAAGCTATAAGAGGTTGCATATATGATTCTTGCATTAAGCCACTTCAATATCTCCTTCTTTACCATCTCTTGCATTGTTGATGCTCCATTAATTGCTTATGATCCTCTTCCATCAAAATCTTGTGCATAAAAATTGATGAGCTAATTCCTTTGATATCCTCGATTGTCCAACCCAAAACCGATTTGTGCTCTCATAAGACCTGAAGCAACTTTTGTTCTTCCAACTCAATTAACAGGACTGAAATGATTACATGATATGTAGACTTTTCTCCCAAGTAAGAATATCGCAAATGCTCAAGCAAAGACTTCAATTCTAGAGTCGATTCAATAGCTGCACTTTTTGACTCAAGTTCTAATTGCTCAATCACCTTTTGAAAATTAACTAATTTCAATGCTGCCAACTCTTGAACTATCTCTTGAATTGAACACTCACTAGTGGGGCTAGTTGTGATGCTCTGCACTAAACATCTATCTAGGGATCTTCTAGTGCTTGCTTTCGAGATACTTCAATCACACATTCTGAAACTTTATCAACCACCTCTATGCTTTTGCATTGTTCATTGGTATTTGGGAACCTCATCGTGTTGTAGATCTTGAACAAAACCACCTCATCATTCACACGCAACCGTAACTCTCCTTCTTACACATCAATTAAGGCTCTAAAAGTGGTCTCCCCAAAATCAGTAAAACTTCATCATCCTCATCCATGTCTAGCAGTACATAATCGACCGGGAAGATAAAATTATCAAATTTCACAAGCACATCCTTGATCACACCTTTCGGATCAGATAAGGACAAATCAGCCAACCGCAAGGTCATGTCACATGTTTGACCTCCCCCAAACCTAACTTTTTGAAAATAGTTAGGGGCATCAAATTTATACTTGCTATAAGATCACATAACACCATATCAAAGAAACAAAACCCCAATAGTGCAAGGTATGGTGAAGCTTTCAGGATCCTTCAATTTATGAAGGAGCTTTCTTTGTAGAATAGCACTACATTCCTCAGTCAAGTTCACAGTCTCAAAATCTTTAATCTTCATTTTTCCCGTAATAATGTCTTTCAAGAACTTGGTATAATGTGGTATTTTCTCAAGAGCATCGACAAAAGGGATATTTACCTACAACTTTTTGAACATATCAAGAAATGTATGAGTTGTCCTTGATTTTTCAGTTTCTTGAACCTCTGAGGATAAGGTAATAGTGGAGTGATAATGGGAGGGTTATCTAGAAATGTAATCCTTCCTGACATTGTTTCCTGCCTTGGTGAACTACCCTCTTAACACCTTTTCCTTATTTGACTACCTCAGAACTCTCTGCAATATCATCATAACCTTTCAACTCACTTTGCTCATTCTGATCACACTACCCAGTCTACTCAGATTCATCATTCTCTAACTCCTTAGGCACATTACACTGCTCGACCTCAATATCCTTATTCTCCCATTAGTTGTTTCTAATCTGGCTCAATCAACATCTTACCACTGCTCAATTGCACTGCGCTGAGATTTTCTCTGGGGTTCACAACTATATTACTTAGGAATTGGCTCTCTTGACGAGAATTCAAAGCTGCCATCAGCTGTCCAATTTTTTGCTCCATATTTTGATGGATTAAGTTCTTTCCTCCCCCATTCTTTTCAAAGGTTGATTCATTCGATCCATAGTATGTTTCACTACCTCCATTTCTTTCTCATTTTTATCATGCCTCTGGTTATGGCTAATGTCTACAGCTCTCAAAAGTTGCTCAATTGCTTTGAAAGAGGCTTATTTTGCAGTTGGAATTTTTCTTTGTTGCACTTGATTTCTAAAACCTAGAGGTGGCTGCAAAGCATTATCTGGATTTCCATACGAAGATTCTGATTGGAATTAATCCTCAGATAGTATCACTGTAGAGCTTGAGCCCTTGGCCTAAAATTGTTCCCATAACCTTGATTGTTCATGTAATTTACTTCTTCATACTCCAGACTTTAAGGCATTTGATCTAATGGGTTAGCCACCAAAGCGAATTGATTCACATGCTCTAGACTTTGTGGTTGTTGTCTCGCTTGCCCTTGTTGAAGTTTAGCCATCTAACTATATAAGTTGGACAATTGCACCATCATTGTAGTGTGTGAATCCACTTCATACATTCCTAGTGCCTTCTTTGAGGATGATTGTGCTCGTGGTTGTGAAAGTGAATTCATAGTCATCATCTCAATAAGCTTAAATGCATCTTCTTAACTTTTTAAGAGCAAAGTACCACCCGAAGCTGCATTTACCAAAGTCCTTTATTTGGAGTCATGCCACAGTAAAAGACTTGCAATTGAGCCTATTTCTCTAACCCATGCCCCATACACTTCCTCAACAACTCCTTCAATCTTTCCCAAGCTTCTCCCAATTATTATGTTTTGCTTACCAAAAATAGTTGATTTCTTATTTTTATTTCGCCACTTTCATTGGAGAAAATAATTTTTGAAGGAATCTCTTATTGATATCAGCCCAAGATATGATACTCCCATGATTAAGCAATTGAAACCATGCATTTGCCTTCCCCGTAAGTGTTAAAAAGAAGAGCTGCATTCTAATGATCTCCTTTGGAACATTATTAATGTGAACTGTGTCACACTTCTTTAAGAATATCTCCACACGAGCCACTGGTCCTCATTATGCAGACCATTGAATAGACTGTTCCGCACCATGTTAATCAACCCTGGTTTAAGCTCAAATGGACTGCTGTTGTTAGGAATCCGCATCACACCATTATACGTTTCTTGTACATCCGACTTGAAATAATCCCAAAGACATCGTGTCCTTTCCTCTTCTCCTTGATTCTCTGCCATGGTGATTGTCCTTTGTCTCTGTTTTGCCTTTGTCTTATCTTTAAAACTTTGGAGAGTTAGATTAAAATTTGGTTCGTCAACGTCACCTTCTTCACTTTGCATAGACAAGAAAATCCTGAAACAACGACCAAGAGAAAATAAAGTGTAGATGGTTTTTGGAATTAAATAAAACTGAAATTATTAAAATTAAAATCCTAAACAAAATGTCTTAATCAAACTAAAACTAGCTACCATCTCCGGCAACGGCGGCAACAATTTGACACGTGTCGCAAGTGTACGACAACACGAAAGCAATAGTGGCACCAGCTAGTGTTGGTAAAGGGTATATCAAATCAACAAGGATGGTTAGTGCTAATTTGTAATCTAATTAAGAAATAGAGTTAGGCAACTTTGATTTTGATTTCATAAAAGAAATTGACGACTAATTTACTCTAACTAATTGCAGGGAATTTAAATTGAGTTTTAACAATGAAGAAATAATCTAAGGGAGTTGATTTCACCTAGGTTGCATTCTTTCTATCCAATTCTCATAGTGCAATCCCCAATTCAAGTGCGATAGGCGAATTTCCATAAATTTTCACTCCACCCCGAGGTCTTATGATGGAGATTCTAGCATTGCACTTGGAATCCATATATCGGCGTGAGTAGTGTAAGTGCAACGCCGTATTAGACTCCAAATTCTAAGGCCTCCCTTGTGAACGGCTGTCAGTCAATGTACTATATGTTCAAGGGTTGTATTCCTTATTTTCAGGTTAAAAACCCCAAGGTCATGGGTGAGCTCAATCCCTAAGTTCTACACCTACTTGATCAAGGCAAGCATAACATTAAGTTCAATCAAACACAAATCTACACCACAAATTGAAGACAACATCATGAATCACATTGGAATTAGAGAGAATAGCAATTCGGGATCCATCGATCTCCAAGAAAAGAGTATTACCCCATTAGAGGGCAAGCAACAACACTAAACATGGTGAAAACTAAAGAAAACATCAAATCAATACCTTGAAATCCAAGATGAATCACCAAGTTTGATCAAATACCCTAGCTTCCCAAAGTGTTTTCTCCAAAGCAAAAGTTGTTACTACTATATCTTATCCTCCTATTTATAGCCCAAGGGCATTTTTGTCCTAAAAACCCCCAAAAAAGTCTAAAATGTGCTTTATCTGATGGGAGGGTTGAGGTGGGCGCTGCTGAATAGTTGCATTTAGATGGATGCCATTTGGATTATGCAATGCGCCAGAAACATTTCAAAAATATATGATGACTATTTTCTCTGATATGTTCGAAGATATTGTGGAGGTATTTATGGATGATTTTTCTGTATTTGGGGCTTCTTTCAATCTATGCTTGCAAAATTTGGCTTTGGTATTGAAAAGATTTTAAGACACGAATTTGGTCCTCAACTAGGAGAAGTGTCATTTCATAGTTCGAGAAGGAATTGTTTTGGGACATAAAGTGTCTGCTCATGGATTAAAGGTAGATAGAGCAAAAATAATGCTTATTGAGAAACTTCCTATTTTAAGAAACATTAGAGACATAAGGAGTTTTCTAGGGCATGCGGGTTTCTATAAAAAGTTCATTAAGAATTTTTCAAAAATCACTAAACCATTGTGCACATTGTTGGAAAAATATGTTTCATTTGAAATGAGCCCAGCATACATACAAGCATTTGAGACCTTGAAAGTAGATTTGATTTCGGTACCAATAGTGGTAATACCAGATTAGCATTCTCAGTTTGAAATAATGTGCGATATAAGTGATCACGCTGTATGAGCAGTGTTAGGCCAACGGAGAAATGGAATGTTTATAGCTATATACTACGCAAGTAGAACACTGGATCAAGCCCAACAAAATTATATTACCACATAAAAGGAGTTATTAGCAATAGTGTTTGCTTGTGACAAATTTAAAACCTATATAGTGGGGTCAAAAGTCACCGTGTATACGGATCATGCAGCAATCCGCTATTTTTTGCAGAGAAAGATGTCAAACCAAGGTTGATTAGATGGATGTTATTATTGCAAGAGTTTAAATTGGAAATCAAAGATAAGAAAATAATTAAAAATTTAGTTGCAGATCATATATCTATGTTGCCGCATAAAGAAAGTGATACATGGAAGCCGATAACTGAAGTATTTATGGATGAGCAATTATTCGAAATCTCTGATTTGCAGATGGAGCTTCTTGATTTAGACTCGAACTAAACGAGCTAAAAAGGCGTCTGGCTAATGACGTTAAACTAAGCGCTATTGGGAGCAACCTAGTTTTTTTTTAAAATTTTTAGTCAATTTAGTTAGTTATTAGTTTAATAATTACAATTAACACGTTTTAATTCTAACTTTTGAAAAATCTGTGTCGAATGTGTAGGAAAGACCTTTTGCTGGGTAAAAACTCATTGGAATGGATAAGCCTTAAGAATCGCTCCAATAGCCATGCAACATCAAGAAGTTACATTTATGATATTTTATTAACTATTTACTTGTTTCAATTCTATGTTTACTTTACTATGTATTGTGTTATTATTATATGTTTGTGTGTTTTAGTGTCTTCATATTTCGGACTTACTTTTAAACCTTGAGGACAAGGTTTGGTTTAAGTTTGGAGGCATCAACACTACACTACATCATGGGAAGTGGTAAGATAAGCTAATAATTAAAGATAAACGTTGTAGGTATGATCGTTTTAACTGTCATTGAAGCAGTTAAGGAGGAAAACATAGAAGTGTATAAGTTTTTCATTTTATTTACTATATGAATGATTAAGTAGTATAGCTTAGGTTATATATAGTAATATGTAATGAATAAGTAGTTCATTTGCATATTCATGCCTTTAATTATGGATGAGTAGATTACAAGTATCTTATTGATATGAAACTCAAGATAATGTTTTCAATTTTAAATAAAAAGAAACAATGAAATGTAGCAAACAACGGTGTGATTTCATGATTAGAAACCTAGAGTTAAGAAAGACCTTGAACTTGAAACAAAAGCAAGAAACCATAACACTTCTTATGAAAAATTTAGATCTCTAAGGATTTTATAATAAGTGTAAATCTTACTTAATAATACAAAGTAAATAAAAATTTAGTGCAAAGAGGGAAAGAAATAGGCATTGTAAACTAAACGTTGGAGTTAACTTACTTGATTTAGTAAAAATGAGAAATGGTAACAAGAGTTTTAGAAATAAAGAAAAAAATAAAAATGATAGAATCCCACAAATTCTACAGAAATGATGCAGAGAACTTAATGGTTGGAAAATTGTGAAAGGAATGAAGTCTATAGGAAAAGGAGCAGGGACTGTTAAATGAAAAATAAAAAAGAAGAAAAGAAATGAAAAAAAATTAAGAAAAGAAGGCGGAAGTAAGCTAAAACTATTCAAATAAAAGATTTAGCACAAGTATGAGTAGCTAATTGAGTTAAGTTTCCATTCCAACTATGTTAAGTCCTATAAACCCTTGAAGTGCTAAAGTCTACCAAAGATGAGTTTGATCTATGCTTATTTGTGAAATCTTGAACTTAATGAGAAATCATAAGATTGCATACTTGCTACTTGAGTGTTGAGATGAAACAAACTTGTGAGTAATGATGGTTTTTGGTTGTGATGTACTTTGGTGTTTTGAAAGTAAAGTCATATGTGTTGTTAAAGCTACATGTCTTAAAAAGATAAGTTTTTTACAAAGAAAAACTCTTGAGTGGATTGTTAACTTGAAACTTAGTAAATTAAAGGATACTCCATGAACAATGTAAATTGAATGAGAATTAGTTAATAGGAGACTTTGTAGAATACACCTTTGCTCAAGATGCACAAAATCTTAAGTTTGAGGGTATTCGATAAGTGATTATTTATACCTATGTATAGGGTTAGTTTAGTCGTTTATCTAATATAAATATCCCTAAATGAGTTCTAATTCATGGTATTATTGCATTGTCAGGTAAATAAGGTGTAAAAGAAGGAATTGAGCAAAAACGAGAAGAAATGGAGTAAAAACCCACAAAACAGGGTTGGCACATAAGGCACGACGTGGGAGAGCAAAGAAAATAAGCAAATCGAGTCTGGAGGTCCGGCGCAATGGCGGCGTTGTGGATATATTTGGGACGATGCCAAGACAAGGTGGACGGCGTCGAACTACTAGGGAATGAAAAATACATATACAGAGCCGGCGTAATGGCGGCGCCGTGGCTTATAATGCACGACGTCGGGGTAGTAAGCGACAATGCCAGACATGCCAGAAATAGAAAGTAGAGTTTTAATTCGAGTTAAGTTGTAAAATTGGGTTTCTATTTGTTATTAGGGAGTGTAAATAGGTATTTGGACGTGGTAAACTCACAATATACCAACTATTAGCTACCATTAGAGTAATTTAGCATAGGTTTTACATCGAGTTTGAGTATTAATGCGTTTATGTGAAGAAAACATTAAAGACTTTACATTTGCAATTCAAGTTTGGTTTCATTGATTAATTCAAGGTAATATTTATATTCATCTCTGATTTGCAATGATGTCCATTATGAATTGTGATATGTGTGTATCAATGAAGTGTGAGTAGTCTATTTATCTTAAAGATCAATGGATCCTATGATATGAATGCTATGTTTTGAATATGAATAGAAAGTGATAATAGAAAGTGCAATGGTTAGAATTGTTATTGATTCAGAGCATAATGCTTTAGACATACTGGCCACATGTTTAATGAACTTAGGCTTTAGGAGTTATCATGGCCATTGAAGCTTTTACTTCGGATGTGTTGTTAAAGCTACATATCTTAAAAATATAAGTTTTTTACAAAGAAAAACTCTTGAGTGGATTCTTAACTTGAAACTTAGTAAATTAAATGACATTCCATGAACAATGTAAATTGAATGAGAATTAGTTATTACGAGACTTTGTAGAATACACATTTGCTCAAGATGTACAAAATCTTAAGTTTGAGGGTATTTGATAAGTGATTATTTAGACCTATGTATAGGGTTAGTTTAGTCATATATCTAGTATAAATATGCCTAAATGAGTTCTAATTCATGGTATTATTGTATTTTCAGGTAAATAAGGTGTAAAAGAAGGAATTGAGCAAAAATGAGAAGAAATGGAGTAAAAACCCACAAAATAGGGTTGGCGCCATGGATACATGATGTGATGTTGTGGGAATGAAAGTGACAGCGTGGGAACATAAGGCATGACGTGGGAGAGCAAAGAAAATAAGCAAATCAAGTCTGGAGGTCCGGCGCAATGGCGACGTTGTGGATATATTTGGGACGACGCCAAGACAAGGTGGACGACGTCGACATACTAGGGAATGAAAAATACATATACAGAGCTGGCATAATGGCGGCGCTGTGGCTTACAATGCACGACGCCGGGGCAGTAAGCGACAACGCCTGACATTCCAGAAATAGAAAGTAGAGTTTTAATTCGAGTTAAGTTGTAAAATTGGGTTTCTATTTGTTATTAGGGAGTGTAAATAGGTATTTGAACGTGGTAAACTCACCATATACCAACTATTAGCTACCATTAGAGTAATTTAGCATAGGTTTTACATTGAGTTTGAGTATTAATGTGTTTATGTGAATAAAACATTAAAGACTTTACATTTGCAATTCAAGTTTGGTTTCATTGATTAATTCAAGGTAATATTTATATTCATCTCAGATTTGCAATGATGTCCATTATGAATTGTGATATGTGTGTTTCAATGAAGTGTGAGTAGTCTATTTATCTTAAAGATCAATGGATCCTATGATATGAATGCTATGTTTTGAATATGAATAGAAAGTGATAATAGAAAGTGCAATGGTTATAATTTTTATTGATTTAGAGCATAATGCTTTAGACATACTGGCCACATGTTTAATGAACTTATGCTTTAGTAGTTATCATGGCCATTGAAGCTTTTACTTCATATATGAATGGTACAATCATAAAATACACAATATCGATTAGGGAGGCACAAATAGTAAAATTAGTTGGTTATAAATCTAATGATTTGGAACTTAAAGCAATGTGCAACTTACATTATTCATACCGATGGGTGGAGTTCTAATTTGCAAATTATAATCTTTTCCGTCACGACAGTGGGTTAAAGTGGATTTAAAAGAAATTTGTATGTTCTAATTAGACATTGCACACAACATATCAAGATGTAAACATGAATACAAAGCATAATATTAAATTACCTAGATGAAGTTATGAACTAAGATATCCTTAATATAAGAGTTCAAGTAAAGTTTAGATTGGTTTGTTAGATTAGTATATTTAGATATAAAACCAATTAAAAAGTTAATTCCTTATCAATAGTTCAAGTTAAATAGGTAATTAACAACTAGTGCAAAACGTTTCCCTGGGGATGATATCCGTGATCAACGTAAGTTGATTGCACTATTACCATAGGCGAGCTTTTATACTTGCAGCACACACATCAATATACATGAATGTATCACATATACAATGCCCATACATTATCTATATATACACACACACACTTGAAGACATTACAATTATTTAAAGCATCTATAGACTACACACTTAATTTCCCATTCATACATATATAATATATGGCTATCACTAATTAGAATAGATGTGCCATTAATCCGACAATATCCCACATGAATGAAAATTGACCAATATGCACATTATATATATCATCCCCTACATAAATGGGTTTTCATGATTTTTTTTAAAAAAAAAGATAATGCAAACTGTAGAGTAAGTACTGGTGGAAATGAGCGACATCAGGATATGTAGCTTGTGGCTTTAAACCTTCCCTAGTGTAACGCCTTTGAGTTTGCTAGCTAATCAGCGAACATGATGTCTTGAACTGTTCAACCGTTTGCGCAAACTGAGACAACAATGCACACAAAACCCATTTCTGATAATTGGAGTTCTTTGATTGTGTTTGTTAATTTGGGCTTAAACAACTCTCGGACTCATGAGCGCTTTAGAGAATTCAAGCCCTTAACATTCTCATAGAGTCAACCCAGTTCACCACTACAAAAAAACAATCAAATTAGCGACGAAAAAAATTAGTCGCTAAAAATCACTTTTCCTATCACTAAACTAATTAATGACATGAGAACCGTCGCAAAAGCCCTTGTCGCTAATTAGAATTAGCGATGAAACTTCCGTCGCAAATCCGTCTCTAATTTGTCGCAAATCCGTCGCTATCTGATCAAATCAGTCAAAACTTAGACTCGTTGCTAATAGGCGATAAACCATATGTCGTTGCTAATTTTTGTTGTTATTCTTGCACATTTTTGTGGTGCACACTCATATAAGTGATTTCTATATAGAATATCCTGGTATACCCCATATAACAATTATGTTATAAAAATTATTAAAAGCAATGCTTAACCTCAATAATTTTGGAAACAATACTTAAACATCATAGGAATGAGTTGGAATTAAGTTTCCTAATGTTACACTAGACTACATCATTTAGTTGTCCCTTTTGAACCTAGATATTGAGATATCCAGTCAACTCGGTTGGATATCCAGAATAAATTCTATTTTGTTGGCTTTAATCTCATTCCACTCTATAAACAAAGTACTTGATCTCTAGGTAAGCCTTTAGTTAATGGACCCGCGAGGTTGTTTTTTGGCCTTATATAATCAATGAAAATTACTCCATTCTCAAGTAACTGTTTTACTGTGTCATATCTTCGACGTTTATGTCTTGACTTACCATTATACCTTTTATTTTGTGCTTTTGCTATGACATACATACTATCACAATGGATACAAATGGCTTTGACCAACAAGGAATATCTTCTAAAAAATCTTTTAGTCATTCGACTTCTTCACCATCTTTATTTAACTATATACAACAATGACAAGAAAAAAAAGTAAAAGGGAAAAAAAAGGAAAAAAAAACTAGTGTCGTGTAATTTCTGGGTTAATTTCATTCATGGCCACAAAGCTATACTTCTTTTTTTTAAATGGTCCTCAAACTTTACAAAAGTTTTACACATGACCATTCTATTCATGTCTCGTTGATTGTTAAGTAGCATTGACATGGCTTTAAAAAAGTACCGTTCTCTTTTACCATGTTGGAGTATTAATTTAGAATCATAATCAATTTATAGTAAATGCTAGAATGACAACACTCTATCACGATAGAATGCACAATAGTTGATGTAACGTGTGGCCTCTACATTAAAATGGGGGTGTTGGGCGTGTCTTTTGATTTTAAGACATTCTATTGTAACATAGTATCGTCATTCTAGCATTTCCCATGTGATTTGGTTTTTCAGACATACACTACATTAAATTGTGAGTTTAATCCAATTGGTTTGATCATACCTAAACATTTGATTGTTGGGGTCTTGAACCTACACCATGCCGCTTGTTGTATTCATGGCTAAATTGATGTCAAAAATACTCCGAGCTCGATGAAACAAAAAGATTGAGGCTAGAGTTTGAATACTCTGCCTCCTTAAGAAAATGGTGCCCCACAATTCAATATCACAATTGGTATCACTTGCCTCCCAAGACACAATCACATTCTTACGGCTGTAGCACTTCAAACTGTAAGAATAGTTGGATCAAATTATTGAACTCACTTACACTAAATAATGCTTTTATAAATGGAAACGAAAACATGACTATTTTATCTCTTTTAAATTAAATGCAGAAGCCAAAAAAAGTGAATTCCATTTATACGGGGGATATATTTACTGTACTTAATAAGCACGAATAATCAATCTTTCATCAGTCACTTGAATTTATTATTCTACCCTTAATTAAATTTTTTAACCATCACTTAAATCTACTATCGTACCATTAATTAAGAGCATAATCAATCTTTCAACCGTCACTTGAATTTTCTATTTTAGCCTTGATTAAGTCTTTCAACATTCACTTAAATTTACTATTCTACCCTTAATTAAGGGCCTTCTCCCTATTAAATCTAAATATTTATAATTAGTTGTCAAAAAAGTCAGAATAAAAATGAAGTAGTATAATTGTCGAAATATAGAAACATATTATTAGATTAATTAAATTCCCGTGAGAGTAACGAGTTCGTTCAAGCGTGTGTAGCACGCTCCAGAAAAAGTATATATTATCATGACTTTACAAAGGCGTGTGTTTGTACCTCCTCCACACCTGAAGCATCACGTTTTTCCTTAACATTTGTTGGAGATACATACAAATACAATGTATTAAAGACAATTCAAAAATATAAAAGACTTTAGAACATCGAAGAAGTACACTGAAGCATTTTATTGATATATATATATACATAAGCTTTGACGACCATATGTTGAAGACATTCCATGTGTGTATGTTGCTACACATATAACAAAATTCCCATTTGAATTGTTTCCTTCTAAAAATCCTTGATTTGAATTGTTTCCTTTTAGTTTTCCTTGATTTGATTTGTTTCCTTTTGATGATCCTTGATTTGATTTGTTTCCTTCTAATGATTGTTGACTTAAATTGTTTCCTTGCATAGGGAGAGAGTAAATGCCAAGCTTGTAGCGAAAAGTCCCAAAAGAGTCCTTTGTTAGGGCTTTTGTAAAAACGTTAGCAAATCTCCTTATTGGTAGAGATATAATGAAGGTCCATAACGCCAGTTGTTACCTTTTCATGAATAAAATGATAGTCGATTTTGATATGCTTTATGTGTTGGGTTTTGGGGTTCATACGCAGCGGAGATTACAAAACAGTTTTGACAAAAACCCCAACAGGATCCGAATCTAATTCCATTAAAAACGTTTAAACCATGAAAAACTTAATCATACCTCAATCGCAATATACCTTTCAGAAGGTTGATCGATCTCTAAGGCGCTGCCAACGACGAACGCCCTCTATCGGCAGTCCACATACGAACGACGACCGAGATTTGAAGTGCTAGCTTCGAGAGAATACCAAACCTTTTTGTTTCTCTCCAAAACGATCCAGAGCATACCAAAAACCCTAAGTCGTTTCTAATTCGAAAATAGATTTTCGGCCCTTTTCTTTCGTACCTGTGTTCTAACTTAAAGCGTCTATTTATACAACCCTTGTATATAGACGGTTAAGTAAATTACACATATACCCTTACTTAAAGAAGTATAAGTGTAATACACCACAATGACGTTTCTGTCATGAATTTTATCACATAAAATTCGTTTTTTCGAATCATCTTAAAATCTCGCAAAACCATTCTTAGTGTGCGACCCAATAGGCTCATACAACGTTGGCGTGTACCAAAACACATTTTGGTATACAAGTCATAAGCGCCTCTAGCAAGACATTATGACTACCCAAGTTATACGAATATCAAATCGATACAACCTAATCAATAGTGTATATAACATCCTTTTGTCACACGATATCCTTTTGATCAAACATAAGGCATGGAATTGTCATCCAACATGTTCAATCGTACTAGTCTCGATCTCTAGGTAGATGAAAACATCCAAGTGACATTGATCAATATCAATTCACTTAGACTAGGCCTTTTAACAGCCTAACACATCGAGGGATCCACTAGATATCTCTCTTTATATGAGAAGGACAAATTCTATCTCGATTACACAACTTCATCACATTGCTCACACAAGAACCAATCACAACCTTTATAATCGTCCAGGTTAAAGACAACGTTTGATTGTGTCAAATTCTTGTTCCTAATGTTGAAGTCTCTCGGCAATCTCAAGTCGAGGACCGAAAAATATACCTATCATGAGAAACAACTATGACTTAATCCATGTGATGTTCTCATAGCGGGTCTGGTCCAAGTACTTTGTTCCCTAACAAGTACTCGTGATCTTGATTCGTATCCCTATACGTATAATCATCATATGATCATCAATCAAGACTCACACTAGTCTTAATTCATTATAGTTCCCAAAGATAATGATCGACTAGGGACATTTAGGATATTTATGTAAATACTCATGGATCTTATTATAATGTAAACATGCAAATTAATTATAATAAACAGCAAATGAAATCTTCTATTTTATTAACTAAAAGTATTCATAAAGACAGTTAATGGATTGACCTAGGGCACATGCCCCATCATCTCCCACTTGCACTAGGGCCAATCATACATGCATCTAATGCCTAATGATCTAACACGACCATCATGTTTTGCTTGTGGAAGAGCTTTTGTCAATGGATCCGCAACGTTGTCTTCAGTAGGTACTTTGCAAATCTTTACGTCTCCCCTCTCAATAATTTCTCTGATGAGATGAAAACGCCTGAGTATATGTTTGGATCTTTGGTGTGATCTAGGTTCCTTGGCCTGTGCTATTGCCCCGTTATTGTCACAATACAAACAAACGGGGTTAGCAATACTTAGAACCACACCTAGTTCAGAAATGAACTTTTTGATCCAAACTGCCTCCTTTGTGATCGGACGCCGCAATATACTCAAACACATTGTAGAATCGCCACGCTCTCTTGCTTCGAACTTTTCCACTTATCGCACCCCCATTCAAAGTAAACACATATCCAGATGCGACCTAAAATCATCTATATCGTTTGAAAACTTGCATCTCGTGTAACCATTTACAACTAGATCATTTTCAAAACCTCCATAGACCAAGAACACTTCCTTAGTCCTTCTTAAGTACTTAAGGATGTTCTTTATCGCTATCCAAAGTGACTCTCACCGGATCTCGATCGATATCCGCTTGTAGTGCTCAAAGCATATGATACATCAAAGTCGAGTGCATAACATGGCATACATGATAGATCCAATAGCTGATGCATATGGAATCTTATTCATACGGTCTCGCTCATCATTTGTCTTAGGACATTGAGTCTTGCTGAGACTTATGCCATGAGACATTGGCAACAAACATCTTTTAGAGTCTTGCAACCGAACCTATTCAAAGACCTTGTCTATGTAAGCACTCTGACTTAGACCGATTAGCCTCTTAGATCTATCCCTATAGATCTTTATCCCTAAGATATAGGCTGCATCTCCTAAGTCTTTCATTGAGAAACACTTCCCTAACCAAGACTTGACATTCTGCAATGTTGGGATGTCATTTCCAATGAGTAATATATCATCAACATACAGTACCAGAAAAACAACTACACTCCTACTAACCTTCTTGTATACACAAGGCTCATCTTCGTTCTTAATAAAACCAAAATCCTTGATTGCTTCATCAAAACGAAGATTCCAACTCCGAGAAGCTTGCTTTAATCCATAAATGGATCTTTGAAGCTTGCATACCTTCCTAGAATTCTCAGGATGTACAAAACCTTCAGGTTGTGTCATATACACGTCCTCAAGCAGCTTTCCATTAAGAAATGTTGTTTTTACATCCATTTGCCATATTTCATAGTCATAATATGCAACAATGACAATTAAAATTCTTATGGATTTAAGCATGGCTACTGGCGAAAAAGTTTCATCATAATCAACACCTTGAGTCTCCCTGAAACCTTTTGCTACAAGTCTTGCTTTAAAAGTATGCACTTTGCCATCCATGTCAGTTTTCTTCTTGAAAACCCATTTACATCCAATGGTCTTACCACCTTCAGGTAAATCAACCAAGTTCCAAACTTGGTTATCATACATGGATTGCATCTCAGAGTTCATGGCACTTAGCCATTTATCCGAGTCCGGTCCAGACATAGCCTCCCGATAAGTGGTGGGCTCATTTTGGTCTATAAGCAACACATCACGACTATCGTAATGAGAAATCGAATATCTCTCGCTCATGTCTTACCCTACTAGATTTACGTGGGCCTTGTGTCACTTGTGGAGGTTCAACGGTTGGAACGTTGTTGAACTTCCGATGAGCTGTTCAATGTTTACCCGTGATTCTTGAACTTCTTTAAGATTTATTTCTCTCCCACTAGTGTCTTTTGAAATAAACTGTTTTTCCATAAAGGCACCATACCGAGCAACAAACACTTTGTTCTCACGGGATTATAAAAGTAATATCCTTTTGTTTCCTTAGGATACCCCACAAATAAACACTTGTCGATTTAGGTGCTAGTTTTTTCGAGACTTGTCGCTTTACGTAAGCCTCACAACCCCAAATCTTAAGAAAAGACAAACTAGGTCTCTTCCCGTACCATATCTCATATGGTGTTTTATCAACCGCTTTAGAAGGAACTCGATTTAGAGTGAAAGCTGCAGCTTGTAATGCATAACCCCAAAAGGATAATGGAAGATCTCGCATGACTCATCATAGATCGAACCATATCTAATAAGGTTCGATTTCTCCTTTCGTAAACTCCATTCCATTGTGGAGTTGCTGGTGGAGTCAATTGGGAGACAATCCCACAATTTCTAAGATGATCATCAAATTCTTGGCTTAAATACTCACCACCTCGATCTGATCGAAATGTTTTGATAGTTTTACCAAGTTGATTCTGCACTTCATTTTGAAACGTTCGAAACATCTCAAATGATTCTGCTTTATGTTTCATAAGATATACATAACCATATCTGCTGAAATCATCAGTAAATGTAATGAAGTACTGATAACCTCATCTAGCAATTGTGTTTATAGGACCGCATACATCAGTATGTATTAGACCCAATAAATCACTTGCCCTTTCACTGTGTCCAGTAAAGGGAATTTTAGTCATCTTGCCCAGTAAACAAGATACGCACGTTTCATATGTTTCTAAATCAAATGAATCTAGAAGTCCATCTTTATGGAGCTTCGTTATGCGTTTCTCATTTATGTGCCCGAGACGACAATGCCAAAGATAGGTTTGATTCAAATCATTTGACTTGAATCTCTTTGTATTTATGTTAAAGACTAGAGTATCAGTGGACTTTTTCATGCTTAGAATATAAAGACCGTCATACAAATCAGCATTTGCATAAAATATGCCTTTACGAGAAATGGAACATCTATTATTTGCAATAATAAAATCAAAACCATCCATATCCAAACATGAAACAGAAATGATGTTTCGCACAAGGTGCACAAAATAACAATTATTTAAAGTTAAAATAAGTCCACTAGATAAAACTAAGTCATATGATCCAACAGCCAGGGCAGCAACTCTTGCTCCATTCCCTACGCGGAGGATGACTTCTCCTTTCTTCAACTTTCTACTTCTGGTGAGTCCCTGCACATTTATACAAATGTGAGATCCACATCCCAGTATCTAATACCCAGGAATCACTAGTAGATAAATTAATTTCAATAACATAAATACATGTAGTGGTAGTCGCACTACCCTTTTTCTTCCTTAGATCTTCCAGATAGAGTTTGCAATTTCTGAACCAATGTCCAGGTGCATGAAGAAATGACAATTTCCTTCTTTTTCTTTTGGGTGTTTTGAAGCAGGAACAGGCTGGGGCTTGACTTGTTCCACAAGGCTTTGTGACATGTGCAGCAACAGCCTTGGCAACTCTAGCCTTGCCTTTGCCTTTCTTCTTCATTCCCTTTCCCTTTTGGACCATCAACACATTACTATAGGGTTTCTTGATATTTTGTTCAGCAGTTTTGAGCATCAAATGCAACTCTGAAATTGATTTCTCCATATTATTCATATTGTAGTTCATCACAAATTGTGAGTAACTCTCTGGTAATGAATTCAAGATCAAATCCGTAGCCAACTCTTGGCTTATGGGGAATCCGAGTCTATCAAGCTGGTCAACATAGCCCTTCATCTTCAGAACATGAGGACTAACTGACGCACCCTCAGTCATCTTGCAAGAATGTAGGTTTTTGACTGCCTCGAACCTTTCTTGCCTAGCTTGTCACGTTGGAACATTTCCTTCAAATAAGCGTTATAGCCATGTCGTAGGCTTCCATTAGTTCCATGTCCTTCGAAGTTCGGGAACCATAGTTGCAAGACATAATACATGCAACATCGTAGAATCGTTGACATGCTTACTATGCGCATCCTTCACAAACTTTTGTAGCATTGGTGGTGGGTCCTCGGGATTGGAGCATCCGGGACATACAACTTGCGTTCATGCTTAAGAACAATTCTCAAGTTTCGAACCATCAAGAAAGTTAGTCCCGATAGCTTATCCTTCTCAAGGATGGATCGCAGTGACAGGGGATTATTGTTACTTGAAGAGGCCATTGATCTACAATAAAGATTATGCAAAGTTTATTTTAGTATAGAGGAATAGACTCCCACTAAATTAACAACCCTCCTAAAACATACTGTTTATTTAGGGGACTAAAATCCATATTTCACCTAATTCTATGACAGCTATGGCATGAAACACATAACTAGATTATTTAGGTAGGTAACAGTTACCAATTACATCTTATGTAATTTTTAGATCCTTTTATGAGATACGGGACATCTTATGTCTTAGCATGTTTTTATCTCATCATTTGCCTAAAGCTCAAAACTATTTTGATGGCTTTATTAAGTCGGACCATTTTAAACATTTAGGTAACTTACCCAACTTGTCTCACCAAGATAACACAATACACCCAGCTATGGCTGAAACTATATTAGTGTGATCGAGGCCTTTGACAAGTGTTTAAAATGGATGACATGAGACTTAAAATTTAATAGAGGGATTTTATTCAGTTTTAGTGATTTTTATGTAAACAATGAAATATCATATATTCTATTGATTTGTTCAATCACTAAACAATTTGGAAATTTTTTATACTATTCACTAATAAAAGAATTTCCGTGCGCTAGATTAGTTAGACATTAGGTCCCATTGCCATCCCATTCAGGTGGGGTCATTGACGGCTGAGCGGATAGGGGTGTGGGGCGCGCCCCTTTTTTTTTTTTTTTTTTTTTTTTTTTTTTTTTTTTTAGAAGACGAATCTCAATTCCGAAAATTGAAATTCGCTATAGAAAATCATATTTTTTCATTGATTTTACTATACTAAATTTACCCCTTAATTTATCCAAAATTAAGTCAATTAAAACATTTTAATTAACCCGGCCCACATCTAACTAATCATCTTATCCTAATCCAATTAGGACTTTAGATATTTGAATCCTAGCATATCACCAATAACAAAATTCTTGATATTTATCTCCTATCCAATAGGGATAATGAAACCGATTTTGATTATATCTCCTAATCTAATTTGTTATCTATCTTTATCAAATAGAAAGTTCATAACAAAATAGATATAACGAGATAAATAAACAATTTTGAAAATTAATTATTTGCAATTTCGGTCCTCATCCAGATAATCACAAATATGTCATTGAATCATGAACTACTATCCCAATCGAACCTAATCATATTAGTTTCGAATTAATATTCAGCTTAATACAATTCAAGAAACGTAAGACAATGTAACCTAAATATGCATACTGAATTACAGAGATTTCATCCATGCATCAATACACGAAAAATAAAGATTATACCTAATGGTGTCATGGATCACAGAACACGAAATTCAATTCATTGAAATTATTTGAATTAACCTAACATGATTACTAGCATGTAAGAAACTGATTTTAATTCAATCACGAATATATGTATCATATACACAAAACATGATAATAAATCTCACAGGAAACTTATGTATATCACATATACATCAACTATTAACATGCTTTCAATCATATATCATGTATATATCAGAAGAAAACATGCAATGAATTTAATGGAATCAAACTCGAAGGCTCTGATACCACTGTTGGGTTTTGGGGTTCATACGCAGCGGAGATTACAAAATAGTTTTGACAAAAACCCCAACAGGATCCGAATCTAATTCCATTAAAAACGTTTAAACCATGAAAAACTTAATCATACCTCAATCGCAATATACCTTTCGAAGGTTGATCGATCTCTAAGGCGCGCTAACGACGAACGCCTTCTATCGCTAAATTCACACACGAACGGCGGCCGAGATTTGAAGTGCTAGCTTCGAGAGAATACCAAACCTTTTTGTTTCTCTCCAAAACGATCCAGAGCATACCAAAAACCCTAAGTCGTTTCTAATTCGAAAATAGAGTTTCAGCCCTTTTTCTTTTGTACTTGTGTTCTAACTTAAAGCGTCTATTTGTACAACCCTTATATATAGACGGTTAAGTAAATTACACATATACCCTTACTTAAAGAAGTATAAGTGTAATACACCACAAGGACGTTTCTATCATGAATTTTATCACATAAAATTCATTGAATCATCTTAAAATCTCGCAAAACCATTCTTAGTGTGCGACCCAATAGGCTCATACAACGTTGGCAGTGTACCAAAACACATTTTGGTATACAAGTCATAAGCAGTCTCTAGCAAGACATTATGACTACCCAAGTTGTACGAATATCAAATCGATACAACCTAATCAATAGTGTATATAACATCCTTTTGTTACACGATATCCTTTTGATCAAACATAAGGCATGGAATTGTCATCCAACATGTTCAATCGTACTAGTCTCGATCTCTAGGTAGACTGAAAACATCCAAGTGACATTGATCAATATCAATTCACTTAGACTAGGCCTTTTAACAGCCTAACACATCGAGGATCCACTAGATCTCTCTTTATATGAGAGGGACAAATTTATCTCGATTACACAACTTCATCACATTGCTCACACAAGAACCAATCACAACCTTTATAATCGTCCGGTTAAAGACAACGTTTGATTGTGTCAAATTACTTGTGTTCCTAATGTTGAAGTCTCTCGGCAATCTCAAGTCGAGGACCGAAAAATATACCTATCATGAGAAACAACTATGACGTAATCCATGTAATGTTCTCATAGCTGGTCTGGCCCAAGACTTTGTTCCCTAACAAGTACTCGTGATCTTGATTCGTATCCCTATACGTATAATCATCATATGATCATCAATCAAGACTCACACTAGTCTTAATTCATTATAGTTCCCAATATAATGATCGACTAGGGACATTTAGGATATTTATGTAAATACCCATGGATCTTATTATAATGTAAACATGCAAATTAATTATAATAAACAGCAAATGAAATCCTCTATTTTATTAATTAAAAGTATTCATAAAGACAGCTAATGGATTGACCTAGGGCACATGCCCCATCATTATGCAAGCATGAATAATAGGGTTGTAAGCCATGTGAATAACACTCCTATTATCGCACAAAAGAGTAGGACGTGCGTCGAGAGATATGCCGAGATCATGAAAGAGATATTAGAGCCAAGTTAAATCTGCAGTGGTAGTTGCTAAAGCATGATACTCACCCTCAGCACTCGATCGAGAAATGGTAGGTTGCTTCTTAGAGCCCCAAGAGATGAAATTTGAGCCTAAGAAAATGCAAAAACCCGTTGTACTCCTTCTTGTTTGTGGACAACCAACCCAATCTGTTTCATAAAATCCACTAAGAGTAAGAGAACTTTTAGATAAATAACGAATAACATGACTTAATGTCCCTTTGATGTAGCACAAAATACATTTGACAACTCGAAGGTCTTTTATAGTGGGATTTTGAAAATGTCGACACACTTGGTTGACGACATATGTGATGTTTGGTCTAGTGAAGGTAAGGTATTGAAGAGAGCCACATAATTAGCGATATTCAGTGGGGTCGGTTGGCCTATTATCATCATGAAGAGGACTTAATTTGATAGCGACCGCTGTATCTACGGAAGAAGCTTGATACATGTTAGCTTTGAGGAAAAGATAAAAAGCATATTTAGTTTAAGATAGGATAAGGCCACCTGAAATGATTTTACTTCAAGACCAAGAAAATAAATTAAGGAACCTAAATCTTTGAAAACAAATTCTTTACTTAAACAACGACAATGCGAGAAATAAGGGAAGAAGTATTACCGATGATAATAACTTGATCTACATAGAGAATTAAATGGGTATTATAATTATAGATAAATAAAGAAGGATTAGTTATGCTACAATGAAAATCAATCAAATTTAAGACAATATGATAATTTGGACAACCACGTACGAGGTACTTGCTTGAGTCCATAAAGTGACTTGTACAAGAAACAAACATGATTATAGAGTGTAGGATGCACGAACCCAGGTGGTTGTTCCATATATATTTTCTCATTGAGGGTACCATGCAAGAATTCATTTTTTACATCCAACTGCTTAAGGGGCCACTTAAAATGAACAGTTAACAAGAATATGACATAAATAGTTGTAGCTTTAACAATCGGGCTGAAAGTTTCTTCAAAATCTAAGCACAAAGTTTGTGTGTATCTTTTGGCAACTAGACGAGCTTTGAATTTATCTACGCTACCATTTTTTTATACTTAGTCCCATTTGCAACCAATTACATTTGCATCTAATGGACGAAGAATAATTGACCAAGTACTGTTACATTGAAGTGCATCAATTTCTTCCTGCATGGCATCTCGCCAGTTTTCGAATTTAAGTATCATTTTTAAAGATTAAGGCTCTTAAAGAGAAACTAAAAGAGCAATTTCAAAAGGGTTTGGAGGGGTAGGGCAAATAAAATCTTCAAGATAAGTCAAGGGACGCGTTTCCCTATGAGATCGAGATGTTGTTTAAGGTACTATGGGGTTATTTGTTTAGTGCTCATTTGGATTGGAAGGTAGAGGATTAGGAATGGGTATAACATCATTTTAAGGCATGGATGGAGGTTCATATCCTTCTACTTCAGAAGTGGTAGTTGTTGTGTCTTGGTTTTTAGGTAGAGTGGGAAGTTCTTGATTTAATGTGGTATCATTTGTGAAATCTATAAATATGGGAATGGATTATTGCGATTGATCTACTAAAGGCTTAATTGATGTGGAGCTTGAAGGTTTACTTGTAAACCATTCATTAAAAAGGGGAAAGGTACTAAATGAGGTTATATGCAATAGGTAAGGAATGATCATGTAATAAATAAGGAAAGTATTGCTCATTAAAAACAACATGTCTAGAAATATATACATGGTTAGTATTTTTATCAAGACATCTATATCCTTTATGCAATTGACTATATCCTATAAATACACAAGGAATGGTTTTCTTAGAAAACTTATGCATACCAGGAGTTATTGAATATGGGAAGCATTGAGAACCAAAAATATGCAAACTAAATTAATCAAATTCCTTATCAAAAATATTAGTGAAAGGAGTTTCCTTACTAGTTTAGGAAGAAATTGGTAGTCTATTTATTAGATAAAACGTAGTTAAAAATGCATCTACCAAAGATTTTAGAGGAACATTTGCATGAAAAAGTAAAGTTAACTTAGTTTCAATAATATGATGATGTTTGCGCTATGTGAGTCTGTTTTGTTCCGGCGCACACGGACAAAAAACTTGATGTGAAATTCCACATGATGCCAGGTGATCTCTGAATTAATGAGAAGTAAATTCTTCTCCACCGTCATATTGAAAAACTTGTATTTTTCTTTCAAAGAAATTCTCAACAAGAGCTTGAAACTTAAGAAAACTTTGAAAAAAATTCAATTTATTTATAACCAAGTATAACGAGTAAAATCATAAACGAGAATCATATACTATTGAAAATGTTGAGAGGAAAGAATTGGGACAGGACCCCATAAATCACTTTGATTTTTTTTTAAGGAACAGTTGAAATAGAGCTTGACTTATTAAAAGAAAGTTTACAATGTTTTCCAAGTTGCCAACTAGTACAAACAATATTTTTTGTCAACCAATGTGAAACATTGATAATTTTTTTATTTTCTAAAATTTGTAGAAATTTCAAGTTGGGATGCCCCAAGCGAGCATGCCATATATTAGAACTGATTGATTGAAACTTGACAGCAGTTTAGGCTTTTGCAAGTCGTCCTCTTCCAAGTGCATATAGGCCTCCTTTCCTATATCCTTTTGCCAAGATATGATTCTTGCAATCCTTAATAACAAACTCATTAGCATAAAAAGTAATAGTACACAAATTATCATCAATAATTTTACTAATGGATAATAAGTTTTTCTTAATTTATAGTACAACCAAAACATTGTTTAGAAGAAGCCGGCCATATGTTATGTTCAACAAGACTTTTCCTGTAAAGGTAAGAGGTAAGGCTTGACCATTACCAATAAATATAGAATTATTACCAAAATAAGGTTTTAAAGATTTTAGATTACCTCCATGATTTGTCATGTGAGCGATAGCACTAGAGTTTGCATAAAAATTTGGATCATCTTCATTGTTTGAGTTCATGACTATGAGGGTATCATGAACATTTTCTCCCTCAGTGGTATAATTGTACCTATAAAAATAACTCATTGCCTTATGATTATTTCGCCCACATATTTGGCAAGACGATTGATTTGTATTAGGTTTGTTTGTCTGCCTTCTCCAATTGTTGTTTGACTTTGAGAGATTTGGAATTTGGTTATTATTATGAGGAAAATTTTGAGTGAAAAAGTTTGTACATTTTCCTCTGTAGTAACCTTTTCCTCCATGTTGGCCTCATCGTCTTCCTCTTTGTCCAAAGAATGCTTGATTATGATTGAGCTCTTGTATGTTTTTTGTCATGAAAACCTGCTCAAGATTTTGTAAGGAAATGATAAACTGATTAAATGATGGAAATGGAGATTTTGATAAAATTGCAATTTAAAAATCTTTGTATTTGTCTCCAAGTCCTTACGAGACTTAGAAGACTTTGTCAACATCACTAAATGGCTTCCAATTGCCGCGAGTTTATCTCATATCTTCTTGAACTTTCGAATGTATTCATCAAGTGAAAGTGCTCATTTGAAAAGGGCATATTAGCTATTTTTCAATTGAGCTTCACTTTCTTCAGTGTTAGTCAACAGTTGCTCTTTGAGTGATTTCCAAATTGAGTAAATAGTATTCCTTCCAAAAACCATGCTCAATACTTCTTCCTTTATGTTCCCAAAAAGCAAGGACTTGAGGAGACCGTCATTGTAGATCCATGCCTCAAGGGCTGAGTTTTTATTTTTTTCTAAAAAAATCAATAATTTCATCTTCTGGTTTTTTTAGATCATGGATATGATGTTCTATACTAAGACTCCTAATTAATGGAAGTATTTGAGACTTCCAACGAAAAAATTTATAGGAGATAACTTGATTAAAATAAAACTAGAACTTTGATGAAAAGATTGAACATAAAGTGTTAGCTCTAGAAAAATAGTTATTATAAAAACAAAATAAAAATCTAAAGCTCAATACCATAAAGAAAATTCAAAAATATAAAACAATTGTAGAACATTGAAGAAACATACTGAAGTATGCTATTTATACGTACGTACGTACATACATACATGCATACATACATACATACATACATACATACATACATACATACATACATACATACATACATACATACATAAGCTTCAACGGTCATATGATGAAGACTTTTCATGTTTGTATTTTGCTACACATATAGCAAGATTTTTCATTTGAATTGTTTCCTTCTAAAAAAATTTTATTTGAATTGTTTCCTTCCGATGATCCTTGATTTGATATGTTTCCTTCCAATGATTGTTGACTTGAATTGTTTCCTTATCATGTATCACATTCCTATACAATGTATTCTCTTAAAAAATAAATTTGTGATTTTTCAAGATCTCAGTTGATTATGTATTGACACACCATTCATGCAAATCTACAAGTGTCCACATTTCAAATTCTAAAGGATTCCAATCATCATGCTTTAAACATAAATGTGTCCATCCAAAATTGAATGTACACAACCTTTAAACACATTCCATCACTTTGGTGGATGTTAATGCGCGTCATTACTTTAGCTATATTTTTTTTTAATCCTTAAACCATCCGATATTCGGACTTTCTGACTACTCTGGCCTCTTCCCGAGCCGTGCTCCATATGGGGGAGGAGCTCCTAGCAGTGACTTTTTCATTCTCAGGGTTTGAAATCGAGCCACTGGTTAAGGAACACCAAACCGTTTCCACTTGGGCTGGTCGACTGTTGGTATATACTGTAGCTATAACATGAATGTATCACACATTCAATGCCCCATGCATTCTTGTAGATTAAGTGTGTGTGCATATATACGCACTTTAGCTATAGGCTACACACTCAATTTTCCATTCATATATAGAGTATATGGCTATCACTAATTATAATAAATGTGTCATTAATCCAACAATCCCTTATATTAATGAAAATTGACCAATACACACATTATATATATTTATCGCCCCACATAAATGATTTTTTTATGATTTTCTTTTAAAAAGATAATGTAGACTCTAGGGAGAGTAATGGTGGAAATGAGCGGTAACCAGGATAGGTAGCTTGTGGCTTTGAACTTTTCCTAGTACACCATCAGGTTTGCTAGCTAATTAGTGACACGAAGTCTCGCACTGTTCAGCTGCTTATGCAAACCAAGATAACAATGCAAACACAACTCAATTCTGACAATTTTAGTTCCTCGGTTGTGTTTGTTAATATGACCCTGAACAACTCCCAGATTCACGAGCGCTTTAAAGAGTTCAAGCCCTAAACATTCTTATAGAATTGGCACAACTCCTACTCATATATGTGATTTCTACTAAAAGTATCCTATTATACCCCGCATAAAAATTATGACAGAGAAATTATTAAAAGCAATGCTTGCCCTCAATAATTTTGCAGACAATACTAAAACATCATAACAATGGGTTGAATTTAAATTCCATAGTGCTATACTAGACTTCATCATTTGTTTGTCCCTTTTGAACTTAGATCTTGCGATCTCCTATCGAATATGTTGATTATCCATAATGGATTCAATTTTGTAGGCTGTAATCCCATTTCCCTTGATAAACAAATTTCTCGATCTCTTGGCAAGCCTTTAGTTAACGGATCCGCAAGGTTGTATTTTGACCTTATATAATCAATGAAAATTACTCGATTCTCAAGTAACTGTTTTACTGTGTCATGTCGTCGGCGTATATGTCTTGACTTATCATTATACATTTTATTATGTGGTTTTGCTATGACAGACATACAATCACAATGAATACAAATGGCTGACACAGGTTTCGACCAACACGGAATATCTTATAAAAAATTTCTAAGCCATTCTAAGCTTCTTCACCAAACTTTATCTAAGCTATCAATTCGAGATTCCATGGTGGATCTAGCTATGCACGTTTATTTAGAAGATTTTTAAGGACACCACCTCCGAGACTTGTATTAGGTTTCAAACTATTGAACTCGAGGAAGTGAGTGAAGTTTAATATTTAAATTTATTTTGATGATACATTATGAACTGTTGAGGGATATATAAGTCCTTCTAGGCATTCTCCCAAGTTGTTTTTTATCAGGTTTTTTGGAGCTGGCAGTCCACTTTTAGGGGAGACTCTGCTGAGATTTTTATAGAATTACGGAAATCAAACCGTATGAGTTCCTAATTTGCTCCACTTAAAGGAAATCGAGAACTTAGGTTGTGTTTAGTAACACTTATTCTTACCCTCTATTTGTGATAAGTATAATTTAATAAGAGATTGGGGAAAATAATTGCGTTTGGTAAGTTTCATGTTACCACTTATTTTAAATAAGCCTTTTAAAGAATAAAAACCTCTTAATGAATAAGTTAAATTTTTTAACTTTTTAATTAAGAAGTTTTCCTCGGATATAGAGCCCGTGATTAATTTCAAAATTTCAACATTACCCTTTCAACTCAATCTCTCATGCCATTCTTCTCCTCATCAGCTCTCTCCGTACCTCTCTCAATCTCTGCGCACACTTTCGTAGCATCATATTCGCACACACTTTCGCCACATCTCTCTCTCTCTCTCTCTCTCTCTCTCTCTCTTTGCGCACGACCATCTCTCCCACTCTCACAACTCGACTCGCGTGCATAGGGTGATTGATTATAAGTTTTTTGGTTGGTTATATGTTCTTTCTATGTCCTAATCAGTGTTTCTCAAAGCAGCTATGAGGTCTTAAGCAGGAAGGATTTTCAAAGCTAGGTTTCGGCAATTGCTCAGCTCCTAGAAATGTAAATTTTTTTTGCAAAGAGAAATGTAAAACTTCTTCAACATTGAGCATCTTGGCTGGATTTTTTTTGGGCCGATGTCTTCATAGATTCAATAGTTCATCACATGGTTTCCATTCCTAGATCAATAGTTTATTTGTAGCCTTAACAAGGACTGCCCGATGGTTTGCATCAATTTTGCCTTTCAATTTTAGGCAATAGAGACATCGGCGGGTTCGAGAGTTTTTTGATAGGCATGTAATCTAACTCCGGCGTGACTCGGATTGTCGAGGATACACAATCCCTTTGTGTTGTACTACTTTTTTCACTATCAATAAAATGCTCAGGAGTAAAATTGTCCAAAAAAAAAAATAAACAATTGAATATGCATAGGAATTAGGAACGTTATTTCCTTGAAGTGGACTTGATGGAGTGTACAAACACTTACATGGGTGTAATCAATTGAGATTTTAATAGATTTTTGGTTACTTTTATAGGTAGATGACTTTTCTGAAGTTGTAGATTTTCGTAGACTTTTAAAGACTTTGATAAACTTTCATGTAAACTTCATTTTGATGACTTTTATTAACATTTAAGATTTTTAGTGACTTTTGTGAACTTCTTAAACATGATTTTGATTGATACTAATAAATTTTTGTGATTTTTATATTGAAACGAATATTTTGCACTTTATTATAAAAAATAGATGAATAATTATATTTCTTTTTCTTGAGAACTATAACTAATTTTTTAAAAAGTATTTTTGTATTTTAATAAAAAAATCATATATACATATTGATGAATTACTATCAAAATAGTAACAACAAATACATAAATAAATATCAACAAAATAAATAAGTAAATGAATCATCTTTTAGTGGTAAAAAAGAACCAAGTAAAATCATTGTGTATAAAGTTTGCACTTTTTTTTACTTAAGTAAAAGAACTTATATTTTTTTCCTTAAGAATAATAGTTTAAATTTCTTAAAATGCACTTGTGGATGAACACTTAAAAAGATGCGGCAATTGTGTTAATGGTGATCTTCTTAACAAGTAACTTTGAAGTGAAAGAAGAACAATACGTCGTTGGACACAATTTTCACTAATTGCAAGCACATCAAGTATTCAACTTGACTCCAACAATAAACAGTACAAAAACCCCACTAAATTTGTTCAGATTGAAAAAAATAAATCACACGATCATCGCAAATTATATATTAGGGTTTCTACAAACTCCATTGAAGACAATAATATGGCTCTATAAGAGTTTAAGACCGATGCAAATGATGATAGCAAAGCTTTACTTTCTCTCTCTTGATCTTGAATTAATTAGGCTCTCTTTTCTAAACAAATGACACAAACCTGTCATAAGAGATGACAAATTTGTTTTCCAAACACTCAATATTTTTAATAAGAGGTGGTTAACTAAACATCTCACAATCTGTAAGACCTTATTTAATAAGTTCTTATAAAAAAGTCTTAATGGATAAGCACTAAAAATATAAGATGTAGAGTTACCAAACACAACCTTAATATATTTAAAGATTTAGTACATAATTTTTAGGTCAAAGATGAATTAAATGGATTGGGAGCTTAATTAGGGTAATTAGGTAAAGTTAAGGCTTAATAGAATGGGCGCTAATAAACTTGGTATCAAAGCCTAGGTTTGACACACTTGAGGATAAGTTTGGTTGAGAACCAAAGAATGATTGAGCGCGATTAATTGGGAAGTGACAGTGAGCTGAGAATAATCTTTTATTGTGTTATATTTTTTTATGTATTATGATATTTTTGCTAGATATGTGATAAGAAGTCTATTCTCCTTATCTGTTCAATATTAAACTCGTGTGACACAACGAGTGAGATTAGGAACATAGACTAAAAGAGAAAATACACATAATATACGATAGATGAACGTGATTGGAAGTGAAATAGACTTGGGAAGTCTAAGTTCACGAAAGAATATTGCAAGTGGTTCGATATTGAAGTTAAACCGATGGAAGTTATCAAGTTACCAAAACCAATTATTGAGTAATTGGTTGGAATAAAATCTAAGGAATTTAGGAATGTAAGTAATGAAATTAGATTTTCTTAAAATAATATATATATGTGTATATGTATATCAAACTATTAAAATATTGAAATGCTCATGAAACTATCAGATAAACTCAAATTAAAGTGTCAAACGGTTATCACGATTGATAATCATTTGGTAAACATAATAAAAAATGATTGATACTTATTAGAAGTGCAAGATATGAATATCTTAGATAATTAGAACGAGGTTAGTACCTATTTCACTAGTAGTGTGAGAAGTCCTATTTTATGAAATATTAGTTTATTTTAACAACCAATTAGCAAGTCCTTCTGAAGTAGTCTCTATAATAATGAAAAGGAGACGCTTGTTTTTGGAAATAGAAATTAGTTAGATTAAGCTAAACCTTGACTGAAAAATCACAATGCGATTGTGATAGGACAAGTTAATTTATCTAAGCTAATTTATGTTATAATGCGAAACTTCGTTGTAAAGTATTGTCTCCTTTCCAAAGTAAAATATGAAGTTAAATAGAAATAGAACCATGGGTGAAAATGACCAAATAGTCTCTACTGAGGAGTATTATGTAATTTTTATCGTAATTTCTTATTCAACTTGCTTAGCTCTAAGCAAAGTTTGAATATAATAGTTCTATGAATAAAAGTAAGAAATGAAAGAACGAACGAAAATAATTAAGTTCGAACTGATTTTTGTTGTCATCATGTCAGGCATTGTAAAGATACAAAGTTCGATGAAATTTCTAACTTAAAAATGAAAGGCATGATGATAGTATCAATGTGTTAGAAGTTAAGATATTGAGAAAATGGTATGACAATAGCTATGATTAGGTATTAAATAAAATACTAGTGATTGTGTTATGAAGTCTCAGTACCCAATAATTACTTCTAATAATATTGAAAATTATAATACTTATCACAACGTTTTAAAATTAGAACAAACGGAGAGATAAATATACTGATTTAAGTATCAGTAAGGAATCAATACAAGAAATTAGTATGAAATTCTGTATTGCTAGAACTTCCATTAATATAACTTAAAACGCTGCCAAGTTGATTAAAAGATTGAAAATTCTAAATCTTCTATCTCTTCGGTTAAATAGTAACAAAAAGGTAAAACGTTTAGAGGTAAAGGTAGTGATGAACAGTTTTATAGTTAGTTATCTTACATAGTCCCTTAAAAGTACTGAAATTCTTTTTTTT
This sequence comes from Stephania cephalantha, assembly GCA_039657325.1. Taxonomy (NCBI): domain Eukaryota; kingdom Viridiplantae; phylum Streptophyta; class Magnoliopsida; order Ranunculales; family Menispermaceae; genus Stephania; species Stephania cephalantha. The sequence goes on from CM077576.1 coordinate 38,547,386, forward strand.
TTTTTAAAGAAAAAAAGAAAAGTTGAGAAATCAAAGACTTACAGAAAATACTAAAGACGATAATAAACAGTAAGACTATTTGAGTTATGAATTTCTTTGTTTTGAATAAATATTAGCTAAGGAAGACTTCAAGTTATTGAAAAATTATAAGAAGTCGTATTATCCTTATCTAGATATTTGAAATGAGAACATATGAACTTTGCCTTTTGTAAGTCTAGACAAAGAGGTCGTAAGTGGTTTAAATGTTGAGCGAAGTCTTGTTAATTCTGTAAATGGACCAAAAGAAAGATAAATGTGAGAATAGTTAAGATTGATGAAACGAAACTAAATAGCTCCTGTATTTAGAAATGAGACGTAGAGATAACTTGTGACTGCTGAAAATGGCACAAACATATTCATTTAATCAAGGTAAGACACTGGAGTAGTTCTGTAAGACAAAAAGTCGAAGTAACTCCTTATCATAATCATGATTCATTCATAGTGTGGAAGACTAGTGTGACATGTCCACCCATCTTTGAATAATCAAATGAATTAGTGAAGACCAATATAATAAAATCTGTAAAGTTTTATTGAAGTCAATTGGAAGCGTAATTATAGACAAATGAATTATCTAGAAATTCTCACATGTTTATGGAATTAGACATTTCAAAGAAATGAGTCCAGATAAAATGCCAAATATCAAGTAATAAGGTTCATAGAACCGGATACGTAACGACCCAAAATATTTTTTTAGGTGAGTGTTCTTTATAATGGGTACACGCGAGTATTCAATGGGTCGAAGTACTGGTGATAAAACTTGAATTAATACAAATTATGTTTTAACAAAGTCAATTGAAGTACCTAAGTTAGATGATAAACCAATGAAGCTTAATATAGTCCAAAACTTAGGCTTTTATTTGGATTTGAATTTAATTACTTAATTAGGCTAATTGGCACTTAGATGCTAATACTAAATTTGATAAAATATCTAAGTCACTTGATGATCAAGTTACTAGCCTAAATACAACAACAACAACAACAACATAGCCTCTGTCCCAAATTAACTGGGGTCGGCTACATGGATCAAACTTTTCCATTGTGCTCGATTAAGTGCAATTGATGGTGAGCTTTGCAAACCATTCAAATCCCTCCTAATTAATGCATCCCAATATTAACTTTGGTCTGCCCCTACCTCGTCGAATTTCTACAATTTCTATTGAGTCAAGTTACTAGCCTAAATAAACTAAAGAAATTGCTATTTGACAAAAAAATAAAAAAAAAACTAAAGAAATCGCTAACTTAAATAACTAGTCTAAGTTATTTGATGAGCCAAGTAATTGAAAAACTCGTCTAAGTTGTAAGGCTTAATGAAATTATTTAGACACTTGAATTAGATTAAGTATGGACTCCCCAATTATAAATTAATACTCAAATTTGATGTAAATAAGGCTAACTAATCAGGCCCGATTTTGCATGGGGGCCTAGTGGGCGACCGCCCCAGGCCCCCAAATTGAGCAAGGCCCCCATTCGGCAATAAAGTAAGGGTATTTTCGTAAATTCATATTTTTAATTTTTTATTTATTTAATTATAGATTATTAAAGATACAATGCGCAAGTGAAAGTTGAAACTTCCAAAAAAAAAATATGCGATTTTGGCAACTCGGCAACTCGACGACTTCTCAACTTCCTTTCCTTTCGACACGTAACCTATTCTCTTTCTCCCCCGTCGAATCAATCAAACAGTCTTTTCTTCTTCTTCTTCTTTTTCGTTGGATCTCTCATCTATGCTAGATCTCTCTTGGAAGCAAACTTGAAAAAAAAATCTCTCACACAAGATCTCTCCTCATCATCCTCAAACTGAGGACAAAGTTCAAAGAGTCTATAGAATATCTCTCAGTAACATCTCTTACAGTTTCATATCTTCATTGGTTGTTCAATCTTCAATTAAGCACTCCTCTGCTGCATTATCTCTCTTTGGTATATTTTCTTTTTTTTGGGTTACAAACTCTTTTGGTATAATTTTAAATTACTGCTATTACTTTTTTTAGTATAATTTCAGTTCTTGTTGTTACTTGTTAGCCCTTTTTTTACCCAAAAAGAATTGATTTTTTTTGTGGCAGTGAAGTACTCAATAGACCTTCTAGTCTTCTAGATCATTTTTTTTTAAGGTTTGGATTTCTTAGGACTTAGAAATTTTTTTGTTAGTGTAAGAGACGCGATGCCTAGAAAATATGCTTCCGATTTTGATAAACTTAAGAAAAAAAAAGGAAACAAGATGAGTTAGCCAAATCTTTAAAAGGAAGCTTAAATAAATTCTTTATTAGTAAAAAAGATGAATTAGTTGATGTAACAACATCAACAACAAAGCCTCAATCCCACAATGATATGCTTCTTGATGAAGATGTAGATCTTGAATGTGAAAACTATGATATAGTTGATAATTCAAATAAAATTGGTAGCGAGCTTGTTGATAAAAATACATATGTTAGATGTGAAATAGATGATATAGTCAATAACCGAAATCATATTGATTGCAACCTTATTAATGAAATTAGTGATGTTGGATGTGATTTGGATAATAGTAGTGATAAAAACAATAAAGACAATTGTAATATAAATTATGATGATAGTGATAGTAATTTTAATAATAAAGATGACCAAGTTATCATTGAAAATCCTAGTACATCAAATTCTTTTAATATCCATGATCCAAGGGCATGTGATAGTTTAGATAGAAGTTCTATAGATTTAATAATTGAAAGTGGACTTATAAGAGATATTAGCATAAAATTTCCTTGTGATCAATATGGTAGACATTTTTCTTTAATTCATTACAATCGAATTTTACCAAATGGAGAAGAACATGATAGAAAATGGCTAATATATTCAAAAGAATTAGACAAAGTATTTTACTTTTGTTGTAAATTATTTAAAACAAATGATAGTAATAGTAAAAATCAATTAGCAAAAGACGGCTTAAGAGATTGGAAACATATTAGTGATAGACTTAAGACTCATGAAACTAGTAATGAGCGTATTCGTAATATGACTTCTTGGATTGACGTGCAAAATAGATTCAAGAAAAATCAAACAATAGATAAACATATTCAAGAACAAATTAAGAAAGAGAAAGAACATTGGAAGAAGGTAATATTAAGAATAATTGCAGCCGTTAAATTCCTTGGCCAACATTCTCTAGCTTTTCGTGGAACAAATGAGAGGATTTATCAAAATAGTAATGAAATTTTTTAAAATTGATTGAAATGATTGTTGTTTTTGATCCAACAATGCAAGAACATCTTAGACGTATTCAAAATAATGAAATTCAATATCATTATCCAAGTCATAGTATTCAAAATGAATTAATAATTGCATTATCATCCGAAGTAAAAAATATAATAGTTGGACCATCAAAGAAGCAAAATATTATTCAATAATACTAGAGATTGCACTCCAAATGTAAGCCATCAAGAACAAATGTCTCTAGTTATAAGGTGTGTTAATTCTTTTAAAAGTCCGATAGCAATAGAAGAATGATTTATAGAATTTATAAAAATAGATGATACAACAGGTTTAGGCATTTTCAATAAGTTGTTATTTATTTTGAATGCACTTGATTTAGATGTAGATAATATAAGAGGACAAGGATATGATAATGAGTCTAATATGAAAGAAAAAAATGAAGGAGTGCAAAAAAGATTGTTAGAAATAAATCCTCGAGCATTTTTTACACCATGTGCATGTCATAGTCTTAATTTGACATTTAGTGACATTGCTTTATCTTGTAGTAAAGCTACAATATTTTTTGGAGTGGTGCAACGAATATATAATATATTTGGTTGTTCTACAAAAAGATGGAGCATCTTACTTAATCATGTGTTTAATTTAACATTGAAACCATTGTCACAAACATGATGGGAAAGTCGAGTTGAAAGCGTTGGAGCAATTAGATTCCAAGCTCTACAATGAAAAACAGCTTTAAAAGAATTAGGCAAGACTTGTAATGATCCAATAACGAAAAGTGAAGCAAAAAGTTTAAAACGTGAGCTTAAAGATATTGAATTCTTATTAGGAATGGTTATTTGGTATGATATATTACATGCAATTAATTTAGTTAGCAAACTTTTACAATCTAGAGATATGCGTATAGATGTTGCAATTGAGCAATTAAAAGGATTAATTTCATTTTTTGAAGGATATAGAGAAACTGGATTTATATCGGTTATGGCTTTTGCTAAAACACTTGCGAGTGAGATGGAGATTGAACCAATATTTCGCATAAACGTCAAAGTAAAAGAAAAAAACATTTTGACGAAAACAATGATGTTAATATTAAGGAATCACCAGAAGAATCATTTATGATTAATTACTTTCTATATTTAGTAGATCAAGCTTTATCTTCACTAAAAAATAGATTTGAACAATTTCAATTGTATGAAAGTAACTTTGGTTTTTTATTTGATTTCAAGAAGTTAAATTCATTAGATGAAGAAAGTTTGAGACAATCTTGTATTACTCTTCAAAATATCTTAATCTGTGGCAATAATTCTGATTTTGATGGAAATGATTTATTTTTAGAATTAATGGCCTGTTCGCTTCATGGTCTTAGGGTGGATTAACTCAGTGGACTGGCTAAGCCGGTGTTCGCTTCGCGGATTAACTAGACCATGGGATTAGCTAATACTCAGCAGAGGTGACTAAAGTAAACCGCCAATTTTGGTGGGACTAACTAATCCCAATGCTTGGCCATTACAGATTACCTAAATACCCCTCATCTCTACACACTCTTCTTCTCTCCCAACTAAATCGACCGAGATGATAGACCGAAATAGAGAGAGAACATCGTTCCCATCGACTAACCCTAGAAACAGAGAGAACATCATTGCATAGTCTTCTTAGGTGGTTTTGCAGAGCCATTAAAGGAAGACACATGCATTCGGCCAAAACCTAGAGAAGGTAAGCTTGGGTATGTGTCGATTTAGATCGACTGTGTGTTTTGTGAAATGGTTATTTGTTGTTGTTGTTGGTTGGCTTCTTGGGTCGTTTTGTCGATGGTTCAATGGTCTTCTTCTTCTTCTTCTTATTCTTCTTATTCTTTTTGGTGTTTTGTGCCATAGTGTTTCTGTTTGATTTGGAGGGGGATTTGTCGAGGTTGCTACTTCTTCATTTGATGGTTCACTGTGTGTTTTTTTTTGTTGAAATAGCATATTAATGTGATGGTAGTGTATGTCAAAATAGAGAAAAAACGTGTAATTGGAAAGTATTGATGTAACAGAAAGTGTGGAGTTCCACGGCCATGAATAAGTTCTGATATAACATAGTATGGTCCATGCATGTGCCAATTTTCCAAATACACTTGCTTCATGTTTTTGTTGTGGTCCATACATGAATTCGTCAAGACTTGTCACTATGTTGAATTGAATGACCACTCTTTCTTGGAATCAACTGACATGTCGAGTGTTGGGATTAACACATGAAGAAGAAGAAGAAGAACACAAACCCAGTCGCAGCGATGACGAAGACTTACCTTGAATGAAGAAGATGCCCAGATGCAGCGATGACGAAGATGCAAGTTAAATAGAGGGGTATTTCAGTAAATTTACTATTATTCTCAAGCTTAAACCTTCCAACCAAACAAGTCCCATAAAAAGGGATTAATACATAAATTCATGTTTTTAACTTAATCTCTACCAAAGAGTCTTGTCATCGACTATGCCAAAAGAAAAAAATACCGTCCTTGATATACTTAATTACATTAGTAGAATGAAAAGTTATCCCAATGCACTAATTGCATATAGAGTGTTATTAACTATACCTATAACTGTTGCTTCTGCAGAAAGAAGTTTTTCAAAATTAAAATTAAGAAAATCATATTTGAGGTCAACAATGTTACAAGAGAGACTAAATGGATTAGCTATGCTATCGATTGAGGAAGATTTATTGTCGAATATCGATTATAAAGATATTATAAAAATTTTTGCTTCACAAAATGCATGAAGGGCAATTTTACAATAAAGAGTAATTAGTCTTGAACTTGTTTGATTTTTATTTTGATGCTATTGCTTGATTTTTTTTTTGGTACATCTTTTTTATCTCAGTAGAAAAATCATTGTTATTTATTTATTAATTTTTTTTATTTTTGTCACTTCATGTCATCTTTTTGTGACTAGACTAAATTGGTTAAAAGTATCATTATCTTTCAGAACTTTTAGGTAACATACATCATCAAATTTGTAGTTTAAGAGTGACAATGATACAAATCAATTAATGTAGAAAAGTTATGATACAATAACGAATTCCAAAAAGTTAGAATATAATAAAAAAAGTTGTGATAGGTTAGGATACTTTTAACTAATCTTGACTTGTTACAAAACCCCTTTTTAACTCCACTAATGATAAGTGTTTTACTTTTCATTGTCGGTCCCGAGTCCGAAAAGAGGAAGAGGGAAAAGACTAAGTTCAAAATTGTCGATTTTAAGTTCATTGCATGCTATTCATATATAACCAACTTAATCTTTAATTTAATTTTTTTAAAAAAATATATTTATTTTTATATAGAAGGCCCTATTTTTAAAGTTCGCCCCAGGCCTCCAAAATGACAAAGCCGACCCTGTAAGTAATATAGCTTTCTTATGATAAATAACCTAAGTCCTTGCCAAAAATGATAGAAGCATAGATGTACATGGAGATGCTAATCTCTTGGGCTTAATGATAATCTAGAATATCCATGTCTTACAAAATGAGAACTCTAGATTTTCTTAAAGAAAGGGATGTGGAAGATAGTAGTTTGATCTAATAGTCATGATTCAAAAATGCAAAGCATAAAAGCCCTATTTCATCTCAATCATGCAAGTTCATCAAATCTGGAGTGTATTTCAGGAGGGGAAGTGAAAGAGAACTTTGGCTGGAATTAGTGGTTTTAGATATCAAAAAGGAAGATTTAGAGCCACAAAAGCAAGGAGATTCAAGCTTTCAAGGAAGTCAAAACTTAGGTATCAAATTGTTTGAATCTGTCTTCAAAGTGTTAAGCTATATTCTGAAATCCTTGCTGAAAATTCTGTTGAAAACCTTCTAGCAGTTGTTGAATTATATTTTGTGCAATGTCAGGAGTCATTTATGAACTGCAACGTGAGTCTTTTGTGTAGGAGAAGCCAAACTAACATCTTTATAGGATTTTGCAAGTGGAGGAAATTCGGTAGGTTTAGTCGGAGTCGTTATGGGAGAGATATTGGATGTTTCAATGGAATCAATGTCAAATTTATCCCACCATTTACATAGAATTTCTTGAGAGAGATATGTATAAGTGATATTATGAACAGTGGTGACTTTATGAGTTCCATATTGCCATTTGAGGATCAATGGGATGGAATGTTTATGCATAAATTGGAATAGGGATAGTTTTTCGACTTCATATTTCTTGAAAACTTCATTTGGAAAGAACCCAATATGAGGACCAAATTTAGTCCACCATTCGGCCATGAACCATGTTGGGAGATTAACCTTTAATGATTTTTTGAATGTAATATACCATGAATGTCCAGAAGCAGGGTCTTTATAAAAAAATATGTTACGCCAAACATTTATGTAATCTTTATAATTTACTTGAACAGGATGCCGATCAGTGACCAGTGTCATCGGTTGATAAATGAATGGGCTTTGCTGAATAGAGTGTTGCTGAGACCATTCTGCACTTGAAAGAACCTTTTGTATTTTGAATTTTGAATAAGCAATTTCTTCAGAGTTAGGTCTTGTAAAATGTTCAATAAGAACGGATTGAGTTGTTGTCAATAGGGTTTCATAAAACTTGATGGTAACATTAGGTCGATTAGGGATGAAATGCAAAGAAGGAGGCATGACCAGTTTGACCTGTGTATCTAAAGATTTATCAAGATGATGATGATCAAGAAGGATGACAAGATGATGGTTACTGAATTTATAAAGAGATTTATTGACATTTTCTTGATTATAGGTATTGAATAGAGGAGAAAATCTATTTGAGGGTGCTGAAGATTTGCCTTTGTCAGTCATGATGATCTGTAGGCAATGAATTTGAGGAGATATAGGAAATTCACAAGATAAGAAGTCATGTAGAGAATTATCTTTATCTTTAATATATTCGATATCAAAATAAAAAACACTTAATATTGCTTGCCATCGAGCAAAGATTTGTTTTGAAACCAAATTTTTAACATCTTTCAAAAGAATTTCTTTTGCGGCTTTGCAATCAACACGAATTAAAAACTTTTGATTTAAAACATCTGATTGAAATTCTTGAACACATAATACAATTGCTAAAACTTCCTTTTTAACAGTCGCATAATTTTGTTGTGTGGTATTCCAAAGTTTGGATGTATAACAAACTAATTGTTCTTGTCCAGAGGGATGTTTTTGTAAAAGGATGCCACCATATCCTAAGTCAGATGCATCTGTTTGTATAATTTTTGGATAGGCTAGATTTGCTAAGTGTAGACAAGGAAGGGATTTAACCTTTTGTTTGATTTTCTGTATGGCAGAAGTATGAGCAGAAGTCCATTGAAATTTAACATCTTTTTTTAGAAGATTTTGCAAAGGTTTACGGTCTAAAGCTGCTTGTTTGTAGAAATCAGAGAGATAATTTAAACAACCAAGAAATCTTTGTAGTTGTGTTTTATCAGTAAGTTGATCAGGGAATTTATCAGCGAAATCAATAACACGATTGACAGGAGTAATTGTTTGATTAGATATTTTAAAACCTAAGAAGGTAGTAGAGGTTTGAAAAATATGCATTTTCTTTTGTGATAATACAAGACCATTTTTGACAATGATTGCTTGAAAGGTATATAAATGTTTCCAATGTTGATCAACTGTTTTGGAGAATACTAAAATATCGGCAATGTAGACAAGTATAAATTCACGATAGGGATTAAAAATATCATTCATAATTTTTTGAAATTCAGAAGGGGCATTTTTTAATGCGAATGGCATGACATTCCATTGGTATTGACCAAATGGAGTATTGAAGGCGGTTTTATAACGATCACTAGAATGTATTTGAATTTGCCAAAATCCAGATTTAAGATCAAATTTAGAGAAAACTAAAGCGGTGGTAGTGCTTTTAATTAAATCATATTTATTAGGTAAAGGATATCTAATGGTTTTTAGAACTTTATTAAGGGGTTTATAATTGATTACTAATCGAGGGGCACCGCGTTCTAGTTCTGGAGCATTTTCAACATAAAAAGCAGTGCAACTCCATGGAGATTTAGAGGGTGTAATTAATTTTTTAGCAACTAGCTCTTTTATTTCTTTCTCACAGAGATTGAGTAGCCTAGGATTCATTTGAGCTGGATTAGCTTTTGTGGGAATATGGTCTTCATTAAATTCTGGTATATATGGCAGAGTAACTATATGTTTCTTGCGATCCCAAAAGGCAGAGGGAATGTCTGAACATCAAAGTTTATGTAATTTTTCTTGGAATGTCTGAAGTTTAGTTTGAAATGTAGGAGTTTGAAAAACCTGATCTGTTTTTAGAAAATTGATTTCTGAACGTAAGAAGTTTATATGAGTTTGTTTATGATCAATTTGATTTATAATTTGATTTAAATATTTAACCTTTGGAAGCTGAGCAAATGGAAATAATATTTTGCGATCATTTAATATTTTAGTTATACCATTTGTAGAAACTGTGAAAGGCTGTATATGTTGAAGAAATGGAGTGCCTAACAGGATATCATGTTGAAGACCTTTGACAATAATAAAATAGGTTGGTATACAAATATAATGATGACAGATATGGGCTATGGGAATTTTATATTTAACGGATGATTTATTACCATTAGCCGTAGAAATTTTACTATTTGTTTGTTCAGAATAACGTAGAGGGATGAGACCTTCATGGATACAATTTAAATCGGCACCTGAATCGATCAATGCTGAACATTTATGTGTAAAATCTTTAATAGTAAGGGTAATAGGAGTAAACCATCTTTGATGCACATATTGAGTAAGAGATTCAATAAAATCATTGTCAAAGTCGACAAGAGAATCGGTATAGGTTGTTTCTAATTGTGTTAATCTTTCTTTTAATATCTTTATTTCGGACTTTAATGTATTAATTTCTGAAGAGGGTCAGGAAATACTACTTATTCCTCCTAAAAAAATAAATAAATATAAATAAACTCATAAATATTTACATGTAGGACTTATTCAAGTTGCTATCAAACCATTAATATCATTAGGCCTTAATACTTCTATCTTAGTATCTGTACGCGATAAACGTCATCAAGAATTTAATGATTCATTATTAGGAATGATAGAAGGTAGTTTAGCACAAGGACCTATTCATTTTAATTGTTTTCCAAATTTCACCTTAAGCCTACATGATGAATTTGCACATGAAGCTGCTGTTTTAGGTATTTATACTCAAGGTTTTAAGATGAAAGGCATCTGTTCAAATGTTGCCGTCGTCTATCGTATTTATTACAAATTAATGCATACAATAATACCAGATGTAGCATATACCAACCTTCAAAAAGGAACTTCTACTCTATTTTTAACAAATATTCAAAATAAAACTGTTGATAGAAAACAATTAAATTGGAAAGACATAGAAATTCCAAAAGTATGGACCATAAATGATACTAATAAAGAAGAATGCCAAAAACGACAAATATCCGATGAAATTCATAAAATCATAACGCATGATAATGGTAAAGTAGAAATAGTATTTGCTGCTAGGTCTTCTACTTCGTAACGTCAAGAAAATTCCTTTTCTAAAAATTCTGTCCAAACTCCACCACCGATACCTCCAAACATACCTGCATCCGGAATAGCATACCCTATTTATACTACCACCTCTCCACCTAAAGAAGATACAGTCAGTATTAATGATTTTGCTGAATATCAAATTCATACACTTACTATTGATTCTAATTCTGATATAGAACAGAGTGAAGTATTTGGTATTGATAATTTTATCCTTGATTATCCTCTTTTAAAACAACAGTTTTTACAACATCCATTAAAACCTATATTTTGCAAATTAGTTACCAAAAATCAACAAGCTATTTTACGCTAAAAATATTTTACGTATATTAATCAAATAAAATATAATATTCCATTTTTTGACTTTTTAGCTCAACATTGTCCAAAAATAGTTCACAAAATAAATACAATTTGGGAAGGTTCTAATGGCAAAAAATATATTCAAACGCATCCTCCTTTAGCCCCTTTGAAAATAAAAGAGCATATTCGGGCTACTCCTTTAAAATCTAATTTTGATGACGAATTACTAGCCTAAATAAACTAAAGAAATTGCTATTTGACAAAAAAATAAAAAAAAAACTAAAGAAATCGCTAACTTAAATAACTAGTCTAAGTTATTTGATGAGCCAAGTAATTGAAAAACTCGTCTAAGTTGTAAGGCTTAATGAAATTATTTAGACACTTGAATTAGATTAAGTATGGACTCCCCAATTATAAATTAATAGACAAATTTGATGTAAATAAGGCTAACTAATCAGGCCCGATTTTGCATGGGGGCCGGGTGGGTGATCGCCCCAAGCCCCCAAATTGAGCAAGGCCCCCATTCGGCAATAAAGTAGGGGTATTTTCGTAAATTCATATTTTTAATTTTTAATTTATTTAATTATAGATTATTAAAGATACAATGCGCAAGTGAAAGTTGAAACTTCCAAAAAAAAATATATGCGATTTTGGCAACTAGGCAACTCGACGACTCGACGACTTCTCAACTTCCCTTCCTTTCGACACGTAACCTATTCTCTTTCTCCCCCGTCGAATCAATCAAACAGTCTTTTCTTCTTCTTCTTCTTCTTCTTCTTTTTCGTTGGATCTCTCATCTATGCTAGATCTCTCTTTGAAGCAAACTTGAAAAAAAAATCTCTCACACAAGATCTCTCCTGATCATCCTCAAACTGAGGACAGAGTTCAAAGAGTCTATAGAATATCTCTCAGTAACATCTCTTACAGTTTCATATCTTCATTGGTTGTTCAATCTTCAATTAAGCACTACTCTGCTGCATTATCTCTCTTTGGTATATTTTCTTTTTTTGGGTTACAAACTCTTTGGTATAATTTTAAATTACTGCTATTACTTTTTTTAGTATAATTTCAGTTCTTGTTGTTACTTGTTAGCCCTTTTTTTTACCCAAAAAGAATTGATTTTTTTTTATGGCAGTGAAGTACTCAATAGACCTTCTAGTCTTCTAGATCTTTTTTTTAAGGTTTAGATTTCTTAGGACTTAGAAATTTTTTTGTTAGTGTAAGAGACGCGATGCCTAGAAAATATGCTTCCGATTTTGATAAACTTAAGAAAAAAAGGAAACAAGATGAGTTAGCCAAATCTTTAAAAGGAAGCTTAAATAAATTCTTTTTTAGTAAAAAGAGATGAATTAGTTGATGTAACAACATCAACAACAAAGCCTCAATCCCACAATGATATGCTTCTTGATGAAGATGTAGATCTTGAATGTGAAAACTATGATATAGTTGATAATTCAAATAAAATTGGTAGTGAGCTTGTTGGTAAAAATACAGATGTTAGATGTGAAATAGATGATATAGTCAATAACTGAAATCATATTGATTGCAACCTTATTAATGAAATTAGTGATGTTGGATGTGATTTGGATAATAGTAGTGATAAAAACAATAAAGACAATTGTAATATAAATTATGATGATAGTGATAGTAATTTTAATAATAAAGTTGACCAAGTTATCATTGAAAATCCTAGTACATCAAATTCTTTTAATATCCATGATCCAAGGGCATGGGATAGTTTAGATAGAAGTTCTAGAGATTTATTAATTGAAAGTGGACTTATAAGAGATATTAGCATAAAATTTCCTTGTGATCAATATGGTAGACATTTTTCTTTAATTCATTACAATCGAATTTTACCAAATGGAGAAGAACATGATAGAAAATGGCTAATATATTCAAAAGAATTAGACAAAGTATTTTACTTTTGTTGTAAATTATTTAAAACAAATGATAGTAATAGTAAAACTCAATTAGCAAAAGACGGCTTAAGAGATTGGAAACATATTAGTGATAGACTTAAGACTCATGAAACTAGTAATGAGCGTATTCGTAATATGACTTCTTGGATTGACTTGCAAAATAGATTCAAGAAAAATCAAACAATAGATAAACATATTCAAGAACAAATTAAGAAAGAGAAAGAACATTGCAAGAAGGTAATATTAAGAATAATTGCAGCCGTTAAATTCCTTGCCCAACATTCTCTAGCTTTTCGTGGAACAAATGAGAGGATTTATCAAAATAGTAATGAAAATTTTTTAAAATTGATTGAAATGATTGTTGTTTTTGATCCAACAATGCAAGAACATCTTAGACGTATTCAAAATAATGAAATTCAATATCATTATCCAAGTCATAGTATTCAAAATGAATTAATAATTGCATTATCATCCGAAGTAAAAAAATATAATAGTTCAGACCATCAAAGAAGCAAAATATTATTCAATAATACTAGATTGCACTCCAAATGTAAGCCATCAAGAACAAATGTCTCTAGTTATTAGGTGTGTTAATTCTTTTAAAAGTCCGATAGCAATAGAAGAATGATTTATAGAATTTATAGAAATAGATGATACAACAGGTTTAGGCATTTTCAATAAGTTGTTATTTATTTTGAATGCACTTGATTTAGATGTAGATAATATAAGAGGACAAGGATATGATAATGGGTCTAATATGAAAGAAAAAAAATGAAGGAGTGCAAAAAAGATTGTTAGAAATAAATCCTAGAGCATTTTATACACCATGTGCATGTCATAGTCTTAATTTGACAATTAGTGACATTGCTTTATCTTGTAGTAAAGCTACAATATTTTTTGGAGTGGTGCAACGAATATATAATATATTTGGTTGTTCTACAAAAAGATGGAGCACCTTACTTAATCATGTGTTTAATTTAACATTGAAACCATTGTCACAAACATGATGGGAAAGTCGAGTTGAAAGCGTTGGAGCAATTAGATTCCAAGCTCTACAATTAAAAACAGCTTTAAAAGAATTAGCCAAGACTTGTAATGATCCAATAACGAAAAGTGAAACAAAAAGTTTAAAACGTGAGCTTAAAGATTTTGAATTCTTATTAGGAATGGTTATTTGGTATGATATATTACATGCAATTAATTTAGTTAGCAAACTTTTACAATCTAGAGATATGCGTATAGATGTTGCAATTGAGCAATTAAAAGGATTAATTTCATTTTTTAAAGGATATAGAGAAACTGGATTTATATCGGTTATGGCTTTTGCTAAAACACTTACGAGTGAGATGGAGATTGAACCAATATTTCGCATAAACGTCAAATTAAAAGAAAAAACATTTTGACGAAAACAATGATGTTAATATTAAGGAATCACCAGAAGAATCATTTATGATTAATTACTTTCTATATTTAGTAGATCAAGCTTTATCATCACTAAAAAATAGATTTGAACAATTTCAATTGTATGAAAGTAACTTTGGTTTTTTATTTGATTTCAAGAAGTTAAATTCATTAGATGAAGAAAGTTTGAGACAATCTTGTATTACTCTTCAAAATATCTTAATCTATGGCAATAATTCTGATTTTGATGGAAATGATTTATTTTTAGAATTAATGGCCTGTTCGCTTCATGGTCTTAGGGTGGATTAACTCCAGTGGACTGGCTAAGCCGGTGTTCGCTTCGCGGATTAACTAGGCCATGAGATTAACTAATACTCAGCAGAGGTGACTAAAGTAAACCACCAATTTTGGTGGGACTAACTAATCCCAATGCTTGGCCATTACAGATTACCCAAATACCCCTCATCTCTACACACTCTTCTTCTCTCCCAACTAAATCGACCGAGATGATAGACCGAAATAGAGAGAGAACATCGTTCCCATCGACTAACCCTAGAAACAGAGAGAACATCATTGCAGAGTCTTCTTAGGTGGTTTTGCAGAGCCATTAAAGGAAGACACATGCATTCGGCCAAAACCTCGAGAAGGTAAGCTTGGGTATGTGTCGATTTAGATCGACTATGTGTTTTGTGAAATGGTTATTTGTTTTGTTGTTGGTTGGCTTCTTGGGTGGTTTTGTCGATGGTTCAATGGTCTTCTTCTTCTTCTTCTTCTTCTTCTTCTTCTTCTTTTTGGTGTTTTGTGCCATAGTGTTTCTGTTTGATTTGGAGGGGGATTTGTCGAGGTTGCTACTTTTTCATTCGATGGTTCACTGTGTGTTTTTTTTTGTTGAAATAGCATATTAATGTGATTGGAGTGTATGTCAAAATAGAGGAAAAATGTGTAATTGGAAAATATTGATATAACAGAAAGTGTGGAGTTCCACTGCCATGAATAAACTCTGATATAACATAGTATGGTCCATGCCTGTGCCAATTTTCCAAATACACTTGCTTCATGTTTTTGTTGTGGTCCATACCAGAATTCGTCAAGACTTGTCACTATGTTGAATTGAATGATTACTTTTTTCTTGGAATCAACTAACTTGTCGAGTGTTGGGATGAACACATGAAGAAGAAGAAGAAGAACACAAACCCAGTCGCAGCGATGACGAAGACTTACCTCGAATGAAGAAGATGCCCAGATGCAGCGATGACGAAGATGCAAGTTAAATAGAGGGGTATTTCAGTAAATTTACTATTATTCTCAAGCTTAAACCTTCCAACCAAACAAGTCCAATAAAAACGGATTAATACATAAATTCATGTTCTTAACTTAATCTCTACCAAAAAGTCTTGTCATCGACTATGCCAAAAGAAAAAAATACCGTCCTTGATATACTTAATTACATTAGTAGGATGAAAAGTTATCCCAATGCACTAATTGCATATAGAGTGTTATTAACTATACCTATAACTGTTGCTTCTGCAGAAAGAAGTTTTTCAAAATTAAAATTAAGAAAATTATATTTGAGGTCAACAATGTTACAAGAGAGACTAAATGGATTAGCTATGCTATCGATTGAGGAAGATTTATTGTCGAATATCGATTATAAAGATATTATAAAAAAATTTGCTTCACAAAATGCATGAAGGGCAATTTTACAATAAAGAGTAATTAGTCTTGACCTTGTTCGATTTTTATTTTGATGCTATTGCTTGATTTTTTTTGGTACATCTTTTTTATCTCAGTAGAAAATCGTTATTATTTATTTATTAATTTTTTTATTTTTGTCACTTCATGTCATCTTTTTGTGACTAGACTAAATTGGTTAAAAGTATCATTATCTTTCACAACTTTTAGGTAACATACATCATCAAATTTGTCGTTTAAGAGTGACAAGGATACAAATCAATTAATGTAGAAAAGTTATGATACAATAACGAATTCCGAAAAGTTAGAATATAATAAAAAAAGTTGTGACAGGTTAGGATACTTTTAACTAATCTTGACTTGTTACAAAACCCCTTTTTAACTCCACCAATGATAAATGTTGTACTTTTCATTGTCGGTCCCAAGTCCGAAAAGAGGAAGAGAGAAAATATTAAGTTCAAAATTGTCGATTTTAAGTTCATTGCATGCTATTCATATATAACCCACTTAATCTTTAATTTAATTTTTTTTTAAATATATATTTATTTTTATATAGAAGGCCCTATTTTTAAAGTTCGCCCCAGGCCTCCAAAATGACAGAGCCGACCCTGTAAGTAATATAGCTTTCTTATGATAAATAACCTAAGTCCTTGCCAAAAATTATAGAAGCATAGATGTACATGGAGATGCTAATCTCTTGGGCTTAATGATAATCTAGAATATCCATGTCTTACAAAATGAGAACTCTAGATTTTCTTAAAGAAAAGGATGTGGAAGATAGTAGTTTGATCTAATAGTCATGATTCAAAAATGCAAAGCATAAAAGCCCTATTTCTTCTCAATCATGCAAGTTCATCAAATCCGGAGTGTACTTGAAAGGGGGGAAGTGAAAGAGAACTTTGGCTGGAATTAGTTGTTTTAGATATCAAAAAGGAAGATTTAGAGCCACCAAAGCAAGGAGATTCAAGCTTTCAAGGAAGTCAAAAACTTAGGTATCAAATTTTCTCTATTTTGATGCTAAATTTTCCATGTTAATGTGGTTTCAAGTGCAAACTAATTCTGAAGTTTGTACTGACATGGGCTTTCTTTAAATTTATTGGGGATTTGGAATAAAAAATTTAGGGTTTTGATTGAGTTCTAGGGTGAGAACTCTTTCATCTCAAATTTTAAGATCTATGTTGTTCAAAATGGGTTTTGGGAGTTATTTCATTTATGGATTGAAATTTCTAGTCTAGTGATGTTCAATATATATATGTATATATATATATATATATATATATTAATCTTAGACCATGTTTTTAAGAGCTTTTGAAAATCAATAACAATGATAAATGATTCAACAAGTTTTGCTAATATTTTCTATATTCTTGAATGATACCTAAATTGAGGATTTTTGTCAACCTAATTATGGGACTGATTTTCAAACAAATTGATGTTTGTAACAAGAGTTTTTACACTCTTAATGGTGTTTTAAAAAGGTTTTAAAGATCAAAACACCTTACATCAAATTTGAGGCCATATATGCTCAAATTAGGGTTTTTGAGTGCAAATTTAGGGTTTCTATTATAATTCAAGTCATGAGCTAAATCTTTGGTAAATGAGTATTCAAATCTTTATTTTCATACTCTTGAATCATGTTTCAGAATAGTTTTTAGTGCTGAACATAGACTCATTAGTTTTGAATACATGTAAATATATTTTTTGATGTTCAATGAATGCTCAAATGTAGTACAAATTTGGAGTTTTCAATTCAAAACAAATTCTAAAATTTTAAAGACTTTGTCCTTCACCTAATGCATGAGTTTTATATCCAAAATTCAGTGATCTAGATGTTTTCAAAGAGACACAAAAGTAGTGCTGAATTTTTGGGAATTCAAGTTATGTTGTCTCAAATTTGGAAGTTTAGTATAATGCTAATCTTGGACTGAACTTAGAACTAAATGAATTTAATTTTTTGCGTTTTCAATGTTCTTGGTTGTCATTTTATGGGATTTGATCAACCTATAAGGAGTTTTGGGTTTAAGTCATACTCTTCAACTTCTTGAAAATTCTTTTCCATTATTGTTCATGAATGTCAATGTGATGATCAATTCATGTTAATTATTGATTATGGATGTTGTTGAGCCGTTGTTTTTGGTGGTAGTACCCTTGCGAGGAAAGTGCAAGGAGGTTCCGAATGATAGATTTGGCCAAAGTGTGGAGATTTGATCATAGTGCTAAGAGATTAAAACATTATTTTCAAAAGTTGCACTTTAAGTGTTTGATGAAATGTCACAATGAAAAGAATTTAGTGTTTTGCTATGAAAGTTGGAGTATTTGTAGTATATCTATCCTCTTTTGATTTCACATTTTCGGTTTTGGGGTTTGGATAAGTTTATTAGAGTTTTTAATGGCAAGAACAAGGGGTACAACCTCAATTTTGAACAACTACGCCCCAAATATCTATTTCGATCCATCAATTTGGGTCATTACTTCGAGGCATCAAACATTATTCAAATTGCTTGTGGTCAGACTTATTTTAATCATTGTATATCCTATTTTGAATAAAAATTTAGTTTGGACTTAGAATCATCTGTTTACACAATGAAAAACTAACCTTAACAAGGCCTATTCGCCATTATCAAGCAACTTTGAGACTCATTTTGAGTGGAATCACTTGGAAATCGGTTTGTTTTACTCTTGTATATCCTAGTTGCTACAAAAATTGAATTTATACTTAAGGAAAGTGATTTGATTAAAGAAAACATAGGCCAAACATGGCTTGATCACCACTATTGTAAAATGAAAATAATAATGTTAAATGTTGTTTTGACATTGTTGTGGCGATCCGATTGCCCTTATAATTTCGCTGCAATGTTGTTGTATTGTTAAGAGTGTGTAAAAATATTAAAATGAGGTTTTGACGATGATTTCAAGTCTAAGGAACTAGGTTTTAATATAAGTCCTTAAAATACTATTTTGAAACTTAAACATTAAAACTAGATCAAAAGGATTCTAACACCCCAAAATCAAATTGAAATGATACCAGGGACATAAGGTGTAACGACCTGTTACCTTAAGTAGGTTATTAGTGTTAGAAGGATTCTTAATTAATCTGCGTTACGCTCATGGTTAAGTCCGACATACCTCGATTAGCGCGTGCATGAGTTTGTGTGATGTTTGGTGTTTATTTAATGAATTTATAGGTTTATGGAATTAATGAGAATTAATATAACCTATACTTTGGAAAATCAAATCAAATGAATTATTGGAATCATCGGATCAATCTCGAGATGCGTTGCGTGACCTGATTTGTCTCACTATAGCATTACGGGTCACTTCAAGATTCACACCATCAGATTTGCCTTGGGATATGTGCTGCATTTGATGATGAAAGGCAAGGATGAGGTGGTTAGATTGAGGAGGAGGTAGCAAAGATTGAATTGATTTAGATGATGAAGATGAGATTAACTCATCTCATCGTCACTAAGCTCGATATCCTTCCCCACCATTTTCGTTCATGCATATCATCACCATCGCCACCACCTTCATCTTATTGTCGCTGCCACAATCGCCATCGTCTTCATCCTCATCGCGGTGGTCATCTTCTTTATTAGTAAGATCACATAATCTCTTTTTTGTTTTGAGTTTCATGGAGTCTTAATGACTATGGTGTGGGTGTGTGTATCATTGTGACTATAAACAAAGTTATGATGATGATGTGGGAGGTCCAGAGGTTCTAGTGAACCTCTGGACAGGGGTGGTGGTGAAGTGATAATAGTGGTTTAGCGCTGTTGTTATTGGCTATCAAAGTTATTGTTGTTATTTTTAAATCATAAAGTGACGTTATTTTATCTCGTTTGAGGGGCTGTCAACATTGTGAGACTCATGTATGGACTCCCTGGAATGTTGAGGACGAGTTTGAAGGTGTCTGAGGGGTCTGGGGAGGTGTCGGTGTTGCTGGAAAGGAAGCAAACTTCAAAGGGTGATGATGGGGATTGGCGGCGCCGTGGGCATGGAACCCACAACGCCACTTGCTAGTCAAGTGGCACCGTGGTCTGTGCCGCCAATCTAAAAGCCACGCTGCCACTTGCGGCGCCGTGAGCCCAAAATTTAAGAAAAATGAGAAAATTAGATTTTTTGGTTTTCGAATTCGGACGAGATTCAAACCAATTTTAGGGTCATACTAAGACTAGTATAACATCATAATTGACCTCAAATGGTTTGTGATAGGTTCTTAAATACCGGGAAAGGTAGAGTAACTCAAGTGCTAGAAATTCGGAATATAACTTAACTGAGGGAAGTGAGACTCGTATTCTTATCAATTATGCTTTGTAATCTAGTATATTTAGTTCATATAATAATATGGATTGGGAATGAGGCAACATACTGTGATTTGACTGTTTTAAATATGAAATTTTCAGAAATGGTCGATAAGGCGGACCGAGACCGAGGAATGGAAAGGAATTCTGCCTTTTTATCTTAATAAATAGAAAAGGATAGCCTGGAAATAGATTTCTTCCTTTCACCCTCAATAGTCATAGTTTTAACTTAGTCTTGCCCAGTTGGAGTTGGTAGATTAGTCAAGCTAAAATAAATCAATAGAATCACATGTCAGACAACATGTAGATTATGTGGTTGTATTCTCAAGTGACGTGAGAGTACGACTCTATTTTGGAAGTTCAAATTACAAATCATGAGTACTGTTGCATACGTTTATTTAACTTGCATTTAGTTATGTGCTGTTTATATCAATTTCAAAGCCTGAATAGATATGTTTTGGATTCATATTGCTATTCATTGATTCATTGATATTAGTTGATGATTAATATGTTCACGAACATCACAATTGAGCAAGTTGGAGCGCTCACCCCTCTTATAGTCTTATGGTCTTCTCTGCAATATAATGAACCTTCTTTATATATATATATATACTGTTTGAATTACATTGTTGCAATATAACAGGGGGAGATTTTATAATCGAGTTTTGATTGTATAAACTATGATTTTCGTATATCATTTGTACTATTGAAAAAGTGTTAAATTTTTCACTGCGTTTACTTAAATTTTTATTTTGATATCGATATACAAGTTTGAGTTTATCAAGTACAAGAAGGAGAAGCTATTGGCTCTAGTTAAGTCTGGCTGGTGTACTGGAGCTTAATTAGGGTTTCATGTCGAGTATCACCCTATCGGGACAGGGGATGCTACAGTTTGGTATCAACTTCTTGCTCTATATTTCTCCTTGATTTGGACTAAGGAATAGCTCTGATAAAGTTTAGTATTGAAGATTCAGTTATAAAGGCTTTGATTCACCTTGGTACTATAACCTAAGTTCACTAACTTTGAGAATGATCTCGAGTTATGGAGGAGCTTAGGACATGATAAATGGGTTTTATCGTGGTTTTGAGGGGAAAATGAAAAGGAAAATATTATTATACGTTATTTGGTACATTTATTGTTATCTATTGTATGGATATGATTTTCATGTCTTCACCTGAACATTGCTATAATGTTCTTATCTCTCGTTTGTGTTACATAATCTAATGGTTGAATACGGAGATGGCCCATCTAGGCTTGGACCTTAGACTAGTGTTGAGACAGAGGCACATTGGAAGTCTAAGATGGAGCAGCAAATGCGAGAGTTGATGGAATCTCAAAAAAAATTGATGGCTATGCTAATGGAACATATATGACTAGGGGTGCACATGGATTGGATCCGGTCCAATTAGGATCAATCCGCAATCCAATCCAATTATTGCGAATTTTAAAATCATAGTTCGGTCCAAATACATCATCAATCCAACTCAATCCAATTTGCAAAATGCGGATTGGACTAGATCAAGTTCCATGATTGACATTGTTCTATCCAAAGATTCATGAAATTAAACTTAATCAAATAAATCACAAAAATCATACATCTCATAAATGACAAATTTACAATATACATATGATAAATCTATATTTAGCATATTTCCCACAAACTTGTCATCACAATAACCTTTAAAATGCAAGTTCTTACATAAATAATTGTCATTCACAAATTTGCACCATACACCCTCACAAAAGCACATAAAAGGTGCACGTTGCAACATACAACCTACAAAAAAGCGTTTGAAGCGTAGTAAAAGAGTTAAGAACAAGCATAGTCTTTGAGATGCTATAGTTTAGAGTTGATAGTTTGGGTTAATGCTCTTCGAGATAATATGGTACATAAGATCAGATATATATGTGTTAATGTGATAAACAGACTGGATCAAATTGGATCTGCGATTTTTTAATGTAGGATCTACAATCTGATCCAGTCCAACCGGATTAGTGAATTTTCAGTCTAATCCAGTCTGAGGGATAAAAAAAATTGATCAAATTAGTGATAATGGTTCGAATTGGACCGGATCCACGGACTAGCGCAATCCATGTGCATCCCTACCCATAACAGGTTGTTTTGTCCCCCCCCCCCCCACACCAAATTAATTCAAAACATTGTTGTTCTCGATCAGGTTTTGTACTAGTTTTTGGTGCTAACATTATTGTACTAGTTGCACACTTTTTGTAACAATTAGCTATATATTACTATGTTTGATAGATAATGATAAATATATTCATGTTGCCGACCCTAACTAATTTGGGATAGAGGCTTTGATGTTGTATGGAACTTGGAAAAAAGAGCTTTTGAGAGGTAGTGTCGTTAGTATGCAGATGTGGTCTCATATGCATTATGTCTCTTAAAGTCTTAAGAGAGAACCATAGTTTGTGCCAAAAGGATACAAATTAAGGGGTCTGCTCATTGGAAAGAAATTGAATCTTTTTATAACATTCATATTAGGGAACTTTTTGAAAGGCTAAGAAATGAGAAGATCATAGGTAGAAAATGAGCTTTCAAGAGGATGGAAGAATGAACTAGAATGAAGAAGCAAGGTGATAGACTAAACTAGGATTTGAAGAGATCCAGATTAAGAGAAGAACAGATTTGTATTGATGGAATCACAAAAAATTACAAGAACATATAGAACAGATAGACAATTCGAGTAGTCTATTTACTCCCATAAAGCAGTTCATACAACATGATCCTCTCCTCACGGTTATTCCTTATTTATATACTCTACTTAGTGTAACTAACTGGACCAATTGCAATTGGTCCCCACTTCCCTTCACTTAGTGTTGTCCACTGGTGCTTCGCCACGTGTCCCTTCATGCTTCTTGTGCCTTCAAGAATACTTCAGCTTGATGGGAGGCTTATCAATACCATCCCCACAAAAACCCACCTTGTCCTCAAGGTGGAACTCCGAAAATTGATGTCGGATGACGTCCACCAGTTCCCAAGTAGCCTCGAAAGAAGGTAAGTCTTTCCAATATATCAGTACCTCGCGTCCCCTTTCAGTTCGTCGAAAACCAGCTGCCTGCGCCGGCGTAACACTCCATTCCGTTTCAGCAGTCAAGGAGGTCAGAAGTGGTTGCACCCGGTCCGTAGAGCCCACGACTGGACGCAGCTGGGAGATGTGAAAAACAGGGTGGATGGACGCCGATGGGGGTAAATCCAGTTTATATGCCACAGCGCCGACCCGTTCCAGCACCTTAAATGGACCAAAGAAACGCGGAGACAATTTCTCGTTGGGGCGACGAGCTAGAGAGCGCTGGCGGTAAGGTCTGATTTTTAGATACACCAAGTCCCCAATGGAAAACTCCATATCCCTTCTGTGAGTATCCCTTGTATTTTTCATCTTGGACTGAGCGCGGGCAAGGTGGAACTTTAATTCCTCAAGAATGGTATCCCGAATTTTCAGCTGAGTATCCAAATCTGCCACTGCAGTAGTATATATGCCATAGCGGACAATGGGAGGTGGTTCACGCCCATAAACGGCCTTGAAAGGCGTCATATTAGTCGAAGCATGAAAGGTTGTGTTGTACCAAAATTCAGCCCAAGCCACCCACGAACTCCATTGTTTTGGTGTATCCGACGCGAAACAACGCAAATACGTTTCAAGACACTTATTCACAACCTCGGACTGCCCATCGGATTGAGGGTGATAGGCGGTGCTATGATGCAAGCGAGTACCTTGGAGTTTAAAAAGCTCAGACCAGAACGAGCTGAGGAACACCTTGTCACGGTCCGAGACAATAGAGCGAGGAAAACCATGTAAACGGACCACCTCCCGAACAAAAACAGCAGCCACCGACTTGGCAGAAAATGGATGAGCTAGTGGAATAAAATGGCCGTATTTGGTCAAACGATCCACGACTACAAAGATAACCGAAAACCCATTTGACTTTGGTAAGCCCTCAATGAAATCCATCGCCACATCTTCCCAAATTTGTTGAGGAATTGGGAGTGGTTGTAAAAGACCCGCTGGAGACAGGGATTGATACATATGTTGTTGACAAATGGAACATTCGGCCACGTATCGTTTAATGTCTTGACACATTCCCACCCAATATAAGTCACGCTCAATCCTTTTGAAAGTGCGTAGAAAATCAGAATGACCCCCAAGAGCTCCGTCATGGTACTCGAACAAAATGCGCTGAAGCAAAGGAGACCCTTTTGGTAGCACTAATTTAGACTTGAATAGCAATAACCCATGGTGTAGAGCATAATTAGGCCTTGCAGCGGAGCCTTGTTGCAAGTCCGCCAATACCTTGGAAAGGAAAGGGTCATGAGCCACGACATCCTTGATATCCTGCACTTTCAGGATGCGATGAGAGACTAGAGTCTGTAAGGAAATACTGCTGGGAGGAGGAACGCGGGACAAAGCATCAGCGGCCTTATTCGTGACCCCCGCTTTGAATTGAATCTCAAAGTCGTGGCCAATGAGTTTAGCCACCCATTTTTGGTACTCCGGCTGAATCACCCGTTGTTCCAAGAGATATTTTAAACTCCGTTGGTCGGTGTTGATGAGGAAATGACGTCCAAGTAAATAGTGCCGCCATTTTTGGACCGCCAGGACTATCGCCATTAGCTCTCGTTCGTAGATAGACTTTAGTTGGTCGCGGGGTGAAAGCAACTGACTAAAGTAGGCAATATGACGCCCTTGCTGCATTAAAACAACCCCGAGGCCAAATCTCGAGGCATCGGTCTCCAAAACAAAAGGTTGGGTGAAATCCGGGAGTTTCAGAACCGGAATCGTAGTCATTGCTTGTTTCAACAGCTGAAAAGCCGTTTCTGCCTCTTCACACCACTCAAATGCATCTTTTTTGAGTTGCTTGGTAAGTGGGAAAGCAATTGACCCATAATTAGCCACAAAACGCCGATAATAGCCAGTAAGACCGAGGAAACCCCGTAACTCCTTAATGTTTGTAGGTGTCGGCCATCGCTGCATTGCCTCAATTTTGGAAGGATCCACCGAAACCCCTGTGGCTGATATCCAATGCCCCAAGTACTCAATTGATTGCTGCCCAATAATACATTTCTTGGCATTGACATGGAGCTGATTGTCCAGTAACACCTGAAGGACTCGAGACAAATGGTCCATATGCGTCGCAAGGTCCCTGTTGTATACCAATATATCGTCAAAAAACACAAGTACAAAGTGGCGTAAGAAGAAATACCCGATTCATAAAAGCTTGAAAAGTTGCCGGTGCGTTGGTTAAACCAAATGGCATCACTAGGAACTCATAATGCCCCTCATGGGTGCGGAATGCAGTCTTTGGAACATCCGATGATTTCACACGAATTTGGTGATAGCCCGACTTCAAATCCAGCTTGGAGAAAATCGAGGCTCCATGCAGTTCGTCGAGCAATTCATCAACGACCGGAATGGGAAAACGATCATGAACAGTCACCTTATTTAATGCTCGATAGTCAACACAAAAATGCCAACTCCCGTCCTTCTTCTTCACTAAGAGTACCGGGCTCGAGAAAGGGCTTGTGGAAGGTTGGATGATGCCCGCCAATAACATGTCGCGAACTAGCTTCTCAATTTCAGATTTCTGAAAATGTGGGTACCGGTAAGGTCTGACGATCACCGGACCAGCTGAAGGTAACAACGTTACGGCATGATCAATCTCCCGCTCGGGTGGAAGGGTAGTGATAGGCCCGAACACCTTAGCGAACTGTTGAAAAAGTGCATCAAACCAAGATGGAAAAACTACCGGGGCAGAAGACGCGAAGATTCGACAGTCGCAACGGAGACCAACGAGCACAGATCGACCAATACCCCTTGACCCGCATGAAGTAGATATTTAGATAATGTCTTCATCGATACACTGCGCTTACACAAGCTCGGGTCTCCTTGTAATAGGTAGGTGCGGCCTTCACTGGTGAACTTCATGGTGAGGCGGTTCCAATCAACCTCCATACTACCCAAATCCTGCAGCCAAGACATGCCCAAAATCGCATCGGTGCTACCCAACCGGAGTGGAAGGAAATCTTGTACAATCGCCAACTCTTGTAGCTAGAGGGGTAGAGCCCGACAAATTCCGCGGCCCATGACAGCTGATCCCGTGCCCATCATCACACCATATTGGGAGGTTTCAGTTAACAGAAGTTGCAGTTCATCCACGAGGTCTTGCGATATAAAATTGTGTGTAGCTCCACAATCAATGAGAACCGTGATCTCTTTCGTGCCCAACATCCCTCACAGCTTCATGGTTCCCCGTATGGTCAGCCCCATCACTGTATTCATCGACAGCTCAATACTCTCAAAACCTGGCGAATTCTCGCCACTCCCTGGCCCTTCCGAGTCGGTTTCGACATCTGCAGCATCCCCGAGATCATCATCGTTGACAAGCGTCAATTGTAACAGCTTCTTGCATACATGCCCCATACTGAACTTCTCATCACATGAGAAATAGAGACCTTTCGCCCTTCGCGTCTGGAATTCGGCCTCTGTCAGCTGGAGACGACGACGCGGCTTAGTTAACTGAAGGAGGCACCGTCTTGGACCCTAAGGAGATAGACCCGGGTCCAACATACTCTGGGCCCGATGTTTTAAGTGGTGACGGTTTTGGGTTTGAGTGCAGGCCCACCACTCCCCCACGGCCCATCCCCGTTGCCAGTATATTCTCTTCCATCATTTGAGCCGTCACCATCAGATCTGGAAGACCTACTGGTTTCAACAAGCGAACTTCAGAACGAATGTTCAGTTTTAACCCTTTCATAAAGATGCTCTCCACGATATCCTCTAGAATACCTGGGACGGATGCCGCCAGAGTTTCGAAGTTCCGCCGATATTCCATCACCGATCCGGTTTGTTTGAGATCAAGCAGGCGTTCCTTGAGGTTACCGAATTGGGACTCACTGAAACGCTTCAGCAACTGAGATTTGAGGTCTGTCCAACTAACAAAAGGGACTCGTGAATCAGACCACCGAAACCAAGCCAATGGCTCGTCATCGAAACAAATCCTCGTGGCCATAATTCGCTCCGCATCGGAGAGTCGATTGATATCGAAATAAAGCTCTGCCCGAAACAACCACCCTTCAGGGTTCTCGCCATTAAAAATTGGCAGTTGCAGTTTTCGCCCCCCCGCCAAGCATCCGAGGAGGTGTTGAAATCGACATTGTTTCCACCGGAAGCAAAATCAAACGGGCGATAAGGTAGATGGGATCCTACCTTGCGGACTCGTGTCTGACTGCCTGGTCTCGGATCTGTTGAGATCGGGCTTTGATCGTCCTGTCCCGACCCGATCGGAGCTCCACCACTGACCCCAGACGTGTTGCTGCCATCCTCGGCTGGTACTCCCTTCCCTTTGGACATAGCTTGCACCGATCGCTGCGTATCACCTAGTGATTGCACCATCTGTGCCAAACTTTGCGTTATAGTCTCCATCCTCTCCTCCATTGCAGAGATCCTATTGAGATCCCCCTCATGCGATCCATCTCCTTCTCCATTGCTGCAAACTTAGCATCTCCTTGTTTAGGGCCCCCCATTGAATCAGATCAACCTCGCTCTGATACCAATTTGCTAGACTAAACTAGGATTTGAAGAGATCCTGATTAAGAGAAGAACATATTTGTATTGATGGAATCACCAAAAATTACAAGAACAGATAGAACAAATAGACAATTCGAGTAGTCTATTTACTCCCATAAAGCAGTTCATACAACATGATCATCTCCTCACAGTTATTCCTTATTTATATACTCTACTTAGTGTAACTAACTGGACCAATTGCAATTGGTCCCCACTTCCCTTCACTTAGTGTTGTCCACTGGTGCTTCGCCACGTGTCCCTTCATGCTTCTTGTGCCTTCGAGAATACTTCAGCTTGATGGGAGGCTTATCACAAGGTTTACGAGAAAGGCTAGCAATTGTGTAGACTTTCACATAAGGAGAACACATTGGCGAAAATAAAATGGTCAAGCATTGTTCTAATCCTATTCTAATTGGTTTTGTGGTTTATTAGAATAGGAAATAACGACTAATCCTATGCTAATTAGGTGGTGACTAACACTACAAAAAAACAGCAAATCAGAAACGAAAATTTCCGTCTCTGATTTGCAAAAATTCCGTCTCTAATTGCAGTAAGAAACGGAACAGAGACGGAATCAATTAAAGATCTCTAAAAACGTCGTTGCTAATTCAATCAGAAACGGAAATGCGATTCCGTTTCTGATTTAGAGACGGATCAGAAACGGAATAAATTCCGTTTCGATCGAGACGATTTAGAGACGAAATTAGAAACGAATGAGAGATTTTGAACGAAATGGAATTTTTTTCAAAATGGTACATTTTTAATTGCATTCGTCTCGATTCGTTTCTAATCGAAACGGAATCAGAGACGGAAATAATAAATTCATGAATTCAGTCTCTGATAACGTTTCTGATTAGAAACGGAATCAGAGACGGAATTTTTACATTCCGTCTCTGATTAGCAACGGATCAGAGACGGAATAATTAGAGACGGAATTTTTCCGTCTCTGATTCCGTTGATTAGTAACGGAATCAGAGACGAAATAATGATTTCCGTCTCTGATCCGTTGCTGATTCATGATATATTCCTGGAAAATTAGAGACGGAATAGCAACGGAATGTCTGAATTCCGTTGCTAATCCGTCTCTAATTTTCCTTTTTGTTTAATTTTCAAAAATAGACATAATCCAATTGGTTCTCCAACCTATAACTTGAAATTACAACCATAGGACCTACTCCATCGCCTGCACCCCCTCCAACAACTCCTTGGGGGTGCTAACATCCCCCAAAAAAGCAAAACTTTACATTCATACATCGACAATATATATCAACAAATATTCAAATGAGAGAAAAAAAAATTTAAAATTCAAAAATTGAAAAAGATTTATATATCCACGAAAAATTGTCTAGTATAACAAATGCTCCAAATTTCTAAGTATTCACAAAAACCACCAATCCTATTGTTCAACAACCACAAAAAAAAAACTTACAATCCTCCAAATATGCACAAAAAGAATTATCAATCTAAAAGTCATATAAACAACTATAAAAGTTACATGATATGCTTTAATTTTCTCATCTCTCACTTGGAAACCAGATTATGGCAGGTATTGTCACAGGGATATCGGCAATTAATGGCACTAACTCCCATTCGATCGAAGAACACCACCTATCGATAGGGTCACGCTCTGCAAATATTGCAAAATAGATCAAACTCATGATAAAAAATACGAAACTGCAAAAAAACTATCTCCATTCACAGTGCAAAAGAAAACAATATATTTTACTATAATATCCGACGGTACATGGCTACTTGTGTTGCATACTTGCATCCTTCACATGGACAGTCACAAAGGGAGAATGAATGATAAAACATGCACAACAGCAAAGAACATAATAAAATAAAATAAAAGTTTTTAACAAAGAACAATTGGGAGCGAAGTAAATCCCGTAACAGCAACCTAAGGAAATTACAAACAAGTAAATCCCGTAACAACAAAGAAAAAACAAACCAGATGAACCGAAAAAACAGCAAAACAACAAAAAAAAAAAAAAAAAAGGCAAAACAGCAACCCAAAAAAAAAAAAAAAAAAAAAAACAGCAAGCCTACACATTGTTCACAACTAACACTTCAAAAAACAGCAAGCACAAAAATAAACAGCAAGCCAGTGGTAGCCAAACAACCCAAACCATGCTACAAGGCAGTTCAAAAGAACTTTTAGCATAACGTAGTTTGCAGAATGAGGACTCAACAATGAAATGCCAATTTCACAATGTGGTAGCTGACCAGCTGTAACAAATTTTGCACCTACGACGCTAATTTGGGTGGAAAATCTTACACATTGTATTTCAAAAGTCCATCGGGATTATTTTGAAAGTTGTAGCGGTTGAAAAGAGAGAGGTAAAAAGCGTGAATAGAAAAAACGCTATAACATGATACAAGTTTTCGGGAGAAGGGCTTTCAAAAGCATTACATAGTATTCCATTAAAAAAATGAAATTGATGTTATCTAGTTAATACAAAGAATTTTGTGCTTTCTTCAAAACTAATGCAAAAAAGAAATAACCAACTCAGCCAACTTAACTTAAACTGTACTTAGGAAAATGAATTTGAATACCAATCTATTGTTGAATCTTATCCTATACCAACACATCCCCATCTATTATAGGTTTGTTTTCAACTTTCAACATGGTTACTCTCCAACTTAATCATTTAATCATTAGTCAAACAGCCTTATAACAAGTATTGAAATAAAATATCCATCAGAAACTGCACAGCCACAAACTCACCATCTCTTTTCTACACGGATTAGGTCAAGCTCAAACTAAAGAAATATGTGGTGGGAGAATTTGACATTAACAGATAATGGCGCGAACTTAGTTTTGACATTTGAGCGTGCAGATATGCTGACATTTAAAAATCTTCAAGTAAAACTTCATGTTGACATGCGAATGAACCATGGAAACTTGACATGTGAATGGACCACAGTTAACTATTTGAAACATAAGTTCTAGAAAAAAAAAAAAAGAATAGTAGCAAGAAATTGGCGCACCTTATTGAAGCTGTTGCTAACATCAGTAAGGCACGCCCTTAGAAAACCTCTACTTTGGAGTTGACTCAAGAAAAAACTATCTTGGTCAATACTAATAAATGCATCCAGAACGTAGAAGGATATTGTTTTTCCAGCTTCACTTCCCTGATTTGCATCTCTGGTTACCTCATAAATAGCAAATCTGTGAAAATAAGTGCAACAAATAAATAACTAATAAAAAAGCTATCTCACAAGAGGAATGCCTTTCACTGCAGAAAAAAAAGAAATAAAAAGAGAAGCTGAAGGATGCCTTTTGGGCTGACCTGCATCATTAAGAACCGAGTAAAGCCCTTTTCAGTTTTCAGTACATACCTTAATCCTCATGTCCAGTTTCTAATCGATGCCTAAATTTCCATTCATTATCGTGCAGATCTCTTGCAATTAGCTCATATGCAGGCGGTTGTTGTTGGGAAAAATCCTGAAGAAGAATCAAAATGCAAAAAAAGTAAATGTAAGAGCTCAGTGTGAAGAACAACTTAGAACTGATTCCAACTATCCTGAACGGATTAATTGAGAGATTCAAAAAAAATACAAAGACACCATGGTAGATTAGCAAAATTTGTCACATATCTAACTGATTCAGAAAATGGAAACATAAAATTAGATCAATAGCAAATACTAGTCAGGCATTTGTAAAGGGAAAATAAGCTGTGGGGAGAAATGCTTCACAGTCAAACAGTATCTAATGGACATTTAAACAGCACCTGATCAATTCCACGCATTTTTAAGACTATATATGAAAATTTGGACTTCTTTTCTTGTTTTATGTTCACTTTAAATCCCTGTATGTGCTCATCAACCAGGGACATCCTTGTGCTGTGATCGTAATGATGTGGAGACCTTCCAGGACTGTTACTCCTGCTGGAGCTCCTGCTGCGGCCTGTATTAGCCTTCTCTAAGAATCGCTCAACAGGAGAAACCTTCAAGTTTAGAGTCAAAAGCGGATCACTAACAAAAAGAAGAGGAAAACAATATTTACTTAGAATTAAAGTTTAAAGAATAGATAGCAGTGAACGTTGAATTACCTTAATTGACTGAAGCTCGGGGGATTTAGCAAGTAATGATCTAATATATAAAATCCTTACACGAGAAACAAGCATTGTATCCATCACTCTCTTAGGCTCGACAATAAATAAATGAAGGAGGAGAGAAAGGCAGACGCAGTAAATATCAACACGCATTATATTTTTCAGGGCTGTTTTGTGTAGCCAAAGGAGTGTGAACACCTTGTCCACAATAGCCTATCTTTTTGTAACTAAAGTCCTATAAATATATATATAGTCTCTTTCTCTAAAAAATATACTTGTCCAGTCAAGGGTCCCTATTAATATACATAGTGATGTGGACTTTTTCTTATTGAGAATAAGAATAAGACATCAAAACAATGCTAACATATGCAAATTTCAAACACTTTCAAGGTACATGTGAAAAAGAAATAAAAGAGGAAAGGGAAAAAAAATGTATTCTTGCCTGATTTGACACATATAACCCGATCCATGAGTTGCTTCAAGCTTATCAAGTGTGCCTCCGGGTCAAGAAGCCTCCACATCTCTAAAGCATAGTCCAAATTATACCCATTCACTAGGTAACCAGGGTAGACAGTACATGATCGACTAGGACCAACAGAAAGATCAACGAGCGTCTCGTCTATGATAGAATTCCGAGCCTATTCACAAAAAATTAGAAATGTAATAAGACACATTACTTATGAAAGAAATTTATGAAGCTATAACCTACAATAGTAATAACCTTACATATGTTTGAAACCATATGGGAAAGTTGTGCTCTAGACTACTATCAACTTCCGACTCCCCCATTGCTTGAGTGATTTCATCGACGAAGATCCTAGAAGAAACGAACATGTACATAGGATGTCTTAGTAAAAGATGAATAATGAATGTACTGCATTATTGAATGAAAGTGAAAGACATACTGGATGTAAGGAGCGATCTCTGGACAATTGAGCAGGACGTACGAATGAGCGGCATTATACTCCTGCTCTGTTAAGTACCGCTCCTTCGACTTGCCCATGGGTCGACCAGGATAAGTGAATATTGAGAAATTGCCCACAAAATGTGGTGTGGGCCCGAGACCGCCATCGTCGTTTCGTTGCACTTTGTCATGCAACGTAAAGACGTGATCTTCGAAGTAGTAAGAACAAAAGGATGTGACTTCTTCGACCAAATAAGCATTACACATGGAGCCCTCTACCTTCGCTTTGTTCCGCACATTGTTTTTCAAATGTTTAAGGTACCTGTAGGCATGTTATAGGAAATGTTGATTTAAAATTTATTGAATGGGAAAATAATTTCAAGGGCTCAAGATATTACCTCTCAAATGGATACATCCATCGAAATTGAACGGGACCGGCCAGACGGGCCTCGTAGGCCAAGTGGATTGGTAGGTGTTCCATAGAGTCGAAGAAGCTTGGAGGGAATATTTTCTCCAACTTGCAAATGATTTTTGGTATTTCAGACTCTAAGACCTCCATATCTTTGAGACTGACACTTTTCGCAATTAGGGATCGAAAAAAAAGGCTTAGTTCGCTAAGTGCAACCCAAACCGGGTTTGGGAGGAGTTCTCTGAATGCAATTGGTATCAACCGTTGCATGAAAATATGACAATCATGACTCTTCATGCCGAACATTCGCAGTTTCTTTGGATCCACACATCGACCAAGATTCGAAGCGTAACCATCAGGAAAACGCAACTTTTCAACCCACTCGCACAATTTTTGTTTTTTTGATGTATCAAGAGCATAGCATCCAAGGATGTAAGTATTTGTCGCCGAATCAATGTGTAGAGAAGGTCGGTGACAATATTCACGAATATCTTGTCTCGCCTTCGCATTGTCCTTACTCTTGCCTGGTACACACATAATAGTGTTGAATATGTTGTCAAAAACATTTTTCTCGATGTGCATGACATCTAAGTTGTGGCGGATCAAATTTGTCTTCCAATACGGCAAGTCCCAGAAAACGCTTTTTTTTCTCCATCCCGAATTCTTAGCTATCCGCCCATTAACAGAATCAGCTCCGATTTCTGTCACCTTCATCAAGCCTAACGATTCAATTTCTGCCAAAATTTCTTCACCGGAACGCAAAGCGGGCGGATCGTCGTTTATGACCATTTTGCCTCTAACGAAATTTTTTTTGTCTTTCCTTAATGGTGATGCCTTCGCCAAGAAACGACGGTGACAGTCGAACCACGATGTCTTACCACCATTTCGCAATTGAAATGCATTTGTATCCTCCATACAATACGGACAAGCGTACTTACCGTGTGTGCTCCAACCAGACAACATGCTATACGCAGGGAAATCACTAACAGTCCATAAAAGGGCAACTCGCATGAGAAAATTTGTCTTTGTGGACACGTCGTATGTAATCACCCCATTGTTCCATAAATCTTGCAACTCTTTCACAAGCGGCTGAAGGAACACGTCGATTTTCTGCTTTGGGCTGGTCGGTCCAGAACGATAACCGTTAAGAACATAAACTCAGATTTCATGCACATCGATGGTGGAAGGTTGTAAGGAGTCAATATCACGGGCCATGAAGAGTACGATTTCCCTGAAAGCCCAAATACTTGAAAACCATCAGTGCACAATCCTAAACGAACATTCCGAACCTCGGCGGCGAAGTCTCTATTGACGTCATTAAAATGTCTCCAAGCTATCGAATCAGAACAAGTGTTGCATAACATCCTCTGGCGAGGAATGATCTCCATGCCATCGCATATGTTTGGCCGTTGACTCAGACGCATACAATCGTTGCAACCGAGGGCCCAAAGGGAAGTAGTACATTTTTTTGCAAGGGCGTTTTTTGGTGTTCCGACCACAACCTCGTCGATGTGCAATGTAGCGTGATTTCCCACAAAATTTACATGACGTCAACTCAGAGTCCACTCCCC
Organism: Stephania cephalantha; assembly: GCA_039657325.1. Classification (NCBI taxonomy): domain Eukaryota; kingdom Viridiplantae; phylum Streptophyta; class Magnoliopsida; order Ranunculales; family Menispermaceae; genus Stephania; species Stephania cephalantha. The sequence continues at coordinate 38,582,250 of CM077576.1, forward strand.
AATAAATCATACATTGGTCCTCACAACAATCTATTTTCTCAACAGATAGACCTAGACCTCGCATTAGTCTTTTAGTGGCATAAAAATTTTCAACCAATGAATTGTCATTTGGCAAACAATCCTTCATGAATTTAATGATTTCATTATACCCTCGTTCAGATATATGATGTTCAGACTTGATCGCAAGTAATCTTGCCATTGCGGACAACGTTGTCATGGTTTCGCAACCGCCACAATTGTTCGCTACTTGCCTCAATCATGTCATATAGTTGGCGTGCTTGGGGTTTGGTGATTCTTCCACGTGATTCCAATTGAAACTTGGACCGCCACGTTGTGTAGCATCTCGCGGTAAGTTGTCGGATCGTCTCCTCCCACATCAGCATCATCAATATGGTTATCCATTTGGTAAAAGTTTTGCGGGCCTTCATCGCCGTTCTCACCATGTTCGTACCAACAGTGATATCCCGGAACAAATCCATACCTACATATGTGGTACTCAACCGTTTCGACGTCCAGGTACGGTACAAGTCGACATTTCTTATAATTGCACGGACATCTAATCTTCCTTTCACTTTGGTATGTACGACAATGTTGCTTAGCAAGTGATATGAATTCTTTAACCTTCGCCGCAAATTCAATTCGAATGTAGCCGTTGTCGAGCCGGTTGTACATCCAGTCTCGACTTGTAGTCGACATTCCTATTGTAATTGTGCAATTAAAGTAGTCAACTAGTTTCATAATTTCCGACGGTACATGGCAACTTGTGTGTCCAACTAACACAATTTATTAGAAGGGGGAATCTGAGGACCTACCTAACTACATGAACAAATAGCTTTGCTTCTAGCCATTGAATAGAGGGGATTGGAAACAACTTTCTTAATACCTAGCTCGGTACATAGTGATACCAAACAAGAGTATGATAATTGGTCGTAAAAATATAAGCACCAAGGAGTTCAAAAAATAAATAAATCATGTTATAAGAGGCATACAAATACCACATAGTATCAAAGCGCCTACTACTTGTTCACTCGTACCTCCTTAAGGTTATAGGTTTATTCAATTCTCTACAAATTTTATGTGAAATAGCAACATTAACTAAAATAGTAATCCTAGTGTTTGAATCCTAACTAGTAGTAGAAATTATATAATTATAGGTACTATTCAATCGTAACCAACAACACCTAACTAATCAATCATCCCTAGCAAGTGCATGAATATGAAATTACTAACAACTATAACATCAAACGACCAAGTAATTACCTCAATACATGATTCTAATGTATTATAATGTTGATCATGACATGCTTTACCGATAAAATAAACATGAAATACCTACCAAATACGAAATCAATAGAAATCTTGAATAGCTCAATTAAAACGTTGAAATGAAATATTAAATATTAATAAACCTAAAAATAGAACAAGCATAACCACAAAACACTAAGCATGCAAGAGAAGAGCAGAACAAAAACTTCTAAACCAAACAAAAAACACAACATTAACTTAATAGATCAAGTGAAGAACACCAACAAATGCACATGAAAGCCAATCCGGGGGAAAATGTGAGCAGATACAATTTCAAGAGAATTCGGGTGCTAAAAATATTTTTTTTCATTGTTACCTTGACGAGCAGAGAGCAGAGCGGTAAGCACAGAGCGACCAGAGAGCAGAGAGCAATGAAAGAGACGGAGATTCAAGATCGAAATTCAAAAATATTCAGAACGCTGTGCACTCATTCACTGCACAATCAACCACGTAACAAATCAAATCACTCAAGAACAGTTAAAATAAAACCTGCAGAAGCAATCAACAATTAAAAGAACTGAACTCTTTCAATTTGTCACCTGATCAAGAGTTTGTTCCTTCACAGGTCATAGACAATAAGGTAGTTCTACCTTTCCAACATCTGGCATCATAACAACTACCTGCCAACTGCATCAACATAACAACAAAAATTTAAAATTCCTCCAAGAATAAACAAAAAACAAATCTTACATAGTGCACTATGAAAAAACATTATTAATTTATTACTACACAGGGTAATTACCAGAGAGACGGCGACACCAGAGATACCAGAGAGACCAGCGGAATCAGAGACGGAGAGAGGGAGAACTCACCAATCAAGCACAGCGAGGCGCGGAATGAATGAGAGCACAATACCACCGAACAGAGATCGAAGAGGGGACTGAATGAGAGCACGAAGTGAGAGCCGAGAGGAGCAGAGGCGCGGACTGAAATGGTGCAAGACAACCGAACAGGACCAGAGCAGGGCAGCGCTACCAGGGAGCAATGTAGTGCGAGGACGACTTGTTGGGGGTTGGGGATTTGGGGGGCGGTGACTGGAGAGAGACGGAGAGACCAGAGAGAGAGAGTTGAGAGCAACGGAACAGAGACGCCAGATTTGTTGGGGGTTGGAGATTTGGGGGCCGGTGACCGGAGAGACGGCGCGACCAGAGAGGAGAGACGAGAGTATAGAGGAGAGACGACGAAGACGATGAGATCGAATCGCGCGGTGGGTTTGCTTGGTTAGGGCTTTCGGTGGCTTTCGGTGGTGGGGAGGACGACGAGGGGGGGTTTTGGAGGGGTAAAGAGAAATCTCGAGATTTGTTGTCACAAATCTCGAGATTTGATGAACGGGTATAACAAAATAAAGTTTTGGTGGGAATGTTGGCGCCATTTTTTAGAGACGGAATTTAATCCCGTTTCTAATTCCGTCTCTAATTCCGTCTCTGATCTTTCTCAAATCCGTCTCTGAATGGTTCCGTCTCAATTCCGTCGCTAACTTTTTTATTTAGAAACGGAACTTATTTCCGTTTCTAATTCCGTTTCTGATTTGAGAACTTATTTCCGTTTCTAATTCCGTTTCTGATTTGCTGTTTTTTTGTAGTGAATAAGCACACAACAATTGTTTGGGTTTTGTTAATTGTGTTTGGGCTTCTTTTTTAAAAAAAATTTTGTTAACACCGAATAAATGGCCAAAAGAAAATATTAAAAATATGAAAAAAATAACAGAAAAAATATCTAATTAGAATTGGCCTTATATCACTAAAATATAGTTAAAATTAAACTATTTGGATGGTTGGTTGCACTTAAAAAATTTAGGCCTTGTTTGGTTCGGGGGAGTATTAGATGTGGGAGTGAGAGGGAAATTCTAACTAATCTTGTTTGGTTGACTTTATAATAACAACTTCATTGGAAATTATCTCCCAACTCACTTACACAAGGGGAAGATAGCCCTTTCACCCCCTAAGAGAGTTATCTCTCAGAGGAGAAATTGACAAAATTACCCTTCTTAAATCCCCTTTCTTGGTCAATTCCTATGTTTGAAGGGTAATTTGTCAATTCATATATTTTATTATTTTTAAAATTTGCAACTTCCATGTAAGTTCAAAGTTGAACCAAACATGATAATATGAACTTCTTTGTAAGTTAGCACCTATGAGTTAATTCCCCTGCAAGAAAATTTTCTTCTAAGTTGGCAAAAATGAACCAAAGCAAGGCCTTAATACTTCTGATATATTGCAAATGAGTCCTTATCTTTATCTACCACCTCATTGTTGTGGCCTTTGTTTGGAAGCAGTGGAGTCAGTTGATCATTTGCTAGGTGGGCTGTATTTTCGTGAAGAAAATTAGGCAAGAATGACACTTCTCACTAATGGCAAGGTCATGCTCATCTGATCAAGAGTAACTGACCTTTCCTACAGAATCTGCAACAAGGGGAGACCAACAAATAACTCAAAATAACGACCATGGCCACTATGCAGAGCCGACCCTGACATTTTTGAGGCCTAGAGCGACATGAGAAATGAGGCTATTTGTATTCTTATTTTTTATAAAAAAATTATTTTACTTAGTTAAATTATTTTTCATATGCTCACACTATTATTAGATTTATATAATTTTATAATTTTATGAATTGCACATTTTCTTTTTATATAGAGAGTTTTGTTTTTGAAAAATGGTGTTTTTTCAAAAAAATAAAATAAAATAAATATAGAAAATGTGCAATATATATTTAAAGATGATCAATACGGATTATAAAAAAAGTTAATTATTTTTTTACTTTAAAAAAAGTTGTTTTGACTTAAGTGGGAGTTGAATTCATGACATCCTCAAACTTTGTCTTTTAGCAAGTGATGCCTCTACCATTATATAATGCTAATCTTTTTTTTGGTGATCGCTAAATTTTTAATCAAAACGTCAATTAATTTCTAGAAAAAGAAAATGTTAGCTTTGTTAATTTATTACAATTGCGCAAATAATCATGCCGTTAAGTTTATCTATATTACTAATGTTTTTAATCAATACAAATCATTGATTACAGTAGCCACATATGACGAGATTCATCTAAGTGGGGACCCTTCACAACGTCACGTAATTATCGAGCCAACCACATACACCAAAAGATAAACTAAAAAAAAATAATCATAAATACATATATAATAGTATTACATTAGACAATTTGGGAGCTTATTATGTGGGTGGGGGTCTGGGGCGGTCGGCCCCCGCCCACCCCTAGAATCGGGTTGGCACCATAGATGGTATGGTTGGAATGTTATATATATATATATAGAGAGAGAGAGATTTAGATCCAATGGATATGATAGGTTTTTGGTACTTGTGCATACATTTAAGTATCATTAATATGACTATTAAATTGACAATTTGATTTCAATTCAATGGTAAAAAATTTAAATCACTATAGATAGTGATTTAAAAAGATCATCATGGTAGAATTTCCTTATAAATATAAGCGGCTTTTGTAACATTAAAGGTGACCTTAAGGGAAAGGAAATACATATTTATAGACAATGCTTACACATGTATGGACTTGGTCAGTATGACTCATTCCCACTCTTACTTACATGCACCTACTTCACTAATTAGTAACTACCCATGTACAAACATAGTGCACATTTAATTAATTACCCAACTCCATCACTTAGAAATTAAAAACATCACTTGGACTAAAAACACTTTAATTAGATTTGAGTTATATTCTCCAACATTACCGCTTGATTCAAATTTCTTAAAAATAAAAATAAACATATCAAATTACTTCTACGAAGCACATCTCTTCGAGCAATAAAAAAAAAAAATTAATACTAATTTTTATGAAGCACTTGTCTTCGAAATGATGATGCTCTTGTCATCACCCTTTTTGGAGTACTTGTCTCCGAATAACTTTGTGATGCGCTTTTATAACAATATTGTTGAATGGAAGTGGAACTATCCTTTTAAAGCTTGCCTTTTTATCTTTCATTTTCAAAGTTTAGGAATGTAATTTATTACATTTCTATGTACTAATTATAGGTTAGGTTTGGGTATTATCACTTATAAAATCAAATCAAATGTGAATGGAATTATTCATAGTACTTTGCCTAGTCATAAATGAAAGCAAATTGAGCTGAAAAAAGAAAATCAATATTAGTTAAGTGTGAAAGAAACTATAAAAGCAAATAAATACAATGAAGAGAAGTTCATTCTTCCCATAATTCTCGGCAGTGTCTCCATTTAGAATGGCAATCTATTGTTTATTCTTCTCTTTAGAACGATCTAATGCTTCTGCCTCTGTTGCTCTCTGTTAATAATCTTGTATTAAAATAATCAGCAGATATGTATCTGATTCTAATGTGTGTTTGGTGTCAAACATCGCCGAATAAATGTCAAGCATAGAGATGTAGAAATTGAGTCTTCAACCAGATCGGTCACGAAAATGATTGTTAACATGAAATATTGTTCACTAATTCTAATATGTAAAAAAGCTCTCTAAAAAAACTTTAGTGAGATAGATGATGCATCACTTGCCAAAAGGAAAAGTTTGAGGATGTTTTGGGTTCAACTCTTATTGAAGTCAAAAAAAGAAGAATATAAAAAAAACTGTCTCTAGTTTTGTGACCAAATTTCTATTAGGACTAGTTGGCAATTTTTTTGTTTAGGTTCATCTCTGAAATCAATGTCATCTTCATGTATTTTCATTGGGTCTGTTGTCTATTAATTGTGAGGTTCATAGTTGATATACCCTAGCTAGTTTGGGTTTTCATCTAATGGACGATGACTACAATTCCAACTCAAAAAAGGCCTCAATTATTTTTGTGCTAGAATTCTAGAATAGAAATGCCAAACTTGGCTTTGTGATTGCAAATGATTGAGACAAAAATTTATTGAAATTAATGATGTGAAAATCAAAGTAAACTGTCATTATCAATGATTAATAGAAAAGAAAATTTTTTCATTTCAATAGAACATTTTTTATAAGAAATCAATAGAAAAAATTTGAAGGATTACCATACACAAATTATTTTATTAGAGGCTTATATTCATCACCAATAAATTAAGCCGTTGTGACAACCAATATTATTCCTTTATTATTACATAGATGAAGCAAAATAATGATACTCCAAATGAAAAGACGAGGAGTACTGCTCATACTTGTTCTAATGGTTAAATTGATTAAATGAAGGTGATGTGCTAACATGTCAACTTGGAGGTCCCATTGGCAGCGGCGGTGGCAGAGCCAATTCTCTTCGGCTAAAACCATTGCTCATCGGCAAGCGAACAATAACCAATATCATGATCATGGCAATCACAGTTAGCAAAGCCTTAAAGATGAAGCCTTCATGGTTTCTTGCCATATCTTTGGTTGAATATGGATGCGTCTGTAATATGGTGTAGATGTAATGATCCAAATCAATGTTTTAAATATACAAAAGTTCTTGTATATATACATGTTGAAGGCTAGTGCGTTGTCCATGAAATGCATAGCACAATAGCCATCCATAACTTACATTTTCCAAGAATAGCATTTCAGTATAAAAAAGGTTAGCTTTTGACTAACATATTAGTAAATCATCTATATATTAGTAAATCATCTATATATTAGTTGTCTTAAAAAAGTAACTAAACTACATTAACTAACATACATAACGAAACATTTTAAAAATATTATATCAAATATTAAATGAACTGTTACTGAAAAAGGCAACCCTGATAATATTCTAATGTTGACCCATCAAATGATGTGAGAAATCATTAATTCTTAGTACTACTACTACATGGCTAGCTATGAGATAGTAGTGTACCTCATAGATTCACAATTTGCCTCGAAAATAGAAATTTACAATTTAATTAGCTTCAAATAAAAAAGAAAAAAAGTAATTTTAGATTTTTTGGATCAAATGGTAGGATACCCTGGGGCCTCTTACGCGTAATATTTTACTAAGTTTATACATTTATACTTTATTTTTAGTAGGTGTATATAAGTTTTGGTCGAAAGTTGCTACTTACATTATTGTTCAAATGAATTTTTGATATATTAAAATGACATTTTTTTTTTCTGAATTATGTCGTGCAAATTTATTTGTTTCAAGAGGAACTTCATTATCATCCAGAAGGATTCTTAGTTAGTCAAGGGATTATATATATGTACCCGGTTGTATAATGACAATAGAACTCCTACGCTATTTTAACACCAAATTGAAGTGAAAATTTGTCTTTTAAAGCAATACTTTTACATGGCATCAATTTACTCTGAATGTTTTGTGCAACTATATTTACTCATTGGATTTTTTTGGTTTTTTTTGACAATTGTTACTTGTTGATTTTACTTATTGATCATTCGCATTTTGCACTTTTTTGGTTCAGGGTGAAGTATGAGAAATGTTACTTGTATTGGGTCATATGGTTTTTGCCAATCTTAAATACTCAAATTATTCTTTATTTACATTGCAACAAGGCAATGTTTCAAATTAACGTTCTTGTCTATGTTATTGTTGTTGGATTTTTTTAAAAAACTCTGTGTCTGGCGCCGTAGCGCCAGCACCAGAATAACCACTATTTCTTGAAGCGTCGGGTGGGCGCCTCAGCGCTCAAAATGAATAGGTGCGAGTTTTTGGATGTTATTTGATCCGTTTTTGTCCGTTTCTTCTCACCAATTCACACCAAAACTCACATCTTGGTGGATAGACACTAAATCCCTTAGTTTTCTATAAATTAAAAGGAATCTGGTACGTACTAAACACTTTGAGATAGATATTGAAATACATTAAGATATATTGAAACACAAAAGTCTTTTGAATCAAAGTGTATTCTTGAGTTCATAGCATCATTCTCTCAAAGTTCTACAAAGAATGTTCTTGGTTGGAGTTGTGTTACACACACATCATCCAACAACCATTAGAGACTTGATTGTATCACGAAGGCAAGTTTTGACTTTCCCATTGTGTGTATGCGGTTTCGACCAGTAGGGAGAAATCTTGTCTAAAAGTGAGCGATTATGCGCCTTAAGTCTTTGTTTGGTTTTTCCATTCTCATCTTGCATTTTCTGTCCGAAGCTATTTGTTCCAACAATTTTTAGACAATATCTTCTTCATCAATGGCTTCATCGACTTCGGATGAAATTGCGCAAACAAATGAGAATGGTGTTTCGATAGTGACAACTTCACTCGATGGCAAGAGAAAGTGATGTTCTTTCTCACACCTCTCAAGTTGGCATACATCCTTGGTGATGCGCTTGAGACCCTCCCTGAATCAACTCCGAATGATTCAAATAAAGTGGTGGATCGATTATTAAGGTTTGTGATATATCGAGATTTAAAGATCCAGGTATGAGATATGATGCATTAATTACTTAATTCAGTGATCACGTGTTGAAGACACAATTCGTTTGTCTTATATAACCACACGTATGCATATTGTTTGATCATGGAATGACTCCAGCATCATGAGTGCTTTAATGCATTTCAATTTTATTGATGAGTAGTTATACACAAAAACATTGCCGAGGTATATGAAAAAGGTATTAAACTATTGCATGTGTCGATATAATATATACATGTTATACATTGATGTTGATGCAAGTATTTTTAATATTTCAAATTATGTACTGCAAATATGTTCACATATATATATATATGATGGTGTTGGATTCTTTGATTTAAGTATATTCAAAGCATATAGATGATGTTTCGATCTCGGATATCTAGAAGAATTTTTCACAAATTTTCTTCTAATGACGTTAATATTGAGATTTTAAATCTTGTTGTAATGCATGACATCAATATCATTGAAATTAATATGATTCATATGCTTTTGAGGATGATAGATAATTAATTATCATATACAAACTGATGATGTGCCTTATATTAAGGATAGTGCATATATTTATGGATATATTAGATATATAGTTTGTGCAATTAATGCTTATGAAATCATATCATAGGAATCTAGAAGAGTTGTGTCGAGATTCTTTTATTGGGAATAGTTATGGAATCTAGAAGATTTGGTTTCAAAATCTTCTAATGAACAATGAATCCTTTTACTACGAATGATAAAGTAAGGAGAAGTAAAAGACAAATGATGGATAAATCTTTGCAAGTGTCTAGATTAACTTATTTAGTTGAAGGAAGCATATGGGAAGTTAAGAAACAAACAAGATTTGTCCTTAATTTGAAATGTGATCATGTTTCGTTTCAACATAATTCTTCATCAAGGGATGCTTTGGTTTTTTTTTTTTTTGGAAAGAATCGATCATTGATGAAATGATCGATTCAATATATTGAATTAAACTTGAGTTTTACTGATCTTTTACCAAGATCAAAGGAAATATAGAGATATGAGTATTCAAAGGGAATTAAATGCCAATATAACTATAAATAATAAGTTCAAGGCTTGTTCGGTGGCTAAAGGCTACAAACAAAAGCATGTCATTGATTACTTTGATACTTGTATACATTTTGCAAGAGTTACATCCATTCGGGTGTTAATATGCTAGGAAAAATGGTTGTTTCTTGGGGACCCAAAGAAACAATGATTCATAGTAGAATCAGATTTTAGTGCCCTAGCAAATGCAAAGAATCAGAATGACCTAGAAACTTATTAATGGAAATATCATTATGGAACAAGTTATGTCCAGATATAGTGATCAATTGTGATAAAAAGTGAATGTTTATAAAGTAGAGAGCAAGACTTATAATGGAAGTCTAGACATATAAGTCTAAGACATAACATTTTGAGACAGTTACTCAAAAATGAGGTTGTCACAATTGATTACGTGGAATCTAACAAGAATTTAGCGGATCCATTAATAAAGAGAGATATGATGTCTCAGACATAAAAAGGAATGAGACTTAGGCTTGCCTAATTCGACCGTCACTTGATGAGAACCCAACTTAATTCTTGAAAATACAGAATAAGTTCAATGTGGTACTAACAAGTCAAGTGAAGATTACGAAAAACTCGAGAATTTATATTATAAGAGGTCCCTTCTTGGTTCTAGTGTTGGTTCTACATGACGGAGGTTGACAATTAGGTCTTAATAAGTCGAATAGAGTGACTCGCAGATTCACTTAAGTAGACTTACCTATATGGGTGTAGAATTGTGGCCGCTTCTTATGAGCCTGACTCTAGAGCACTTAAAAAAGACGGGATTTGCATAAGGCCATAATGTGCAATCACCAGAACACTCTTACTTACATGAAATTGGTATGTGTGATATTTTCGATTTTGTCGCATGTGTTTTTGGTTCAAGATCCGTTCACTATAGTACCTGATGAAACTTTGAAGCGTTTGCACTAAGTGAGAAGTTCAAGTCCAAAAGACATTTCTCATTTATGTATCGATTCAGGAATGATGCTATATGTTTTTTGGTTGTGTTATTTCTTAAGTGTTGTAATTCTCAATTCATATGTCAATATAATTTGAAAATGGGGGGAAATTGCTAGATTTAAAAAAAACGCTATGTGTCTGGCGCTGTGGCGCCAGCACAAAAATAGCCACTGTTTCTGGCGCTAAAGCGCCGGGTCGGCGCCTCAACGCTCAAAATGAATAGGTGCGAGTTTTTGGATGTTATTTGGTTCATTTTTGTCCATTTCTTCGCACTAATTCACACCAAAACTCACCTCTTAGTGGATAGACACTAAATCCCTTAGTTTTCTATAAATTAAAGGGATTTAATACGTACTAAACACTTTGAGATAGACATTAAAACACATTGAGATATATTGAAACACAAAAGTCTTTTGAATCAAAGTGTGTTCTTGAGTTCATAGCATCATTCTCTTAAAGTTCTTCAAAGAGTTTTCTTGGTTAGAGTTGTGTTACACACACATCATCTAACAACCATTAGAGACTTGATTGTATCATGAAGGCAAGTTTCAATTTTTTCATTGTGTGTACGCGGTTTCGATTGGTAGAGAGAAATCTTGACTAAAAGAGAGCGATTACGCGCCTCAAGTCTCTGTTTGGTTATTCCATTCTCATCTTGCATTTTCTGTCCGAATGTACTTATTCCAACAATTTTATCAGGCAATAATCATGCATCTATCAAAAGCTAAGTTTTTTTGCACATCTATTCCTTGGTGACAAAATATCTACACTTTTGACATACATTTCAAAAGATTTGCACTTATGACTCATTTGAGTGGTCAACTCAGACTTTTTGGCCATGTATATAAATTAGGACAAGCATAATTGTGATGTCTGAAAATTTCATAAACTTGATTAGACGACTAATTAAATATTTTCGAATTTAAATTGAGATTTAAGTATCCGAGGTGAGACCCGCGTGTTATGGATCAGAGACCATAAGTTTAAAAAATTATTTTTGTGTGCCGCATGCCTATTTGATGTATTATACACTATTTCGTCGCAAAATTGACTTAAATTAGGGCTGAGACGTGGTGTACGAATATTTCAAAGCGTGTTGAGAAATTTTCTCAATTTTTGACTCACATGAGTCATGGGGTAGCGTGCACGCCTAAGTGTACTCGTTGGTGCGCACGATGAAATGATAAACGCATGAATATAGACAATTAATAAATAAATTGGTGGGTGCCTAGTGACACGCAAGGTCGAGGGTGACACACGGGAGATGTATAATAGTGTGCATGCCTGAGGGTGGTTGTTGGCGCACACAACGAATTATAGGCGCAAAATACATAATTATCTATATATTTATATATATAGTTAGATATAAATATATAAAAATGAATCTTAAAGTTTAAATCAAATTAAAATATACAAGGATTTACCTCGAGATACGTGTTACGCTTGAGTCGAGATGATGAATAGTGTGTACGGTGGGTGGTTTGCATTGTTATGCCTCGATAAACGTGTAGCATTATTAAGGCCCATCTCACTAAATCCCGACTTAGCTTAATTCCCCTAATTAGGCATCTAATTTACTAAATTAACTTCAACCTCAAAATAATTTTTATTTCAATCCTTTATAATGCTCCAAAACTAAATTTATATCCTCAATCAAACTTAGTTCATGATTTATTTAATCGGAGCAAATATCCATATTTTGTAAAAGTTTCGTCAGCACATCCCCTAAAAGTGTCATGTCAAAAAAAAATCCACCTAATAGACAGTAGAATAGGGGGAAGCCTAGAAGGACTCCCAACTTTCCGTAGTTCAAAATATATATATATATATATATATATATATATATATATATATATCGATTTAAAACAATTAAACAAACTTACAATCTCTGATACCTTATTTACAACTTTACAAACAAAAAATAAACTGAAACTGAATCAAAAACTTCTCAACTTACTTCACACTAATTTAGGAGACTCACATAACTTATTTAAAAGTATTTTAAGACCTACCCTCACTCGGAACCCAAAAAAATTACTTATAACATGATTACAACAAGAATTAAACTGTAAAAACTTAAAACGTATCACCAAGATCTTCGAGTCTTGACCATTTTTTCTTGTCTCCATTGAGAATCTGTTATCATAAAAAACAACTTGAAGATGTCAGGTAAGTAAACTCCTACAAAAGTTCCATATACATGTAATCAATGTTCTATGGTCCCCAAAACCCAACAAAGGTAAAATAAATACATACTGATATAACACACGAGTTGGCTCCACAATCTCATAGGTAGTCGACTAGTACCTCCTTGCCCTTGCCCTTGTTCGTTGAAGGATCTGCACTTAATTACCTAACAAATACAGTGACGAGTCCAGTTAGTAAAATCCTAAGAGAAGTCCACACAATATTCATGAAATAAAACTGATAAACTACGAGACATGCGAATATAACACCTGGCAATAGTATGTCATATTCCCATGAATATAAGCTGCTCACGACAAGCAAAAGCCTGAAATAAATAAACATCATATACCAATTAAACATATTTAGAAATAAAACATTAATCAGTAAACATCCGTATAATCACGAGAAAACCCTGACCTATACCAGCCAGTAATCGATAAATCGAATATGAACCACATATATACTTACAGGCTTACAATGGCTAAACCCCAACTTCTAGTAAATGGCAAGGTCCCTTCCCGACGCTGTTACACATCAGGACCACCCTAATCCCTCCAGATAGTCGTATATATATTCTACTGAAATCGACATGAGCATTATCATAAGTAAATTGTGCATGCAATTTAGCCACAACCAATATATACGCACACCAAAATAGGGTTGAAAACCCCATGTGTGCCCACCAGCAGTCACACATGAAAAGCGAAATCAATAAACCAAATCATAAATTATGTGGGCATTCGAATGGGTTTACGTACCTCAATACGCGCTTCGACTCCCCCGGACACCTATATTTGACCCGACAAGCTCCTCGATAACTGAGCTATGGTCCCTTAAGTCCCTGAAGTCAGTTAAGTGTGTTTATTGTGTATTCAAATTGGTTGAATATGTTTCAAATTGATCTTCCCAGACTAGCCCTAAAGACTAAATTAAGTCTCAATTTCAGTCTTATGTTACAATGCATTTTTAGGCATGCAATGATCCAAATCTTGAAATCCTCCACCAACACAAAGATCTTCGGTGTTTATCTTAGCTTTCCGAAAAGTTTTAGTTTGCAAAACTCCGATTTAAAACGAAAGAGATATCATGATTCTACTAAACATAGCTATAATTGGAACCTAATCTGACCAGCGGATCTAGAAAATCTATTCCTCCCAATCAATATTCCCAAAAAAGGTGATTTTTGGTCACAAGGTAGAAAACATATCAAATACAATATACTAAAAAGATCAACTCATTTGCACAAGTAGTTAAGGCGTTATACCTTTAACAAATTTAATTTCAAGATTTTTCTTCTGAATTCCAGCACCTATTTATAGAGCACTTTTGGACATCAAAACAGTTGAATTACAACATCTCTAGTTAAGAATAGTTGTTACCCTTTGAGTAAGCTTTCAAATGCCACCAGTTTGGGTTGATTTGGATCTAAAATGAGCAAGTTATGACAAAATTACATAGACTAATTCCTAATATAACATGGAAAATTCTAGTTCTGGTCTTGCAACTTCAAGAATTCATATCTTTATGATTTCAAATCCAAATTAAGTTTGGATTATCAACTTCAAATGAGGAATCCAAATATACAAAACAATTGCAAATATTCAATCATCTACCCTTTGGAATTAGCCGAAAATAAGAAATGATTTTAATCTTACATAAATAGATGTGTACCTAGTTGATGTAACACCTAGCTTGAGAAATTCTCACAAATCTTCCATGGATTCCTTCTCTCCATCAACTACCTTCTTCTCTAGAAATTTCTCTTGATTCATAAGTTGAAAATGCATGTGTTGATCTTATATATTAAGGTAATATTGATTCCTAGCCATTGATCTCCATGTATTTACGTATCTCGAAGCTCATATAATGATCCACACCTTGACATGTATCCCACTAACTCCCTCTAACCCAATCAAAGTGACACAAATTTACTACTCACATGGTTCCTAGATGTGTCAACGTGTATCTCTAGGACAATCTTATGGTTTCTAATTTAAATAACCAAACTATAGGCATTGATTTATTTGATTTAATTACATTAGCTTAGACCCATTATAATATATATGGTTAGTGTTTTATTCACAAAATTGACAAATTTTGTGATCCCACTAACCCTTGAAAACCCTGCACTCGATGCCCCGCGTCTCGGCACGAAATTTGAGGTATGCCACAGCCTATTGTTTTAATTGAAGTTTACTTGGGCTATGGTCACATTACCCATTTTAATTGATTAACTATTCATCCTGACATGAATTAGTCAAGTTTCCTAGTGTAACAGTAGATCGCCTATTCGACACCCGCATTGACATGCCTTTTGAGGTGAACACTCGTCACACAAACTCGCCCGATAGCAACATACACACATGCGGTGCAATATAATAATAATAATTTTTTAAACACCACATATATACAACCACCATCCATAAATAACATATATCCTCGGTTCTTATGTCCGAGTGAATCGAGTTGTCCACGTAACGCCCGAATTACAATCGTTAGTCTCCGAGATTAACGTTAATCCTAGTTTAATTAACTAGGGCCATAACAATTCTTCCCAACTAGGAGAATTTCGTCCTCAAAATTTGAATCTCGAGTAAACTTTGACGTAACTATCCTATCCCCGTGTGACCACGCCTCACACCTTGATAGTCCCTTTATACATTCCCTTGAACACCTCCAGTACTCTATTACATGGATCGTAGTGTTACCCTGAGACATAGGCGCGAGTTGCCGAGGTGGTCAAAATTAATCACTTTCTTCACAACATCCCCGCAACCTATTCTTAGTTCGATTTCTATGTTCAAGTCTCCCTAACCCAGTTACCTAACACCAGTAACTGTAAACCTCTCCTATCATGTATCCCAACGTAATAGTCCTAACCAACCATCACATACCATGAAAATCCCATGTAATGCCACGACTTACTCGTACTCACCATGAAAATCTCATGCCATGCTACAACCTATCCTTACACACCATGACAATTCCATGTCATGCTATGACCTATGACAATCACATGCCATAATACAATAATTTATCATGCATACATGAACTTAAGCTGTAATGATTAAAAATTTAAAAATTCACATACCCCTGAACCCGCTGTTGGGACATCTCCCGGCCTGGCTCAGTCACCACGTGCATTGGCTCTCGAGTGTGCATCAGTGTCACTACTGCTGGAGTCACTGATCTCTTGGGACAATCTCTCTTGATGTGCTCCTTTTGTCCACACTGCCAACATGCAGTCGAATAACCATATTCTGACCTCCGGCCTTGACTTTGCAATCTCTAGTCCCTGCCTCCCTAGTCATGTACCCATCTCAGCGGCCGTGCTGGTAATGCGGGTACAACAAAAGCTCTAGCTATCTGATCATCATCCATACGGTCTATACCGTACTGTCCATCCTCTCTATCATCCCGATCTTTCTATCTCTTCTTTCCAGTCTGTACCTTAAACCCAGTAATACGCCTTCTCTCTCTGCATCAAGAAGGTCTTGTGTGCCAAAGCTCGATCAAATATTTCCTGCAAAGTGCGAGTTCTAGATGACACTACTGCCTCAGCAATCCTATCATCAACTCCTCGTGTGAAGTAGTATGTTTGTAGTCACTCAATCCCTGCCACATCCATAGCAAACATAAGTAAATACCGAAATTGCTCCATATACAGTATCAACGTCCGACTACCCTATCTCAAGGTCAGAAACTCCTCCTTCAATCTCAACCTCACCTCCATGGGTATATATTGGTCGTAGAAAGACTCTCTGAACTCAACCAGCGTCGTTGGCTCTGGATGAATATCTGTATATGTAGTCCACCAGACTGCTACATGACCTCTCAAGCATGTTCCAGAAAGACGCGCCTGAATGCTCTAATTGTTCCTCATCAACTTATGGAAACGCTTACGAGACACTATCAACTTCCCTGCCGCCTCCGCCTCCGTAGAAGAAACCTTACTGGAACTTCAAGAACTCCCTCAACATTTTAGCCTCTAGGGCCAAAACAAATCCTGACGTAGTAGCAGTCGTCTACTCTGTAGTCGTGGGTGGATGCGTAGGAGTCGACGTCTCCAGGGGAATAACAACAGCTGTAGCTTTCTCTGCTAGTGTCTCTGTAGCTACTCTCTCCAATGGTGTCTAGGGTAAAATCGGGGCGACTGCTGTCCCTGTACGTGCAATAACTACTATTGAGTCTCAGGGCTACAACAGCCATAGAAAGTGCAGTCAGTGCAGAGGTCTGATCCTGAAATAATTGTAATACCTCGGCCATCTAAGTCTTCTGAGCCGAAAATCGATCCTCTACACTCTCTATAATAAGAGAATCCCTAGCCGCATCGCTAGTCTGTCCAGTCTCACGAGGTGTACCAGTTTGTCCGTCCATGATCTGCATCGTGAAGCGTGCTCCGGATCAACCTCGATATATATAGACATATATCATATATATAACAAAATATAACATCTATATAAACCTATCACTACCAATCTCAAGTCTGCTTCCCAACTAAGGTTCTAAGTCATGATCATCGAGTTTCCACATTTAAGGTTTATTTGTTTCAGTTTTATTCTCTTTCCTTTAAACTACTCTTGATGCTTCCTCGAAACCTCGCTCTGATACCAAACTGTGGCGGCCCCAAGTTTCAGGCTGCCTTGCTACCCGCCATGTCGCATCCTACCTTAGCAAGCCTTGCCACGTCATGACCCGCTTATCCATGACGTTACGCGACCTACCTGGCTACTTACACTTTTCCATTTATTCCTAGCCGGTTAATCAATTTATCAAGTTATAATGAAATTTTACAGCGGAAGTCTTAATTTAAGTAAGTTATACAATATTCAACAATCCTAAGTAGTGGAAAACCTGACAAAAGATACCATGTATATATCAAGGCGAGTTAAGTATAACAAAAGTCTCATATACATGTAATCAGTGTTCTATGGTCCCCAAAACCCAAGAAAAGTAAAATAAATACATACTGATATCACACACGAGCTGGCTCCACAATCTCAGAGGTAGTCGACCAATACCTCCTTACCCTTGCTCATTGAAGGATCTACGTTTAGTCATCCAACAAATATAGTGACGAGTCCAGTGAGTAAAATTCCAAGAGAAGTCCACACAATATTTATGAAATAAAACTGATAAACTACGAGACATGCGAATATAACACTTGGCAACATTATGTCATATTCCCATGAATGTAAGCAGCACACGACAAGCAAAAGCAGTAGCCTGAAGTAAGTAAACAACATATACCAATTAAACCAGCTCAGAAATAAAGCATTAATCAGTAAACATCCGTATAATCATGAGAAAACCCTGACCTACACCAACCAGTAATTGATAAATCAAATAGGAACCACATACATACTTACAGGCTTACAATGGCTAAACCCCAACTTCAGTAAACGCCATGGTCCCTTCTCGACGTTGTTACACATCAAGACCACCTTAATCCCTTCCGACAGTCGTAGATATATTCTACCGCCATTAACACGAGCACTGTCACAAGTAACCCGTGCATGGGATTTTACCACAACCAATATATACATACACCAAAATAAGAGTGAAAACCCCTTGTGTGCCCACCAGCAGTCACATATGAAAACCAAAATCAATAAATCAAATCATGAATTCTGTAAGGCATTCCAATGGGTTTACGTACCTCAACACGTAATCTGACTCCCCTGAACACCAGAATCTAACCCGACAAGCTCCTCGATATTCAAGTTACGGTCCCTTAAGTCCCTGAAATTAGTTAAGTGTGTTTATTATGTATTCAAATTGGTTGAATATGTTTCAATTTGATCTTCCCAAATCAGCCATAAAGACTAAATTAAGTCTCAATTTTAATCTTATGTTACAACACATTTTTTGGCATGAAATGATCCAAATCTCGGAATCCTCTACTAGCACAAAGATCGTTGGTTTTTATCATAGCTTTTCGAAAAGGTTTAGTTTGCAAAATTCTAATTTAAAACAAAAGAGATGTCATGATTCTACTAAACATAGCTCTAATTGGAACCTAATCCGACCAACAGACTTAGAAAATTTATTCTTCCCAATCTATATTTCCAAAAAAGGTGATTTTTGGTCATAAGGCAGAAAACATACCCAAATACAACATACTAAAGATCTGCTCATTTGGATAAGTAGTTAGGGAGTTATGCCTTTAGCAAGTTTAGTTTCAAAACTTTTTGTCTGAATTCATGCACCTAATTGTAGAACACTTTTGAACATGAAAACAATTGAATTACAACATCTTTAATTAAGAAAAATTGTTACCCTTTCAGTAAGCTCTCAAATGCCACCAGTTTGGGTTGATTTGGATCTAAAATGAGTAAGTTATGACCAAATTACATAGGCTAATTCTTAATATGACATGCAGAATTCTAGTTTTGGTCTTACAACTTCAAAAATTCATATCTTTATGATTTCAAATCCAAATTAAGAACTTCAATATAGCTGGATTATCAGCTTCAAATGAGGAATGGAAATATATAAACCAATTGTAAATATTCAATCATCTACCTTTTGGAATTAGCTAAAAACCAAAAATGATTTCAATCTGACATAAATAGATGTGTACCTAGCTAGTTGACATACCACCTAGCTTGAGAAATTCTCACCAACCCTCCATGGATACGTTCTCTCCATAAACCTCATTCTCTAGCAAGTTCTCTTGGTTCATAAGTTGAAAATGAAAATGGTTTATTTGCATGTGTTGACCTTATATATTAAGGTAATATTGATTCCTAGCCATTGATCTCCATGTATTTACGTATCTCGAAGCTCATCTAATGATCCACACCTTGAAATGTATCCTACGAGCTCCCACTAACCCAATCAAAGTGACACTAATTTGCAACTCACTTGGTTCCTAGATGTGTCAACACGTATCTCTAGGATAATCTCATGGTTTCTAATTTAAATAACCAAACTATAGGCATTGATTTATTTGGTTCAATTACGTTAGCTTAGGCCCATTAGAATATATATGGTTAGTTATTTTATTCACCAAATTGACAAATTTTGTTATCCCACTAATCCTCGACTACCTAGCACTCGATGCCCTGCGTCTTGGCACACAATTCGAGGTACGCCATAGCCTATTATTTTTATTGAAGTTTACTTGGCCTATGGTCACATTACCCATTTTAATTGATTAACTAGTCACCCCGACATGGATTAGTCAAGTTTCCTAGTGTATGCGTAGTTCGCCTATCCGACACCCGTGTTGACACGCCTTTCGAGGCAAACATTTGTCACACAAACTCACCCGATAACAACATACACACATGCTGTGTAATATAATAATAATAATTTTTTAAACACCACATATACACAACCACCATCCATAAATAACATATTTCCTCGGTTCTTGTGTCCGAGTCAACCGAGTTGTCCACGTAACGCTTGAATTACGACCATTAACCTTTGAGATTAACGCTAATCCTAGTCTAATTAATTTGGGCTGTTACATCAGTTGATGATAATGTAAATAAGCATTATATACATGTATCTCAAGTGTATCTCTAAAAATCCATACCCAAATTATGTATAAAAACATCAAGTATAATATAATAGATATAATTAAAATACCTATGATAGTAACAATGGAAGGGCCAGCTCTGAGGAAAACTCAGAGGTAGTCACCAATATTGGGCTCCTCACCCTTGCTACTATAGGACCTCCAATTATTACCAGTGATGGAGACAATTCCAATGAGTAAAGCCAGAAGAGATTCAATAGTACTTATGAATAACAAATTACAATAGTCTCTAAATCATGTTGATATTTTAAAAAAACTATAAATGAATGGTAAAGTGCATGATAAACAGACTAATCAAGTAAAGCAGTGAAAGTCAAGTGGCAAGGAAGCAAAATAGATAGACGAATAGGTAATCCTGTCCAAACTCCAGGTCATCAGACCAAAGCACAGCTTGAAGTCGACACAGCGGGCCTAAAGCCATTTCCAACTGCCCCAACAGGACTCTTTAGGCACTGCGGACTCCTCGAGTCATTTCCAACAATCCCTTTTAAACTATCAAGGTAAGCCACAACGACGCCAAATGCTTTATCCCCTGCATAGTCCTCAGCGAGAAGCCACGGTGATTCAGGATGCTTAACCGCGAGATAGCACAACTGGTGGATTAACTAGACCCTAGGTCACTTGGAATAAGAATGAAATACAAGTATGACATGCTTTTCGATAGATTAATAATAAGAAGTTGAAAAGAAATCATGTTGACGCTTTTACTGGTTTATTTACCTCGGATCCACGCTAATACGCTTTCTCGCAGCTCAAACGTGACCTCGAATTAACCCCTTGATGTCCAACTCTTGCTTGTTAAGTCCCTGACATCCCTTTTAGTTGGTTTTAGTGTGTTAGAGTCCATTTAACACTTTCTTAGTTTAGTATTTTTCATTTCAGTCCCATATTCATTGGTAGCAACTTGTTATTAACTTGATTCATTTGAAATGCCCCAAACTTGATGCCTAAACGCCTAGAAAAGAACACCGAAAGGAATCGAGTCTCAATTCCAGGGTCATTGAACATAATCCAGTGAAAAACTAATTTATAACTCAATTAAATGGTTTGAAATCAAGTTTTTGAAATTACGTCCATATATGGACTTGTTTGACATAATAGAATTTTCAAACCAAAACACGTCTCGAAAATGGTGCTAATTAACTTATAACGACATGAAAATTGGTGGGCAATGAAATAACATAGAAAACCATTGATTTGAAAAAATCGAGCTAAATCAGATGAGTGGAAAGCTTTGGAAAGTTGAAACCTAAAAATAAGCTCAAAATTTTTTACAAAAGAGCTATCCCCGTGAATGAACTCTAGCTTTCATCCAATTTTTGGCAAACTAAATGGCATAATTCTTGAAATCTAGTGATTCTAGGTTGTTTTTCTTTCTCTAAGCTTTCCAACGATATGTGGAGCATCAAAATCTAACTTAAAACGAGAATGTATGGTCGTTTTACGAAAACTTGTCGAGCTGTCCCGTTTGCAGAAATAGTAGCGCGCTATCTGGCCTAGATAGCGCGCTAACTGCATTGAGACTACATTTCAGCAGGTCAGGACTTGAGGTTCTTGCCCTCAAATCCCACCGAGGTCATCTCCATCATCCAAAACTCCCACAATGGGGTACAACCACTTCAAAAATAGCATGGATGAAAAATTTAATCAACAATATACATCATACTATTAAAATTAAACATGCATTTTGACATAAAAACTGAAGACAATCTTGAATTTTGTGATTTCATAACTTTATCAAAACAAACTCAAAATTTGAACTTCTTTATAGCAAACTTATTAGAATCTCGCGAGGAATTCGAATATGAGGTTTAATTTTGAAAATATGTACATTAAAAATCCCAACAAAATTGGTTTCATGCTTAAAACCCCAAACTTGGTCAAAACCTTCAAATTCGAAAATTAGGATTTGAGAACTCAATTTGACCTCATTTTGATTAAAACCAACATCAAAGAGAACCCCAACTTTATTTAAAATCAAAAGCGCTATGATTCAAAGCTCAAATTCACATCCACAAGATCAAAGAAAGCATGAATTAGTTACCTTGAGTTGAAGTTTGGTGTTTAGCTCTTGACCTCCCCTGAAGTGACTTTGATTTCCTCAAATTAAAACCTAAATCTTGAGATTCCTGCACCAATTCACTTCAGCCCTATATTTCTTGTTCATAACTATACATGGATTTGTATTGTAGAGACTAAATGTGGTTTTTATACTCTAAGAATTGTGTTGTCACATCTATAGATCACTTGATCTCATTAGCATCCCTAGATAGATCAAATGGCATCACGTTATCCTACCATCCACTAGCTTGCATCCACTAACACACACTTGTACACAAAGTCCTATTGAGATTGGTTATGACACACATCTCGAGGTGTATCAATGTTCATGGAAATACATTAGTAACTTAGTTGTTCTCATTCATGAACTATATGACTTAGGCTAGATAAATGTTCCTAAGTCAAATACTCCCGACATACTAAATACATATATTTGTACACTATCTTTGGTTATTATAAATTCATCTAAAGGCCAATAGATCATTTTAGACAAACCAATAATAATTGGCCTAACAAAAGTAAATGTATGCCATTTCATTTTTATATTTTTCTTCCTCATTAAACTTCAGTTATTTTAATTAGAACTTCATTTTTTAACTTAGGTAGTTTCATTAAGCTACAACCCTACCTATGTTATAATTTAACCTAAGTCTCATCCATGCACTAACCTACTCAACTGTCTTCGCGCGCACACCCCGAGGTCGATGCCACTCTTAGCTCGCAAATTCTGATGCTAAAGTATTTAAAATTGTGTGTGCAAATATAGATAGGCATAGTACATGCATCAAACACAAGTAAAATTATTTAATTATTAACCCGATGTTGATGCTTGAGTATTGACCGAGTTTGGCAGGTAGGACTGGCTGCCAGGTCACGGTCCTATAGAGAAATGTGATTAGGACTAGTATTTTTCGGGTCGTCAAAGTCTGAATACATGGAGACAAGTAATTGCATTTCCAAAATAACGAGAAATTTATTTAGCAAAGTAAAACCCTTTTATTACTATTTAAGGTTTATAAATAGGTTGGCCGACCCAAGAATAAATCTAAAATAGTAATAAAAGTCTAATGCATGTTCGCCGAAAAACTTGTGTGTCTTGGATCTTCCATGTTTTACAGTCTATCTGGTCAGGAAATCTAGCCCCGAGTCGCTTTCGTGAGCCATAGAATTAACAAGCTCGTTTGGAATGACATGAATGCATGACCAAGAATGATGCAAAATGCAATGCAGACTAAAAACAAATGCAGGTACAAAGATAAAGTTTCATAAATAGTAAAGACCACTGTAGGGTTTACTTACAACCAAGCCAAGTCAAAATTTTGGGAAGCCTCACACAACGTTCCCTCAGCATCTACGTACCTCCACATATCCTATTAAATCATAAAATCCAATATTTAGAGTTAAAACACTATTTAATACTTCAAAGTCATATTTCAACTTACAATGGGATTAAAATCCCCTAACAACTTTTTTCGACTATTTAAAGTCTCTGAAAGTACCATCACACCTCTTTTCCATGTCTTTGAACCTCTAAATAGGTTCTAAACCATTTATTAAAATCCAAATAGTCTTAAATACTTATTTAGCTTTATAATCACTTATAACTCAAGTTTGATCTCCAAATAAGGAGTTTTTACTCAACTTGCAATTATAGTCTTCAATACTTATTTACTTCATGATAGCATAGGTCAATAATACCTCTTTGATCTCATTGATCTTGGGTTTCTAACTCACTCCATTAGACATCATATTGACCCATACAATTTAGATCTTCACTGCGACTTAACTTTTCTACATATTCATTACATTTTATTGTTCCATTAAAACCAATAGCTTTCTTTAAGAACTTAAAGAAAGTGATAGAACTCAATTGAAAACTCATAGGCTATGCCTATTCCAAATCTCAATTTGAAACCTTAACAACAATACACACAGTATTACCTATCAAAATTGTTAATAATTAACATCAAGAATGAAGGAAATGTGAGAAAATTCAACTCTTCACAATAAGAAGTGAGTTATAGTTGCACAAACCCTCAATAACAATACATACATATCAACTTAAAGATTAAAACCATAAAGTTCCTCAAAACCGATCTAAATAGGATCATAATTTCAATAAACAAAATTAAACAACATCCCACAATAGCTCTATTGTTCTTCGTCATCTCTATCAATAGCTAAATTAATCATCAATTAAACATAACTAACCATAAAACAGTCTTGAACCTCAACCGAGAGAAACAACAATAGCATAGTTCATCACAACCAAATCCCATCACAACGACAGTGACCATAACAATATAATATTAGTATCACCTTTCTCACAAAAGCCTATTGACAAACAATTGTATTTCAAACTAAAATCATACCTCTAATTCACCATTGCCTTTCCACACTTCTGGCCATAACTGAAAGTGAGCAACAACAACACATCACAGTAGCTCTCTAATTTCTCACTATCGTCCTCATAAACTTCCTAAATCCTCCTCTCAATCGACCTCAACAACATCATTCCTCATCATCGTCACCTCAAACACACCAACATCCCTTCATTTCTCTTCTTCACGAAACCAAAAACACAAGAGAATCACGTCAATCTAGTGTCTAGTTCCCTTAGTCATCTTCACTGTTCATCGTCATCTAAGAGAGAACAACTGAGCAAAGTAGAGATAGCCAAGTTGGAGATGAGAGTGAGATGAAGCGACTGTCAAAAGAGAGAAGAGAGAGATTCTAGTCGAGAGAGGAGATGATCCGTGAGAGTGGAAGGGGGAGATGAAGAGATTAATCGAATGATTTTGTCCTTCCATGTTTATTCATTTCTTTATAAAACCACTGCCCTTTTTGGTCTTTTCACACTTTTCTTCTATTTTTTCATATTTATCTCATTTGTTTTAAGCTCAAATTAAACCCCATAGAATATCACAATTTTATCAAAAATTGAGAAAATTCTCAACGCGCTCTAAAACATTTGTACAACGTGTTTTGGCCCTAATGTAAGTCAATTTTGTGATGAAATAGTGTATAATACATCAAATAGGCACGAGACAAATGAAAATAATATTTAGACTTATGACCTCCGGTCCATAATGCATGAGTCCCACCTCGAATACTTAAATCTCAATTTAAAACCTAAAAATCCTTAATTAGTTTGCTAATCAAGTTTATGAATTCTCGAATTTCACAATTTTTCCAAACTAATTAAAAATCTTGTCATTGAGACTTAAAATTACAGGTTATTTGAATTAAAAGAGATGATAGAAAATGATTCTTCATATGCAACTCTTTAATCCAAACCTGTAAAAACTAATTCCAAGGTGAAACCATTAGATGGACCCAATCACCTTCGTTGTATACAATAACTCGATGGCAGAGATCACAAACACTTGAACTTTTCATTTCCAACTTCTTGGTTCAATGAAAAGTTATCTATGTAACTTTGTCAATCTTGGCAATTTGTGAATTTCTGACAAGTTCGATAATCAACTTTATGGAATATCCAATAAACCTTGCAAAACTTCACCTTTCATGTCTTGAATCTCATTCAAAAATCAATTCATAGCAAGATTTATCCAATCTTACTTTTCATAACACAATTTTCATTCTTAGTTAAATACAATTCAACAAATCGTTGATAATTCTTTTCTTATCCACTAAACTCTGGTATACACATCTCAATTTATTTTCTCATCACTAATCATTTTTTTATTTGAATTGTCAGCCGATCAATTCTTAGACTATCATCAGTCTAAAATTATATAGTGATGTAAATAATATATAAGCACAACATTAGATAATAATTAGAGTCAAGTGTCTATCTTATCCATCGCCATTCTAACGTTTCTCAACAAAAACCTAAAATTACATAAGTCATCCTATGACTATAGATCTCAAATTGCATTTGTCATATCATGGCAAGAGATATCAAATTACAACTCAATTAGAAAAATGAAACACGATATATCATGCAACTCTCACACATTCTCTAAATGTATACTCACAATATCATTTAAGCTGTGGACTAGAAAGCAATCATCAATTCTAGCTCGTCAGTCAATTCAGTTAACTTTTCATTTGATTGGTTAGAAAATTAACAACTTTTCTAACTTTTTCGAATCATTCTCTATACATAGGTTCACAAAGAACCTAATTTCTTTTCACTTAACTACCAACCTTTTTTTATTATCTTCTTTACTATTTCGGGTTTTCACATTTCTCCAATTTGTGAGATTTAATTACTATTTATCAGACTTCTTTCGTTACTTAAATAGAAATAGTTATCCTTGAGTAGACTTAGGTTTCTAAAAAGAGATATCAACATATTCAATGATTATGCTCTCACAGTATAACTTTTAACTTGTATCTCATATAAATTATAAATATGATACCTCTTTTTGCCTCTACTAAATACAATGGAAGAATATTCAATTCTTCATACATACCAAGTCAGAAATATTATCCTCTAATCAACATTTTCAAATTATATGGATTATAAAAACTAACTGAGCTGTAAGTCACACATTTCTTTTCATTTCATTTATATCTTCACCGTCATATAGGTATCTTATCAACTTCAATTTTCAATAACTAGTGCTTTAAGCTCCACCACTAACTAATCAGGTGGTGTAGCACTATAATTGAACCAATGGAATGTACAACATATTCACTAATATTTGTTGTATACTACTTTGGTTCAAAACTCTCAACATTTGGAGTTTGACTTCTTAGTAAGATCATTGTGAAGATAAATTAAGTTCTATCAAACTCACAGTTTGAATTCCTAAGTCGTATCGGGACTTGTTGACCTGAAATTTTCATTTTTATGCATATGTGAGAATGTCTTGATCATTTAGTTGGTTATACTTCAGCTTCCAATTGTCTCCAATGAAAGATTATAAACTCTTTTATTCCGACTGTCATCAATTTATTTAATTATTCAAAGACGAGTGAACGTTACACTAGTCTTCTACGTTATAAATGAATTATGACTATAAAATGAAGTTATTCAGACTTTTTGTCATGCACAACTACTTCAATATCTTGACTTGACTAAATGAGTCCATTCGTGTCACTTCCACCAGTTACAAATCATCTTAATGTCTCATTTTATTTTATCCAGAGAGTCTATTTCATTCGATTTTTGTCAATTTTAGCTATTTTCACATTAATCTCAATCCTGGTCCCTTTATAAAGTTACCAAAACTTTATACAACACCTATGCCACTTACAGCTCCTTAATCTTGACTGACAAAGTCAATTCTTTTCATCTATTCTCTTTTCTAGAATATAGCTAAGGACGATGTGACATCTTATGATATTCGATCAATTGAAATCTTCCTTAGCTATTCTTAATTCGAAATAAAGAAATTTTTGCGAATCAAATAGTTAAACTATTTGTTATTGCCTTAATTTGTTTCCATTAGTCTCATATGTCCTAACTTTTCTTTTTTTTTTTCAAAAAGAATTTAAAGTACTTTCAAGTGAATGTGTAAGATAATAAAATATCTTACTGATCATCAATTACATTATTACGAAGTCACCTTTCTGTTATTGTTCATTTGAATAGATAAAATAATTTGAATTCTTAATACCTTGATTAACTTAACAACTAATCAAACTATTAAAGGATATTGTTTCAATCCTTTAATTCATATAAATGGAAACTCTTATAATATAAGAACTTATTCTGATGTCCTATACAAATCATTTACTGATTCACAATCAGGACATTTATATCTTCATTAGTTTTATTTTAGGTTGTAGTGATAGACATCATTACTTAATTTGATTAGAAGTGGTTATTGGGTACTTTGAATCTCAAAACACAATCGTTTGTGTTGATGTTTAGTAGCTAATCCAAGCTATTACTAGACCACTTTTCCAACACCTTAGCTTCTAACACGTTGATCTTATCACTAAACCTTTCATTTTTAAGTTAGAAACTCTCATTGATATTTGTTTCATAACAACACCTAATCTTATGTTAACAAAGATCAATCCTAACTCAGTATTTCCATTTGTTTTATGACTTCTTTATTTGACTGATAGAACCACTATACTTAATGTCACTTATGGATATGTAACTTGAGTAATAAACAATCAAAATCTTAGTACCTTTTGAAAGTTGTTTGATTGTTTTAAGCTATGGTTCTATTTCACCTTTCACTTTGTGTTTTGTTTCAGAAAGAAGACAATACTTTGCTTCAAATTATTTTTGTTTCATAGAAACCAACTTAGACAACTTGACTAGTTCTATCACAATCCCATTGTGATTTTTCAGTCAAAATTCAATTTGTCTAATCAATTTCTAATTTCAAAACCACATGTCTCCTTTTATTTTCATTGAGACTATTTCAAAAACAACCTTCAATTTGTTATAAATCAAACTAATACTTTGTAGGTTCTCGCAAGTTACTAATTCAGCTGGTACTACACTCATTCTAAAATTTAAGATAATCACATTTTATGCTTCCCACAAGTCTAAATTTTATTTTTCATGTTTTCAAAACGATTTCCAATCGTTAGAGATTTAAATTAAGTTTGTTTTAACATTTTTCTGAGTGTTTTATAATTATAATAGTTTGATACTTTTGATTTCCAAGAAACCCATGTTAGTACTTACGTTCCTGAATCATCTAGACTTCTTGCTCGACCAAGTTCCTATTGATTTTATAACTGACTATTTCCCTCAGTTATATTAGTATCAAAATACTTACAACACCTTTGTAAATTTGGACTTCACAAGTCTATTTCACATCCATTTATGCTTCGTTTCGTTTCACAAATCTATTCTCTTTTTGATTGTCTGTTCTTGATCTCACTCATCAAATCTCGCGAGTTAAGTATCAAATAGACAAGGAGAATAAACTTCCAATCACATATCTACCGATAATATAACGATATACAATAAACATACCACAATAACAAAGTATTCCCAGCTTACAATCACTTCCCAACTAATCGCAACCTCATTACTAAACGTTGTTGCTTAAGACCATTACTTAAGTTCATGTAACTTAATGTAATCCAGGAGCCTCAAACCAAACTTCCCAATTGACTCAATCTTAAACTCAATGTCATTATCTTTTCTTTCATTTCCTTGATTGAGCTTAACTATAGCTCTGATACCAAGTTTTTCAAGGCCTGTTTCACTAAGTCCTGACTTAGCCTAATTCCCCTAACTAGGCATTCAATTTATTCAATTAACTTTAATATCAAAATAATTTTTATTTCAATCCTTGATAATGCTCCAAAACTAAATTTATATCCTAAGTCAAACTCGATTCATGATTTGTTTAATTGGAGCAAATATCCATATTTTGTAAAAAATTTGGCAACGCCTACCCTAAAAGTGGCCTGGCGAAAATATTAACCTAATGCACAAAAAAAATGGGGAGAAGCCTAGAAGGACTCACAACTCCCCGCATTTTACAATATATATCAATTTAAAACAATTAAACTAACTTAAAGTCACCGATACTTTATTTACAACTTTACAAACCCAAAAACTGAATCAAATATTTCTCGACTTACTTCACACTAATTTAGGAGACTCGCATAACCTATTTGAAAGTATTTTACGGCCTACACTCACCCCGAAACCCAAAACAATTATTTATAGCATGATTACAACAAGAATGAAACTTTAAAACTTAAAACATATCAAGAAGATCTTCGAGTCCATTCTTTCTTGTCTTCACTGAGAATCTGACATCATAAAAAACAACTCGAAGATGTCAGGTAAGTAAACTTGTACACTGCTTAGTACTCCTGCAAATGTTAGTCTGAATACATGGAGACATGTAATTACATTTTCAAAATAACAAGAAATTTATATAACAAAGTGAAACCATTTTATTACTATTTAAGGTTTATAAATATGTTGAACGACCCAAGAATGAACCTAAAACAATAATAAAAGTACAATCCATGTTCCCCGAAAAACTTGCGTGTCATGGGTCTTCCATGTTCTGATCTATCTGGTCAGGAAACCTAGCCTCTAGTTCCGCTCGTGAGCCGTAGCGCTAACAAGCCATCGTCCGGAATGATAGGAATGCATGATAAAAAATGACTTAAAATGCAATGCAAACTAAAAAAAATGCGGGTACAAAGATAAAGTTCCATAAATAGTAAAGACCAACCACTATATGGTTTACTTACAAGCAAACCAAGTCAAAACTGGTTGCTAAGCCCCACACAACGTTCCTCAGCTTCTACGTACCTCCACATATCCTATTAAATCATAAAATGTAATATTTAGAGTTAAAACTTTATTTAATACTTCAAAGTCATATTTCAACTTACAATGGGATTAAAATCCCCTAACAAACTTTTTTGACTATTTAAAGTCTCTGAAAGTACCATCACACCTATTTTCCATGTCTTTGAACTTTTAAATAGGTTCTAAACCATTTATTAAAATCCAAATATGATTTTAACTACTTATTTAGCTTCAGAATCACTTATAACTCAAGTTTGATCTCCAAATGAGGAGTTTTTACTCAAATTGCAATTATAGACTTTAATTTCTCAATTAACTTACAAGTTAAAACCAACACATCAATCCACCCTTATAACAATTAAGCCATTACAAAATCAACAATTTACTTCATGATAACATAGGTCAATAAACCTCTTTGATCTCATTGATCTCGGGTTTCTAATTATCTCCATTAGACATCATACTGACCCATACAATTTAGATCTTCACTGCAACTTAACTTTTCTACATATTCCCCAAAGCATTTTTTGTTCCATCAAAACCAATGGATTTCTTCAAGAATTTAAAGAAAGTGATAGAACTCAATTGGAAACTCACAGAGCTATGCCTATTCCAAATCTCAATTTGAAACCTTAACAACAATACACACATTATTACCTATCAAAATTGATGTCAATTAACATCAAGAATGATGGAAATGTAAGAAAACTCAACTCTTCAAATTAAAAAGTGAGGTGCGGTTGCACAAACCCTCAATAACAGTACATACATATCAATTTAAAGATTAAAACCATAAAGTTCCTTAAAACTGATCCAAATAGGATCATAATTTTAATCAACACAATTAAACAACCTCTCACAATAGCTCTGTTGTTCCTCGTCATCTCCATCAATAGCTAAATTAATCATCAATTAAACATAACCAACCACAAAATAGTCTTGAACCTCAACCGAGAGAAACAACAATAGCATAGTTCGTCACAATCAAATCCCATCACAACGTCAGTAACCATAAAAATATAATATTTGTATCATCTTTGTCACAAAAGGCTAATGAACGAAAATTGTATTTCAAACTAAAATCATACCTTTAATTCACCATTGCCTTTCCACACTTTTGGCCATCACCAAAAGTGAGCAACAATAACAAATCACAGTAGCTCTCTAATTTCTCACCATTGTCCTCGTCAAATTCCTAAATCTTTCTCTCAATCCACCTCAACAGCATCATTCCTCATCATCGTCACCTCAATAACACCAATAGCCCCTCCTTTCTCTTCTTCACGAAATCAAAAACATATGAAACTCACATCAATCTAGTGTCTAATTCCCTTTCTCATCTTCACTATTCATCATCGTCCAAGAGAGAATAATCGAGCAAAGTAGAGAGAGCCAAGTTGGAGACAAGAGTGAGATGAAGCGACTATCGAGAGAGATAAGAAAGTGGAAGGGGGATATGAAGAGATTAATTGAATGAGAGGAGTAAGAGACGATCCATCGGTTTTGGGGTTGAAACATTAAGTTTGAAGGAAATAGGGTTTTGGTTCAAATGAAAATGAAAATTTCGCCATTTTAATTTAACACTCTATTGGAAATGAGTTTTTTTAGGCAAATGAAAATTTCGCCACTCCTTGTTTATTCATTTCTTTATAAAACCACTTCCCTTTTTCGTCTTTCCACATTTTTTTATTTTTTCATATTTATCTCATTTATTTTAAGCCCAAGTTAAACCTTAGAGAATGTCTCAATTTCGTAAAAAATTAAAAAAATTCTCAACACGCTCCAAAACATTCGTACACCGCGTCTCGGCCCTAATTTAAGTCAATTTTGTGATGAAATAGTGTATAATACATCAAATAGGCACGCGCCACATGAAAAAAATATTTTGACTCATGACCTCTGGTCCGTAATGTGTGGGTCCCACCTCGAATATTTAAATCTCAATTTAAAACATGAAAATCCTTAATTAGCATGCTAATCAAGTTTATGAAATTTTTAGATTTCATAAGCATGGATCTCGAGGAAGTGAATGGCACGATCATTGATAATTTTAGAGGAATTATCCATGCATCGAAATACGTGCAATCACATCTCAAGGAAAATCAATGTGTGTGTATACATGTGTCAAATTCGGTGCCACTTTAAGCAAATGTTCTTTAGTTCATGTCCTTTAAATCAGTCTCGAGATTCGTGTGTGTGAATCTCGAGGAAAGTTGTATTTATTCTTAAATGAACATAACAACACACATCGCCTCATTAATTCAACATTTCGATAATGAGTGCATCAAACCAAAGGGTTTTAGACGAAGAGTGTGAGATCTCGAAATTGTGGAGATAGAGGACGATTTGAGAGATTGAGACCCATGGTGAGATGATTGTTGTTGTTGTTGTTGTTGTTGTTGTTGTTGTTGTTGTTGTTGTTGTTGTTGTTGTTGTTGTTTATGTCATTGATGTTGTTGTTATGTGTTTTTGCTTTTAATGTTTGTTAATGGAGGACGGAGATGGGAGGCTTGGACAAACTGCTAGGCAGTTCGTCTGAGGAAGGAGACGATATGGGGTCGTCTCCCTTGCCCAGACGTGATTCGGGGATGGGCTTAATCCAACCCCAATCAATTTTTTTTTTTTAAAAAAACTGTGATTTGCATGGAGAGGAGAAAACAAAATGAGGAAGAAAAGGGGGTTTGATCCATAGACCAAACCGAACTGATTCTAGCTCAACTAAACCGAACCGGTTCCTGCTTAACTGAACCGAATCGGTCCAGTTCAAGGGTCCAACCCTCCTTATAAAAATTAAAATAAAAGAAAAGCAAGAGATTTGGGAGAATTCCAAAAAATGGAGAAATAAATAAGAAAAGTTAAATTTTTTGGCCAAATCAATAGAAATTATAGATTTCTATGAAAAATGAGGATTTTAGAATTTTCTTGATAATTTATACCATGGGTTTTCCTCGTAATACGTGCTATGATACTCGTAAATGTATGAAAATTAGGAAAATTGTCTTAAAACCTAGTTAAAATTAATTTTTGATGTCGAACCATAATTTGGAGTTGAAATTGGGATCCGAACATCTGAGGAGTTGATCTTGAGCGACTGCGGGGTTTTAGGACTTGAGAATAGCAAAATAACTCGAAAATTGGTCAAAAACTTATGAAATTCGAGTATGAAACTATTTAGATTCCTAAATGGTTTTAGGTAACGCCGAGGATCCCGAAACCACTTAGAACGAGCCTCGGGGAATAGATTCAAAATACGTGATGTTGGGTCATGTGCCCTAGATCAATCTACAAACATTGTTTATCTTATAATTTTAGTTAGTAAAATTGAGATTTTCATTTGCTATTTTATTATAAGTGATTGCATGTTTACCTTATAGTAAGATCCATGAGTATTTGTTGAAATATCCTAAATATCCCTAGTCGGTCATTATACTGGGAATTATAATGAGTTAAAGCTAGTGTGAATCTTGACTGATGGTCATGTTATGATCATGTGCATAGGGATACGAATTGAGATCATGAATACTTGTTATGGGAACAAAGTACTGGATCGACCCGCTATGAGAATGCCACATGGATTAATTCATAGGTTTTACTCATGATAGGTATATCATTAGTCTTAGACTTGAGATTACCATAGACTTTGATATTAGGAGCATGGTAATTTGACACAATCAAATGTTGTCTTTAACTGGACGATTATAAAAATTGTGATTGATTACCATGTGAATAATATGTGAAAGTGTGTAATTAAGATATAATTTATCCTTTTCGTATAGAGAGATGTTAGTTGTTCTCTCGATATATTAGACTGGTAAATGTCCAATTCCAAGTGAATTGATATGATCAATGTCATTGGGATATTTTCAATCTACCTAAAGATTGAGACTAGTATGATTGAACATTAAGGGTAATTTTCCATGCCTTATGTTTAATCAAAGGATATCGCACGACAAAAGGATATGATATATGTTATTCGTTAGGCTGTATCGATTTTGATATTCATGTTACTTGGGTAGTCATAATGCTTTGCTAGTGACCGCTTATGACTTGTGTACCAAAATAGTTTTGGTTCATTGCCAATCTCGCATGAACCTATTGGGCCGCACATAAAGAATGACATTTCACAATTTTAATTGGTCTAGAGTAAAAAAAATTATATGATAAATTCATGACATAAAAGCCCTTACGATTTGTTATATGATAACTTATTAATAGTGGTATATATGTAATTTGCTTAAACTGCATAAATATAATAGTTGTATTATGAAAAAGATTTTAAGTGATGGTTTATCTACACATAAAAATAAAGGTTGAAACCCTAAAATGAAACAAGATTTTTGTTTTTGCAAATTTCGAGTTCATTGGATTTCGGGAGAGAAAGAAAAACGTTTTCTATCTCTCTTGGGGCTAGCACTCCAAATTGTGGTCATCATTCGTGTGTGGATTGTCGATAGAGGATGCGAGCTTGAACGTCTTGGAAATCGATCAATCAGAGAAGAAAATAATAGATTAAGGTATGGTTTACTTTTTATAGATCTAGTTTAATGGAACTTATTCTCGATCTTCTTGGGGTTTCTCAAAAATTGTTTTGAATTTTCTGCTGCGTATGAACCTCAAGACCCAACACGCGAAAGCTAGGGAACATTGTGTGAGGCTTCGCAACCAACTTTGAGTTGGTTTGGTGGTAAGTAAACCCTGCAGTGATCTTTACAATTTATTGATTTATACCTATAATTTCATTATAGCCTGCATTGCATTTCATCATTCTTGGTCATACATGCCCGGGAAGAGGGGGATAAGCTTTTTTCGGAGTCTAGTTTGCTTGAAATCAAATTTCAATCCTACCTCAAATGTCGGCTAGTGAGACTAGTTCCGAAGTCAAACACCAACAAGTTTGTTGGGCATGTGCCAATCTTATGAACATTGTTTCTAGTATTATTTTAGTTAATAATATGGAGAATTACATTTGCTGTTCATTATTATAATTGCTTTGTATGTTTATATTATAATAAGATCCACGGATGTTTACTGAAATATCCTAAATGTCCATAGTCAGTCATTATACTGGGAACTATAATAAATTAAGACTACTGTAAGTCTTAATTGATGGTCATATGATGATCTTACATATAAGGATACACATTAAGATCGTGAGTAGATGTTATTGAACATGGTACTGGACCGATCTGCTATGAGAGCACCATATGGATTAAGTCGTAGGTGTTAAACATGATAGTTATATCATTTAGTCATCTGACTTGAGATTACCAGAGATTTTAACATTATGACAATAGTGATTTGACACAATCAAACATTGTCTTTAACTAGACGATTATAAAGATTGTGATTGGTTACTATATGAATGAATAATGTGTGAAGGCGTGTAATCAAGATAGAATTTTTCCCTCTCGTATAAAGATATATATTAATGGATCCCTCAATATAATAGATTGATAATGGCTAAGTCTATATAAATTGATATGATAAATGTCACTTGGATGTTTTCAGTCTACCAAGAGATCGAGACTAGTAAGATTGAACATCAAGGGTGACTTTTCCATGCCTTACATTTGATTAAAAGATATCGTAAGGCAAAAGGATATGATATACACTATTGATTAGGTTGTATTAATTTTGTTGTTCGTGCAATTTGGGTTGTCATAAAGCCTTGTTAGAGACCGCTTATGACTTGTGTACCAAATAATTTTTGTTTCACTGCCAACGTTACATGAACCTATTGGGTTGCACAAAAAGAATGATTTTGCAGGATTTTAAATGACTCGAAGCAACGAATTTTATATGATAAGATCCGTAACATAAAAAGGTCTATATAATGTGACATATTAATACCTCTTTAAGTAGGGGTATAATGGTAATTAACTTAACTGGCTTTATACAAGAGTTGTATAAATATGCATGTTAAGTGAATCAAAATTACGGATGAAATTAGGCTTGAAACCTAATTTTTGTTTTGTGAGAAAACGAGTTTAGTTTTTAAGCCATTTTTGAGTTTTATGGAGAACACGAAATTGTTTCGTGTTCTCTCTCGGGTTAGCACTCGGAATCTCAGTCACTATTTGTGTGTGGATTTCTAATAGATGACGTTCATCTTTAGCAGCATCTTATAGATCGATCTAATATGAGAAGGAAACTTGCGATTAAGGTACAGTTTAGTTTCAATAAATCAGTTTAATGAAACTTGGATTTGATCTTATTGGAGTTTTCAAAATAAGATTTTAAAACTTTCGCTGTGTCTTGAACCCCAAAACCAATAAGTGGTATCAGAGCCTTAAGGTTCGATTCCATTAGATATGTTGTGAATTCATGCTCAGCGCCACGCCAACGCCTCGCTTACAAGAGGTACAATGTTCACTGGGAATGAAAACACGCTCATCAATTTCTTACCGCCATGACGTACAGCGTACAATGTTGACAAATTGTTGGATCATAATTTTAGTTGTCGATTCGAAACATACCGATCTCGTCTTGGACCTTGTGGGTAAATCAACAGCGCTGGGATGACATTGGTCAATAATCTAGAATTAAATTTATTCACAGGTTAATATGATTAATTTGATGTGATTATGGTTTTGAATACATCGTTCATATTTTCATTCTATAATTATGTATGTCTTTATGATAGAAATCATGTTTACGTTAATATGATTAATTTAATATGATCTGGTGTTAAATACATAATTGTATTTTGTTTCTTGATTCAATTACATGAGTTGTATGGATAAGAATCAAAGTTTGTTTATATCTCCTATTAGATAGGATTTAAATCGTAATTGAGATAAGTTAAGATTTAATATATATATAATTCTTATTGGGCTAGGATAAAATATTGTTGTTAGAGGTTGGCCCGAGTTAATTAAAATGTTTAATTAACAATATTTTGGACTTAAAATAAAGAGTAATTCTGGTCAATCAGATTGACCAAATTAATGAGAAATCATAGGTAGATTTCAATTTTTCAATACTGGAATCACGCCCAGCGATCTCTAAGCGCCATGACGTACAACGTACGGTGCTAGCAAATCATTGGATCATAATCGAAATCCGTTGTCTAAGAAAAAGGGCGTTGCCTCCTGTACCCCCATCCGCTGACCTGTCAACGAAACCACCGCTCACTGACCGGCCAGCGGGACTGTCGTCTAACCAATCCTAGCGCGAGGAAATTCGTCTATAAGTGATAGTATTTAAATTTCATAAATTGTTTAATGATTCTTCAAACATGAAAATATATGATATTTAACTATTTAAATTCAAGAAGTTACAAGAATCATAAGACTATATAAAAACTCTCTTTAAAGTTCTAAGTCATTTGTCACCCAAATTTTAAACACTTGTCAAGGCCTCGATTACACAAATATAGTTTCAGCCATAGCTGGGTGTATTGTGTTATCTTGGTGAGACAAGCTGGGTAAGAGTTACCTAGATGTTTAAAATGATTGAACTTAATAAAGCTATCAAAAAGAGTTTTTGGGCTTTAGGCACAAGATGAGATAAAACATGCTAGGATATAAGATATCATAATCTCATAACACAACTAAAAGTTACATAAGATGTAATTGGTAAAAACAACCTACCTAAATAATCTAGTTCAATGTTTCATGCCATAACTGCTTTAGAACCATATGAAATATGGATTTTAGTCCCCTAAATTGATAGAGTATTTTAAGAGGGTTGTTAATTTATTGAGAGTCTATTCCTCTATATGAAAATAAACTTTGCATAATCTTTGTTGCAGATCAATGGCCTCTTCAAATCACACCAATCCCTTATCACCGCGATCCATCCTTGAGAAGGATAAGTATATTGGACAAACTTTCTTGACTTGTTCAGAAACTTGAGAATTGTTTTTAAGCATGAATGCAAGTTGTATGTCCTGGATGATCTTATCCTTGAGGAACCATCAGCCAACGCCACTAACGCTGTGAAGGATGCACATTAAAAGCATAGGAACGAATCAACAAATATTGCATGCATTATGTTCGACCATGATTCCTGACCTTCAAAAGGACATGGAACTTATGGAAGCCTATGACATGGCTTTGATGTTGAGGGAAATGTTCCAACAGCAGGCTAGGCAAGAAAGTTTCGAGACAGTCAATAGCTTTCATTCTTGCAAGATGGCTGAGGGTGGGTTAGTTAGTCCTCATGTTTTAAATTAAAGGGCTATGTTGACCAACTTGATAGACTTGGATTTCCCATTACCAAGATTCGGCTACGAATCGGATCCTGAATTCATTGCCTGATAGTTATTTATAGTTTGCGATGAACTATAATATGAATAACATGGAGAAATCCCTCTTAGAGTTGCATTTGATGCTTAAGTCTGCTGAACAAAATATCAAGAAACCTCTACTAATGTGCTGATGGTCCACGAAGGAAAACCAATGAAGAAGAAGAAGAAAGGCCATGGGCAAAGCTTTTATTGCCAAGGCGGTTGTGCCTGTCACAAAGCTTGTAGAACAAGTCAACCCAAGGCTGCTTCTCCTTCTCAAACTTAGATTGAAAAAGAAAAAGAAGGTAACTGTAATTTCTACCATGCTCTTGGTCATTGGTTCAAAAACTATGACCTTTAATTGGAGAATCTGAAGAAAAAGAAGAAGGGTAGTGCGACTGCCGCTTTAGGTGTTTTTGTTATTGATATTCACTTATCTACTAGTGATTCCTAGGTATTAGATACCGAATTTGGATCTTACATTTGTATTAATGTGCAGGGGCTCACAAAAAGTAGAAACTTGGAGAAAGGGGATATCATCCTTTGCGTGGGAAATGGAGCAAAAGTTGTTGCCCTAGCTGTGGGATATTATGATTTAGTTCTTTCTAGTGGAATTCTTTTATCTTTAAATAATTGTTATTATGTCCCTTCCTTGAGTAGAAACATCATTTCAGTTTCATGTTTGGATTTGGATGATTTTAATTTTATTATTGCGAATAATAAATGTTTCATTTATCGTAAATGCGTATTTTATGCAAATGTCGATTTGTGTAATGGTCTTTATATTCTTAACATGAAAAGGTCCATATATACTCCCATTTTTAACATAAATACTAAGATATTCAAGTCAAATGATTTGAATCATACCTACCTATGACATTGCCGTTTTGGCCATATAAATGAGAAACGCATTAATAAGGTCCATAAAGATGGATTTTTATATTCATTTGTTTTTGAATCATATGAAACATGCGAGCCTTGTTTATTAGGCAAGATGACTAAGAGTCCTTTTACTGCACACAGTGAAAGGGTCAGTGATTTATTGGGTCTAATACATACTGATGTATGCAGTCTTATAAATACTATGG
Organism: Stephania cephalantha; assembly: GCA_039657325.1. NCBI lineage: Eukaryota > Viridiplantae > Streptophyta > Magnoliopsida > Ranunculales > Menispermaceae > Stephania > Stephania cephalantha. Next base: position 38,622,188 of record CM077576.1, read on the forward strand.
CTAGAGGAGGTTATCAGTACTTCATTACTTTTACTAATGATTTCAACAGATATGGTTATGTATATCTCATGAAGCATAAAGTTGTGTCATTTAAAATGTTTCTGAAGTTTCACAATGAAGTACAAAATCAACTTGGTAAAACTATTAAGACACTTCGATCGGATCGAGGTTATGAATATTTGAGCCAAAAATTTGATGATCATCTTAGAAATTGTGGGATTGTCTTATAGTTGACTCCACCAGTAACTCCACAATGGAATGACATTTCGGAAAGGAGAAATCAGACTTTATTATATATGGTTCGATGTATGATGAGTCATACAAATATTCCTATATCTTTTTGGGCCATGCCTGAGAAACTGCTACGTTCACATTAAATCGAGTTCTTTCTAAATCGATTTCTTTCTTAAAGATTTAGGGTTGCGAGGCTTACGATAAACGTCCAATTTTAGAAAAATTAGGCAAATCTGATAAGTGTAAATTTGTAGGTTATCCTAAGGAAACTAAATGATACTACTTTTATCATCCCAATGAGAACAAAGTGTTTGTTGCTCAGTCTGGTACCTTTATGGAAAAGCAATTCATTTCAAAAAATACCAGTGGCAATAAAGTAAGTCTTAAAGAAGTTCAAGAACCACAAATGAACACTGAATTGCTAGTGGGTGATCAATAAAGTTTTGAACTAGTTGAACCTCCACAACTATCACAAGGACCACGAAGGTCTGCTAGGATAAGACTTGAGCCTGAGAGATATGGATTTCTCGTTATTGATAGTAGTGGGGTATTGCTTATGGATCAAAATGAGCGTACTACTCATCATGAGGCTGTGTCTGGCCATGAGTAAGATAAATGGCTTAACGCCAGAACTCTGAGATGCAATCCATGTATGATAACCAAGTTTGAAACTTGGTTGATTTGCCTGAAGGTGGTAAGACCATTAGATGTAAATGAGTTTTTAAAAAGAACAATGACATGGGTGGCAAAATGCATATGTATACAGCACGGCTAGTAGTAAAAGGTTTTAAACAGACTCAAGGTGTTGATTATGAAGAGACTTTTTATCTTGTAGTCATGCTTAAATCCGTTAGAATTTTAATTGCCATAGCTACATATTATGACTATGAGATATGGAAAATGAATGTCAAAATACCTTTTCTTAATGGAAAGCTACTTAAGGATGTGTATATGATACAACATGAAGAGTTTGTTCACCAGAGAATTCTAAGAAGGTGTGCAAGCTTCAAAGATCCATTTATGGATTAAAACAAAATTCTCGGAGTTGGAATCTTTGTTTTAATGAAGCAATTAAATAATTGGGTTTCATTAAGAATGAAGATGATGTCTCATGGCATAAATTTCAGCAGGACTCAATGTCCTAAGACAAATGATGAACGAGACCATATAAATAAAATTTCATATGCATCAGCCATTAGATCTATCATGTATGTCATGTTATGCACTCGACCCGATGTATAATATGCTTTAAGCAAACAAACATATATCAGTCAGATCCTGATGAGAGTTACTGGATAACTGTATAAAACATCCTTAAGTACTTGAGAAGGACTACATAAGTGTTCTTAGTCTATGGAGGTTTGAAAAACGAGCTCGTTGTAAATGGTTACACAAGCTCAAGTTTTCAAACTAATGTAGATGACTATAGATCGCAGTATGCATATGTGTTTACTTTGAATGAGGGCGCAGTGAGCTAGAAAAGCTCAAAGCAAGAAACTGTAGCATATTCTACAGCAGAAGTTGAGTACATTGCAGCTTCTAATGTAGCTTAGGAGGCAGTTTGGATAAAAAAGTTCATATTTGAACTAGGTGTGGTTCCAAGTATTGCTAACCCCGTTAGTGTCAGACCCCACCTAATTAGGACATATGATCACTACAAAAAAACAGCAGATCAGAAACGAAAATTTCCGTCTCTGATTTGCATAAATTCCATCTCTAATCCAAATCTGCAACGGAACAGAGACGGAATTTATTCCGTCTCTAAAATCGTCGACGCTGATTCAATCAGCAACGGAAATGTGTTTCCGTTTCTGATTAGAGACGGATTAGAGACGGAATTTAGAAACGGAACAGAGACGGAAATTTTTCTAAATGGTACAATTGTAATTGCATTCCGTCTCTGTTCCGTTGCTAATTAGAGACGGAACAGAGACGAAATTAATGCATTCCGTCTCTGATCCGTCTCTGATTAGCGACGGATCAGAGACGAAATTATTGTATTCCGTCTCTGATCCGTTGCTAATCATAGACGGAACAGAGACGAAATCAAAAAATTTCGTCTCTGATCCGTTGCTAATCAGAGACGGATCAGAGACGGAACGCATGAATTCCGTCTCTGTTCCGTCTCTGATTAGCAACGGATCAGAGACGGAATACAATAATTTCGTCTCTGATCCGTCTCTGATTAGAAACGGATCAGAGACAAAATTATTGTATTCCGTCTCTGATCCGTATCTGATTAGCAACGGATCAGAGACGGAATACAATAATTTCGTCTCTGATCCGTTGCTGATTTATGTAGCTATGCCTTGTAAATTAGAGACGGAATAGCAACGGAATATTTGAATTCCGTTGTTAATCCGTCTCAATTCCGCTTTGTTTAGTTTTTCAACCTAAGCTTAATCCAATTGGTTCTCCATAACATCTAAACCTGAAAATACAACCATAGGACCTCTCCATCGCCTGCACCCCCTCCAACAACTCATTGGGGGTGCTAACATCCCCCAAAAAAGCAGAATTTGACATACATACACAAATCAACAATATATATCAACAACAAAGATTCAAATGATAAAAAACATAAAATTCGATATTAAAAAAGACTTATATATTCACGAAACGTAGTCAAGTATAATAAATGTTTAAGATACCTAAATATCCATAAAAAAACTACAATTCTCATTGTTCTACAACAACCATAAAAATACCTAAGTATCATAAAGTTGCTCATCCCTCGTTGTGCTAGCACATGGGATGTGCTAGCATCAGGATCTACGTATCTTCTCTTCTTTCTCCATAACAACCTGAGACTGTAGACACATCCTTTGGGACAGTCACCCGCCACCTTGTAGTACACCGCCTCATCATCCACCGGCTGGTCCGGTGTAGTCTGGGTCAGCTCCTGACGTCTCCTTTGGAGCTTAGCCTGCATGGATTAACAATATTTTGTTAACAATATAATAGTAGCATTAAGTTGAGAAGGCAGCAAAATGAAGAGATAAGTAAAAAAAAAATAAAGTTGAGAAGGCAAATCTTACATTTATCAATTAAGTTGAATAATTCTACAACCTCCATATGAATCTGTACTTAAGAAATAGTGCAAATCTTACATTTATCAATTAAGTTGAGAAGCAAAGACAAAATTTAAATAAAATAAACTTCTAAATGAAAAAAAAGAAAGGAGAAATTCCTTCACAACCAAACAACATATCATATAAAATACAAAATTGTAAAGCATGAAAATGGAGCACACCATCAATTGCACTAAATCGAGCACATGCACAACGGAAGAGTTTCATCAATGTAGTCGACCCCAAACACTACTGCACAACCAACAGAAAAGCACAAAACACTACAATAAATATACATAGTGTATGCACAATATTATTCAATGTCAATTCGCACTTTTAGAAGAAACAATAATAATGAAAATGAAAGTATCTTTTGGAGTGATCCAGTGAGAACATGAAGTGATGGCAAAAAAAAGGTCCTCAAATATAAAACTTAAGGTAAGAAAGATGTTTTTTTCTTGTTTATGTAACTACCAAAAAAAGAAGAAAAAAAACTCTCAAAAAAATCCACCGAAATAGAAGTCAAGGATCCACGGTAAAGAAATAATGACAGTCTCGTATAGAATCATGAAATGACAATAAAGACAATAATTGAAACCAAACTAAATAAGAAGAAAGATAACCATGGAAATTGAATAAACAACTGCTCCCATAGACGCAAATATAATAGCACAAGTACACAAAAAAAACCCACCAAAAAATAATCATTTTTCAATAGCATTCTAGAGCAGTCTAAGTGTGTTGCCAATATTATTTGACAAACTATCGCGTCGTTGTCGAGCTTTAAGAGTTGCAAGCATGTTACAAGATAAGACAATAACACTCCACGAGTTAAAATGTGATAACTAAACAAATTTTGTTGAATTTCTACAACAACAAAGCCTCAATCCAAAACTAGTTGGGATTGTCTATAAGGGTCAAACATCTCCATTCCACCCCGATTTAATATATTTGATGTGAAGTTAAATTTCTGATCCTTGATTATCGTTTTGCCCAATCCCATAGAAATTCTATTGCAGTTACATTCATACTCAGTACTTAGAACCACGCATATGAAGCATATTCTCTGCTAAGGGAAACAATATCTGCAAGTATTAATAAGACTCCGATTTATTTCCGTGTACATAAATTGAACCACATAATCTACTCACCCAAAAAATAAATATACTACATGAAAATTATCATATTTAAAAAACGTCAACGCTTCACAACCATTCCCTGGTACCGGTAAGTTCATTGTCGATGCTATTATCCAGAGAAAAAAAATCTTCTTTCCTTATCCATAAATGTGGAATTCACAGAGGCAAGAATCATTTACATGGCAAAAAGAGAAAAAAGCGAAAAAAGGAACGGTTGATAATATTCAATCACAACCTTTAATCATTATATAGCAGGGAACCAAACAATATCAGCGAGCAACCAGACCTTGAAAACCTCTGTATCCTCGACATAAGAGATGCCGATAAGATATTCCAGTCCCATTAGAAGAGCTGCCCTATTTCAGCAGTGGACTCAAGTACACGAATGTGGGCCTGCAGATGTGAAACTAATACTCGTAACCGATTGACAATTGGTTGCCCCAAGCCTTTATGCACGAAGCGACAAACATAATCAAGATTATTTGCCCACACGAGAAGGTAGCATAAAAGATTATAAGAACGCACAAGTAATATAGTTTTCTTCATCACATGACAACATTTCCCCCACAACAAACCTAGTTATTCGGTTACACAATAACTACACCACAATTGTAAACCAAAAAGAAAAAAAAAAAAAAACTACCCTTAAAATCTACCAAATTTGTTAAATGTATGACATCGATTTAATGTTTGCTAAAAATGTAATGACCAAAGGCATGAGATTTAGAGACTTGCCTTGAAAAATGAAGTGAAAAAAAGAGCGATTCTACGAATAAATGCTGCGAAACAATAAAAACAAACGTCATAAAAGATGATCCCTTCATAAAAACAAGTATAGTAGTAGCGATCGTAAATTGTTCCGCATAAAAAAGTGATGCATTCACTTGCTCTTCCCCGAACCATTGGTAAAAGCATCGGGAATATTTGTGCTTAGGGTGGAAGAATGCTCTATAAGCATCAATACATACACAAAATGAGAATGATGGAATAAATATAAGCATCAATACATACACAAAATGAGCATGATGGAATAAATAAATAACCAAATGAGCAATTGGTTAAGTAAAGGAAGTTTGAGCAAAGGCTAAAAGTTATAATTATTTAAACATCTCAAAAAAAAAAAAGGCTACTGTAATTGAACCATGAAGACAAGTAAACATTTTCACATACCGCATGTCATAGAATTCCCAAACTGAAGTGCAGCAACCTTCGCAAACCACAACAAGGCAAATATGTCAGCAAAATGCGAAGCGTGAATGAATAGCCTTGGTGAACATAATTTTTTGAGTTAATATAACTTTCAAGAGATTGCTCCTTTCTCTCTTAAAAAAAAAAAAAAAAAATCTCAAAGATAACCATCCCAAGTTTCCAAGCACGCAGACTAAGCAAGTAGAAGCAGAGAGAATAACCTGAACCAAAATCACGTTGAGTTTGTTGACATAAAGGCGTTCCCGTCTATATGAAGCTTCATTGCTTGAGAGCTATGAGACAAAGCATAAGAAATGACAAACAAATTCGTTATGGAAAATATTGTTTTGCAAGAAAGTCCTTAATGCAAATAATTTTTTTTGATAAATTAATGTAAATAAATTAATGATAAGAAATCCCTATACCTGCACTACGACTTCTGATATGTAATTTTTCAACCCATCACGCTGCTCGTCACAGTAATGCATTCCACCCGTATTTAATAACACCTTCCAGAACCTACAAAACGCAAACACGGAGAAAGATTTTGAACAAATAAAGAAGACAATGAAGAAAAATGGAGAGAGGACTTCCATTCCCAACTCTGGTATTTTAAAGGAGAAAGGGCAACGGGTAAGGGCTTCGGAGGCTCCAATCTCCGGAGAGACGACGACGAGCAGAGCGACGAAGCCCCAATCGCGACGACGGCAAATAGTTTAGGCCTCGGTGACGTCGAGCCGCCAGCGGCCCCAATCGCAGCGACGGCCGAAAGTTTAGGCTAGGGAGAGAGATTACGGTAGAGAGAGAGTGGTGAGAGAGGGAGAACTAGGAAGCATCGGTGAGAGAGGGAGAAGCGGGAAGCTTCGGTGAGCGGTGAGAGAGGTGAGAGAGAGAGAGAACGAACGAGAGATCGGCCTATGCACGCAAGAGAGCGAGAGAGGCGGTGATGGGAGCGGTGAGCAACACATCGAGAGAGAGGAAGAGAGCGGTGGATCGGTCGGTGAGCGAGAGAGAGAGAGAGAGAGCGGGGATCGAGAGAGAGCGAAGAGGGAGCAGAGATCGTGAGCGGTGAGCGGATGGAGAGCGGTGAGCGAGAGAGCGGTGACCGAGCGCAGAGCGGTGACGTGAGAGAGAGACCGGTTAGAGAGAGAAGGCATAGAGCGTTTAGGGTTGAGCGTTTAGGCAGAGAGCGTTGAGAGAGAAAAAGAGTTGAGAGAGAGAGAGAGATTTCGGTGAGAGTTGTGGTTGGTCCCCATTTTTGAATCATCGAGATCGAAGCACGCACGAATCTCGAGACGTAACGGACGGTTGTCAAATATTAAAGTTTTGGTGGAAAAGTTTGCACCATTTTTTTGAGATGAAATTTAATTCCGTCTCAATTCCGTCTCTATTTCCGTCTCTAATCTCTCTCTATTCCGTATCTAAATTAGTCCGTCTCAATTCCGTCTCAAACTATTTTTTTTAGAAACGGAACTCAATTCTGTTGCTAATTCCGTTTCTAAATAGCCATTTTTTTGTAGTGTGATCAACCTAGATTACCTTAATCCCATGATAATCTAGCAGCCTTAATCTTTTCGTCAATAAATAATTAAGATTAAGATCTTGTAATCATCAATTATAAAACTTTATTAACCATAAAGGATTCTTAAGTAAATCTTAAACCTCAAAGTTCATTTAGATTAGTTAAATAATCCTCAAACTTCTGTAAAACGTTTTTGACAACACTTCTCTATTTATAAGTCTACACCGAAAAATGCGGCCTTCAAAAATCTTCAACAAAACGTGTTCAGCTTGGCGAGAACGCCAAAGGACTCACAATCCACCCATAACAATATATATTGGTAATAACAAAAATTATTTATTCATTATGAACTATTTCAGGTTTTCAAAATCTTTACACCCTTCACCTTATCTCCACAACATTCCATTCCGTCCCAACATCATTACAACAATTCCAAAAGAGATCCTAATCATATACAAACCCAAAAACCCATTTATACAATATATTATATTTAAAAACAATACATACCTAGAGAGAAAAGAACTGGGCAAGTCGCAAAAAGTCATAAAGCTTTCATTTTCCCTAGTCGCCGCTAAAACCTGTCATTATCCAATTATAACAACTGGATAATGTCAGATAAGTAAATCTCATACCATCTAGTACACCTGTAATAATCAAATGCATAATAATCCAAAAGATTAAATGAACAATATAAACCATGGAATTTAAATACAACAACGAATCCATCCCGTTTCTATTATTCAACACAATCAGTTAATATCCTCCGAAAATGGTAAGTAAATAGTAATAAGGACTCATTCCCATAGAGGATAACCAAATGAGCCTCGTTCCTCTAGATATGAGAGTATAATCTGTTTCAATGTGATCTCATGATAACCACGTAATGCAAAGTATCACTGATTCCAGCCCTTCAATCATAATATAGTGTTCTCCCCTATAACCACGATATAGTATACACTATAAGGAGACTCGAATCACCCTTATCCTTTCTACCCATCTATGCATGTACAATAAAAATTCAAGATCAAGGATTCAATGCAATTTATATGAAATTATAATCATACAACGTAAAGCTTACCATGAGATTTATTAAACCTTATAAACGCGATATTGGAATTCCCTTGTGCTCCAAGTCGGTAAGCTAGTTCACAAAGGGTTCCAATTGTGGTCCTACAATTAATTTGTAAGTCTAGTAAGATTCCATAACAGTTACATAATTCTTTAATTAATTGTAGTTTAATTGACCCAATTGCGTCCCGAAACCCCTAAAATACCTCCAAAATAAATTCTTTGATGCGTGAATTTCATTTTTGACTCAAAAGTATTGTTCGGCATCGAAAATTACATTGTCCAGGCTTAAATAATAAAATCTTTCCAATTTATTATATGTTTATCGGTCCTACCTTGACTCGAAAATCCTGAAATAACTCCAAATCTTATCGTCAAATGTCTGAATCTAAATTCTGACTCCAAATTATGGTTCGAAATTGAAAATCAACCTTAATTAGGCTTTAAATATTTTTTTCAATTTTGAACATTTTCAGGTATCGTAACACGCATTACGAGGTAAAAGCCCGATATAACTCCTCGAGAAATTCTCAAAATCCTCATTTTTCATAAAAATCCTCAATTTTCATCAATTTTTCTAAAAATCCCATTTTTTTGAATTTCCCTAATTTCTAGGGCCTTTTATTCATATTTTTTAATTTTTAAACCTTTTTTGTAAATTTGAAAAAGGTTTCTTAGACCAAGCCCGGTTCGGCTTAATTGAGCCGAACCCATTTCGGCCACGGTCTAGTATCATACCGTCTTCTTCCTCACGAAATTAGAACAAAGCAGAGCTCTGCTATGTGTTTTTTTTTTGCTTTTAATTTTTAGTTTAGGGTCTGGGCATGATTCATCCTTACCCAGACCCCCATAGTCAAGGGATAGAGGAGACGACCCAGGGGGTCGTCTTTTTCCGAGGACGAACTGTTGTTACAGTTCGTCCAAGCCTCCTCCTCTTTTTTTCTTTCCTCTTCATTTCTCAATCACCTCTCATCCTCTCATCCTTAATTAACACAGCCAACAACAACAACAAAAACAACACCTTTAATCACCTCTCTCTCTTTTTATTACACATACACACACCTACATTCTCTTAAATAAAAAAAATTAAAATCCAAGTCCCATTAAAGATTACCTCAAACCAACGCACATACCACAGTCGCCAACAATCACGACTTCCCTATTCAATCTAATTCGAGATATGAAAAGAGAGAGGGAGATAGAGAGAGAGAGAGAGAGAGAGAGAGAGAGAGAGAGAGAGAGAGAGAAGAAGAAGAAGGAGAAAAAGAAGAAAAAGAAGAATTAGTAAAGAGCCCTAAGGGAAGATGTAGGTAGTGAAGAGGGGGAGATAATTAACATTTGGGATGAAGATGAAGAACACCCCCCACTCTCTTGATTCGATTTTGATAAAAAAAGGTAGGCCAAATGACCATACTGCCTATCAATTTCTATCAATTTTCATATATAACCAATGCCCTTTATGGTAATTTGCCTTTTTTATTTATTTATTTCATATTTATCTCTTCGATTTTAAGTCCAATTTAAACCTTAAAAAATACCCCGATTTGACCAAAAATTAGATAATTTACAAAAGCACTCCAAAAAACTCTCGAAAAACTTGTCTTGCACGCAAATCGAGGTATGTGACCCACATCAACTCGTTAATTCCAATTAAACTCAAAATTTTGAATTTTAAACCTAAATACAATTATTTTTGCAAATTTTGAAACGAATGTTCATGTCAATATTTTAAATTATCTCGGCACCCGTCTTGACATGTATCTCGAGATAAAACCCCGTGAAACATCGAATTCACTCAGTTAACATGAGTTTCACAAAATAACATAGTATATAGTACACAACACTAGACACATATCATGCAAAAAATAAAATTAATTAAATATCTCAATTTCACTAGTCCTTAGCTCTCGACTCGAGGCCTAAACTATAATTAGTCTCTGTTAATCCTTAATTACCGGTTTAAAAATCTCGAAATTTGACAATCTAACCAACTAATAAGAATTTTGTCCTCAAAATTAAAATTGAAACCAAATCTACCTAGACTAAAAGAGATCCGAAAAATGCTATCTTATATACGCCTCTTATTCCCAAGTCAGCTTCGAATCATCATGAAATTGCCACTTAACCAAAACAAGTGAAATTTCTTTATTTCAAAGCTTCTGGATCTTCCTATCCGCAATTAATATAGGTTATCTTTCATATGACACATCACCCTACAAATCAAACTGATTCCATTCTACTATGTGATGCGAATCAGGTTTCATTCGCCTAAGCATAAACATGTGAACTACATCATAAACTCTGGCTAACTAAGTTGGTAATGCAAATCTATAAGCAACCTTCCCAATCTGTTTCATAATCTTAAACTGTCCTATAAATATGAAAGAGAGCTTTCCTTTTAGTCCAAACCTGTAATGGCCTTTGCTAGATAAGACTTTTGAATATACCTAATTTTCTTTGTTATATTCCACAACCCGGTAATAGAGATCATAATAACCTTTGTGCCTTTCCTGAGCCGCTTTTAATCTTTAGACGAATTTGCTACACAATCTCAGTGTTATCTCCTCACATAATCATCCATATCAGCTTTTATCCCTGACCACCAATACAATCACTTCATATCATGATACATTTGGGTCCAACTAGGATGAATGATATGTCTGGACTGATGAGATTATTTTAATATCTCATCCTAAATTTCAGCCACCAATGGAATCAAAAGTTTGTCTCTAAGCCTCAAACTCTGATTTGTATATTTAGTCCAATCTGGATTATTATTAAAATCAGGAAACCCTTTTTACTTCCCATAATTTACATTGCTTTGCTAACACTATCATTTCCTAAATTAAAACGATTTGTACTCTAAACCGAGTACAATTTGATTCATCATTATCCTCAGGAATCTATGACAAAGTCATAGCAATGAATTCTTTCTTCGAGCAAATCATACTCATAAGTCAACTGAGTAGCTACATGCAATGTTTCAACATTCCTCTTGCTCAGTGCATTAGAAACAATGTTATCTTTACTTGATGGTATTCATGACTAAAATTAAAGTCTTTTACATGTTCAAATCATCATTGTTGTCTCATATTCAATTCTATATGAGAGAACAAATATTTTAGACTCTTATGATCTGAAAATAGCGTGAAACTCTCCCCATTTAAATAGTATCTCCACAGCTTCAAATCAAACACGATTGTCGCTAATTCAAAATCATGAACATGATAATTTTTCTCGTAAATCTTTAATTGTCGAGAAACATAAGCAATCACCTTTCCATTTTGCATTAATACATAACCAAAACTAACTTTCGACACATTAATATAACCTATAAGCCTTTTCCCCTATTCAGGCAATATAAAAACTGATGCTGAAGTCAAACATTTCTTCAATTCCCAAAAAAATAGCATCGCATTTTATTTGACTAAACAAATAGAACATTTTTTTGAGTTAATTTAGTAATTGGCGTAGCTATCTTAGAAAAATCTTTCACAAATCTACAATAATAGCCAACTACACCCCGAAAACACCCTATCTCCATCATTGTGGTAAGTTTAGGCCAACCGATGATGATCTCAATCTTGTCTGGATCTACTAAAATTTCTTCTGTACTAACCACATGACCTAAAAACTTCACCTCAAACAACCAAAACTCGCATTTGCTAAATTTAGCATACAACCTATGATTTCTCAAAGTTTTAAGAATAACTCTGAGTTATTAGTCATGTTCCTCGCGAGTTTAGAGTAGATCACGATATCATCAATGAGAATTATCACAAAGTGATCCAAATACGGCCTCAACACTCTCTGCATTAAATTCATAAACATCACCAGAGTATTAGTCAATCCAAACGTTATAACAACAAATTCAAAATGACCATATCCAGTACTAAAAGATGTCTTCTACACATCATCTCGCTGAACTCTCGACAGATGATAACCATAACAAAAATCATTTTTTAAAAAGAATTTGGCACCGTTTAGTTGATCAAAAAAATAATCAATTCAAGGAAATAAATATTTATTTCGAACAGTAACCCTATTTAACTGCCTATAATCAATGCAATGCCTTAAACTATCGTCTTTCTTTTTTATAGAATGGGTTGATGCACCCTACGACGATATACTCTGATGAATAAACCCTTTATCAAACAACTCCTTCAACTTAATTTCAGGTCTCACCTTTGTACTAATAGTTTAGACAAGAGTTTTCATTTCTTCCCAGTGGCTAGCCATTCCAACATATCAGACTCCAGAAATTCCAACACATAGAGACCAATGGTCATCTCATGTCAGGATATCTCGACAACACATTTCTCACACATAAAGTGAGGACCCACCTTATCCTAATTACTGTGTTGAGTACAAGATGAATAGGGAATCGAATTGAAGTTAATAGGGACTCGAATTGAAGTTAATCCTAACTCATTCACCACATGACCACAAACACAAGTCATACCTCTATTAAGATTACGATTTACATTTGAATCTCGTTCAGTCAGTACCTAAACATTTTCTTCGATATGTTGTTGAGGCTGTGAAACACAAGAAGACGCTTTTAAGAGTCGCGAATACGGAATCTTGTAACATACTTTCTTTTCACATCCAAAACATGTAACTGCACTCGAATTTCAAGGACAATCTCGGGTAATGTGACTCTACTTCTCACACCCATAATATGTAACTATAGATTTACTACTTATAGAAGATTATTAACTAGTTGTCGATCTATGACTCGAAGCCTGTCCATGAGATTCTCCACCCTATGTGCCTCAATTTCAAGGATCTTTTGCTTATGTTCAAATAAAATAACGATGCACATATGATGGGACGACATGTGTCGTAGGTGAAAATAATGGTCCTTTACTGTTAGGGCCCGTCTCACTAAGCCCTGACCAAACCATATTATCCTAATTAGGTTCCTAACCTATACAATTAACTTCAAACCTCGAAATGACTAGTAATTCAATCCTTAAACAACTCCAAATATAAATTGCTATCCTCACTAAAACTCGAATTCATTATTCAGTTAGTTAGAGCACATTAGGAAATAATACAAACTATTCTCCGTATTTTTGTAAAAATTTCGGCAGCACCTCCCATAAAAGTGGACTGCCAAGAAAATCACCTAATAGATAGTAGATTGGGGAGAAGCCTAGAAGGACACACAGCTCCCCGTAATTCACAATATATAACAAATTAGGAGACTCTCAACCTATTTGAGTGTATGTCACGTCCTACGCTCACCCCGAAACCTAAAATAGTATATATAAAATGATTACAACAAGAAAATCAAACTTTAAGAAAGTAAAACATTCACCAAATCTTTGAGTCTTGTTTGTTCTTCATTGTTTTCATTGAGTATCTGACATCATCAAAAACAACTCGAAGATGTCAGGTAAGTAAATTCCTACACTGCTATGTACTCCTGCAAATGTTAGTCTAGATACATGACAACATGTAATTGCATTTCCGAATTAACAAGAAATTTATATAACAACGTGAAACCCTTTCATGACTATTTAAGGTTCACAAACAGGTTGGCCGACCTAAGAATTAACCTAAAATAGTAATGAAAGCCCAATGCATGCTACCCCGGAGTCGACATCACCCACTTTAGATGCCTGCAGTACATCTAGTCTGAAGTGGAGCACCTCACACTCTTACGACCAATAGCATGGGCAGCTCTATCTGGATGCCATGTATGCATGACCAAAAATGATGCGAAGTGCAATGCAGACTAAACAAAAATGCAGGTATAAAGATAATTTCATAAATAGTAAAGACCACTATAGGGTTTACTTACTGCCCAACCAACTCAAAGTTGGCCACGAAGCCTCACATAACGTTTCTTCAGCCTTCACATACTTCAACGAGCCCTATTCAATTACAAATTTTGCATTATAGAGTCACCACTCTATTCGAATACTTAAATCTATATTTCATGTCACAATGAAATGAAACCACTTTCAAACTCATTTATATACTTCACTTTTGGTTCTAAACCACTTTCAATTTCACAACGAAGTTCAAACTACTAAAGCTCTGATACTTCCTTTTAAAGTTCCAAACAATTTTTCTTAATCCTTTTCCTATGTTTGTATATTCCATTAGGTTTCTATAACACTCATTTAGCTTGAAAATAACTTACAAGTTTCCTATGCATTCCAAACTGAGATTATAACTCTATTTTAGTACTTCAAAGTCATAATTAAACTTACAATGAGTTTAAAATCCTCTAATTACTTTTATTGACTACTTGACATCTCCGAAAACATAGTTTCACTTATTTTTCATATGTTTAACCTATAAATAGGTTCTAAACCCTTTGTTGGGTTCCAACACAAATAACAACTTACAATTTACTCATTTTATTGACTTTTGGAATCTTTTTCGTAGTCAAAACACCTAAACATTGTAATGCAAGGTTTATATGAGTCTCTCATTCATATTTCAAGTTAAAATTACCCATAAAGAAGCCATCAATACTTAGTCAAATTATAGGTAGTGCAGATTTTTCATTAGCGAGCCCTATGTTTGACGCTAAATTTCAACCTCTAAATAAATAAATCTCACCACAAGCCTGATTGACCATTGAAATAGGATATACCAAGATTCAAACAAACCTATTCCCAAGCATTTTGGACATCTATAAGGTCTTTGAATCATTCGTCAAACATGATTACTCACATCTGTACAAATTGTTTACAATTTTGGCAGTGGCTCGCAGGCTACCTGTGCACCACTTTTTCACTACCAAAACAAATGATTCTAAGTTTATACCTTTCCATTATATAAAATATGATAGACATGGGTGAAAATAAGCTGAACCCCATGTAAATTGGATATCGTTTGATACTTCAACTTATCGACCCAACTTGCTTGCTCGCAAGCAATTTTTTATACTTAGCCAAAATTTTGGACTTTTGAGAAGTGTGAAACTAGGTTTTACCCCCTAATTCGAATTTCCAAAACTCCAAGCACATTCACCCCACCTTAAAACCGAAAACCCCAAACAAAAATAGGTTATATGGAGTAGCAATCCACCAAATATCATCACCAAATACCAAGAATTGAAGAAAATAACCATGACCGACATTTCGTACCTTGACACAGTTCAAACATTAAATTTCATTGATTTAATTCATCAAAACTCATTCGAATGGATTGTAAACTGATCTTAACTCAACTTAAATTGATCAAATCACTTTGAAAAGATACAACATATCAAGTTCAATCTCACCAGCACCGATTCCCCTTTTCCCCATCGTCATCTACTTTTTCCTAACCTCTCATAAACCATAATCAACATTTGAATAACAACACTAACACCAATCCAACCACCATAAAATCTGATGAAATAACTATGAATCGAACTTGGATTGCTCAAAACTGACCTTAATAAGTGATTCACTTCTTCTCTTCTCTAAGTCCACAACCGAGAGGTTGTCCAGAGAAGTGAGAGAAAAAGAGAGAGCACAAAATCAAGAGAGAGGGCGAGCAGAGTGGCTGTGGAGAGTGAAAAGAAACAGAGGAGAGAAAGAGACACAATTTGAAGGGAGGAACATGGAGTTGAACGATTTCCATAGAGAGGAATGTTGAAGACGATGCTCTCAACCCACCCGATTTCAATTTAATAAATTAAAAGGGTAGGCAAATGACTATTTTACCCCTCACATGTTATCCTCATGTTTATAAAAAAAATGTTTTTAATGGTCATTTTGAACTTCATTTTATTTCATGTTTATCTCCTTTATTTTATACCCAAATTAAACTCTGAAAAATACCTCAATTTTGTCAAAAATCGACGAAAATACAATCGCACTCCGAAACATGCGGACACCGCGTCTAAACCTTATCTGGACCCTATTTCGCGTCGAATATAATATATTACATCAATTAGTCACGCAACACACAAAAATAATATTTAATTTATGATCTCCGGTCCGTAATGTATGGGTCCCACCTCGGATATCCAAAACTCTCATTAAATTCCTTAAATCCCTAATTAGTTGTTAATTAAGTTTATGAAATGCTCGGATTTCATAATTCTTCCCAACTAATTAAAAATTTCGTCCTTGAAATTTGAACTTACAGGTTACTGAATCAAAAGAGATATGAGAAAATAATCATTCATAAACAATTTTTTTAATCCAAACCTGTAAACCTTTTCCAAGGTGAACCTTTAAGTGGACCCAATCACTTTCGTTGTATTTAACAACTCGGTGGTAGAGATCATAACCATTTAAATTTTCATTTTCCCACATCTTGGTTTAATGAAAAGTTATCTCTATAACTTTGTCAATCTTGACAATTTATGAATTTCTGATGAGTTAAAGAATCAACTGTGTAGAATATTTAAGAAACCTTATTGTACTTCAAATTTCACATATTGAACCTTATTCAAGAATCAATTCATAGACAAATCTAGCCTATCTTGCTTTTCATAAAATAATTTTCATTCTTAACTAAACAACTATTCCACAAACTGTTGATAATTCTTTCCCATCCACCCAGCTCTGGTATATACATCCCAGTCTACTTTCTGATCACTGATCATCATTTTATTTGAACTATCGGCTGATCAATTCTCAGGCTATCATTAGTTTAAACATATAAATGATGTAAATGATATTTGAGCTAAACATTAGATACTAAGCGGAGCTGCGTATCTATCTGATCCATCACCATTTCCAGTGTTTCTCAACAGAAACCTGAATTTACAAAAGTCATCCCATGACTATAGATCTCTAATTACATTTCGATCAGAAAATGAAACCTGACACCTCTTGCAACTCCCATTCATTCTCTAAATGTCTACTCAAAATATTATTTATGTTGTGGACTAGATAACAATTACCAATTCCAACTCGTCAGCCAATTCACTTAACTTTCTATCTGAATGGTCAAAACCCCATTTTCTATCTATGAGTTCACAAAGAACCTTATTTCATTCACTTATCCATTAATTATTTTCAAACTATCTTTATAACTACTTCAGTTTCCATATTTATCAACGCAATCGCATTGTTTTATACATTTCTCCAACTACTGAGGTTTTCATCATCTCAATCTCAATCCTTTACTGTTCACCATACTTTTCTCATTACCTAAATAGAGAGTATTTCCCTTAACTTGAGTAGATATATGTTTCTAGACAAGGATCAACATATTTTTTGATTATACTCACAGTATAAACTTTAACTTGTATCTCATACAAGTTACAAATATGTTGTCTCTTTTCACTCCTTTTCAATACATGTTTTGGCTCTACCCAATTTTATATTGGACGAATATTCAATTCTTCAAACATATCTACTCAGATACACTGTACTCTATTAAGTATTTTAAACCACTAGGGATCATATTGACTAACTGAGCTGTAAGTCGTGTTCTCTTTTCAATTCTCATTTGTATCTTCACCGTCAATCAGGTACCTTACATCAACTCCAATTTAAAAATAACCTAGTACTTTAAAATCTCATCACTGACTAATCAGGTGAAGTAGCACTATATTTGATTCGATATACAACATCTTCACTAATATCAGTTGTATATTACTTTGATTAAAAGTTTCAAACAAAACATCATACGTATGTGAGAATGTCTTGACCATTTAATTACCTATACTTAAGCATCCAACTGACTCAAACGAAACATCATAGACTCTTTTATTCCAACTTTCACTAATTCATTCGATTATTGAAAGAAAACTGGATGCATCACACCAGTCTTCTACGCTACGAATGAATCTTGATTTTGAAACGGAGTTACTCAAACTTTTGGTCATGCACAACTACCCCAATGCCTTACCTTGACTAAAGGAGTCCGTTAGTGCCACTTCCAGTAGTCACAAGTCATCTCAACGTCTCATTTTATCTTTTATTTATACCAAGAGTTTGTTTCGTTCAATTTTTGTCAATCTTAGCTATTCTCACATTTATTTCATCCTTAATCCCTTTACAAACTTACCACAACACTTTTGATCAACACATAAATCACTTACAGCTCCTTAATCTTGACTTAGAAAAGTAATGTATATATATTCTCTTTTCGAAATTTTAGCTAAGGATAATACAACTTCTTATTTAATCAATTGAAGTTTTTCTTGGCTAAACTTCATTCGAAATAGAGATATTTTGCGACTCAAACAGTTAAACTATTTGTTATTGTATTAATTTGTTTCTATTAGTCTCAGATTTCTCAACTTTTCTTTTTCTCAAAAATAAATTTGGTACTTTTCAAGAGACTATGTCAGCTTACTTTATTTCTTATTGTTCATCAAATTACTTTTGATGAATTCACCTTTCATTTTTTTCATTTGAAGAGATAGAAGAATTTGAATTTCCAAGCTAGTTATTATCTTACATTAATAAACTTTTAAAAGATACAATTTCAATCCCTTAAGTCATAGTAATGGAAATTCTCCTTATATGGAATTTCATAATGTCTTCCATGTAAATCACTTATTCAGTCTCAATAAATACATTTATCTCTTCCTTTGTTATATTTTTAGTCGTAGTGATAAGAGTCATAACTAATTGTCGTTAGAAGTGATGATTGGGTACTTTGAATTTCAAAACACAATCATTTGTGTTGATGTTTAATAGCTAATTCAAGCTATTATTAGACCGTTTTCTCAACACCTTCACTTCTAACACATAAATCTTTGTTTTATAACAACACCTAATCTGGTGTTAACAAAGTTTAATTCTAACTCGTTTTTTTTTTTTTTTTTTTTTTCTAGAAGAAAACAATACTTTGCTCCAAAGTGTTTTATTTTCATGGAATTCAACTTAGACAACTTGCTGAACTTATCACAATCTCATTGTGATTTCCAAGTCAAAGTTCAATTTGAGAACCACGTGTCTCCTTTTTCGTTATTGAGACTTGTTTCGGAAACTACCATCATTTGGTTATGAATTCAACCAATACTTATAATATAGGTCTTCTCGAATTGCTAATTCAAATAGTATTAACATCATTCTTAACTTTCAGATAATCCTATCTTATACTTCCTACAAGTCTCAACTTTAGCTTTAATATTTTCCAAATGATTCTCAATCATTTGAAACTCAATTTGAGTTCATTTTGACATTTTCCTGAGCGTTTTAATTGTAATAGTTCAATACTTTTGATTTCTCACGAGTCCATGTCCAGTACTACGTTCCTGACTCTTTTGGACTTTCTTCTTAACCAATTCGATATTGGTTTTATAACTGATACTTTCATCAATTATATTAGTACTGAACAATTTATAACACCTTTGTGAATCTAGACTTTTCGAGTCTATTTCACTTCTATTTACGCTCAGTTTTCGTTTCGTAAGTCTATTCTCTTTTTCAATTGTTTGCTACTAATCTCACTCGCCATTTCTAGCGAATACACTACCTATCACATATCTAGCGATAATATAATAATATACAACAAACAACTTACAATAATATTGTATTCCCCGCTCACAGTCACTTCCCAACTAATCGCGACCTTATTACTAGACCTTGTTCTTTAAAACCATCCTTAGGTTATTCAAACCTAATTTAACCCTAGAGCCATAACCCAAACTTCCCAACAAGCTCAATCCTCAATTGAACCTCAATACCATTTCTCCTAATTTCTTGATTGAGCTTAACCTTAGCTCTGATACCAACTTTGTCAGGGCCCGTCTCACTAAGCCCTGAATTAACCTAATTATCCTAATTAGGTTCCTAACCCATACAATTAACTTCAAACTTTGAAATGACTCATAATTCAATCCTTAAACAACTCCAAATATAAATTGCTATAATCATTACAACCTAAATTCATTATTCGTTTAGTTGGAGAAAATTAGGAAATAATACGTACTATTCTCCGTATTTTTGTAAAAAATTTGGCAGCACCTTCCCTAAAAGTGGACTGCCGAGAAAATAACCTAATAGACAGCAGATTGGGGAGAAGCATAGAAGGAAACACAGCTCCCCGGAGATCACAATATATATCAAATCAGGAGACTCTCAACCTATTTAAGTCTATGTCACGTCCTACGCTCACCCTAGAACCCAAAATAGTATATATAAAATGATTACAACTAGAAAATTATACTTTAAGAAAGTAAGACATTCACCAAATCTTCGAGTCTTGTTTGTTCTTCATTGTTTTCATTGAGTATCTGACATCATCAAAAACAACTCGAAGATGTCAGGTAAGTAAATTCCTATACTGCTCTGTACTCCTACAAATGTTAGTCTGGATACATGATGACATGTAATTGCATTTCCAAATTAACAAGAAATTTATATAACAACGTGAAACCCTTTCATTACTATTTAAGGTTCACAAACAGGTTGGCCGACCTAAGAATGAATATATAGCAGCAATGAAAGTCCAATGCATGCTACCCTAGAGTCGACATTACCCGCCTTAGACGCCTACAGTACGTCTAGTCTCGAGTGGAGCACCTCACACTCTTACGACCCATAGCATGGGCAACTCTATCCGGATGCCATATATGCATGAACAAAAATGACGCGAAGTGCAATGCATATTAAACACAAAGGCAGGTACAAAGATAATTCCATAAATAGAAAAGACCACTGTAGGGTTTACTTACAGACCAACCAACTCATAGTTGGCCACGAAGCCTCACACAATGTTTCTTCGTCCTTCACGTACTTCAACGAGTCCTATTCAATTACAAATTTCACATTATAGAGTTACCACTCTATTCGAATACTTAAATCTATATTTCAAGTCATAATGAAAAGAAACCATTTTCAAACTCATTTATATACTTCACTTTTGGTTCTAAACCACTTTCAATTTCACAACGCAGTTCAAATTACTAAAGCTCCGATAATTCCTTTTAAAGTTCCAAACTATTTTTCTTAATTTTTTTCCTATGTTTGTATATTACATTAGGTTTCTATAACACTCATTTAGCATGAAAATAACTTCCAAGTTTCCTATGCATTCCAAACTGAGATTATAACTCTATTTTAGTACTTCAAAGTCATAATTCAACTTACAATGAGTTTAAAATCCTCTAATAACTTTTATTGACTACTTGACATCTCCGAAAACACAATTTCACTTCTTTTTCATATATTTAACCTATAAATAGGTTCTAAGCCCTTTGTTGGGTTCCAACACAAATAACAACTTACAATTTACTCATTTTATTTACTTTTGGAACCTTTTCCTTAGACAAAACACCTAAACATTCTAATGCAAGGTTTATATGAGTCTCTCATTCATATTTCAAGTTAAAATTACCCATAAAGAAGCAATCAATACTATAGGTAGTGCGGATTTTTCATTAGCCCCTATGTGTGACGCTAAATTTCAACCTCTAAATCAATAAATCTCACCACAAGCCTGATTGACCATTGAAATAGGATATACCAAAATTCAAACAAACGTATTCCCAAGCATTTTGGACATTTATAAGGTCATTGAATCATTCGTCAAACATGACTACTCGCATCTGTCCAAATTATTTACAATTTTGATAGTAGCTCGCAAGCTACCTTTGCACCACGTTTTCACTACCAAAACAAAGGATTTTAAGTTTGTACCTTTCCATTCTATAAAATATGATAGACAAGGGTTAAAATAAGCTCAACCACATGTAATTTGGATATTGTTTGATACTTCAACTTATCGACCCAACTTGCTTGCTTGCAAGCAGTTTTTTATACTTAGCCAAAATTTTATATCTTTGAGCAGTGTGAAACTACCTAATTCGAATTTCCAAAACTCCAAGCACATTCACCCCACCTTAAAACCGAAAATCCCAAACAAAAATTGGTTATATGGAGTACCAATTTACCGAAGATCATCATCGAATACCAAGAATTGAAGAAAATAACCATGATTGACTTTTCCTACCTCGACACAGTTCAAACATTAAATTTCATTGATTTAATTCATCAAAACTCATTCGAATGGATTGTAAACTGATCTTAACTCAACTTAAATTGATCAAATCACTTTGAAAAGATACAACATATCAAGTTCAATCTCACCAGCACCGATTCCCCTTTTCCCCATCGTCATCTACTTTTTCCTAACCTCTCATAAACCATAATCAACATTTGAATAACAACACTAACACCAATCCAACCACCATAAAATCTGATGAAATAACTATGAATCAAATTTGGATTGCTCAAAACTGACCTTAATAAGTGATTCACTTCTTCTCTTCTCTAAGTCCACAACCGAGAGGTTGTCCAGAGAAGGCGAGCAGAGTGGCTGTGGAGAGTGAAAAGAAACAGAGGAGAGAAGGAGACACAATTTGAAGGGAGGAACATGGAGTTGAACGATTTTCATAGAGAGGAATGTTGAAGACGATGCTCTTAACCCACCCTGATTTCAATTTAATAAATTAAAAGGCAAATGACTATTTTACCCCTCACATGTTATCCTCATGTTTATAAAAAAATGCCCTTAATGGTCATTTTGCACTTCATTTTATTTCATGTTTATCTCCTTTATTTTATACCCAAATTAAACTCCAAAAAATACCTCAATTTCATCAAAAATCAACGAAAATACCATCGCACTCCGAAACATGCAGACACCGCGCCTTATTTCGCGTCGAATATAATATATTACATCAATTAGTCACGGAACACATAAAAATAATATTTAATTTACGAACTTCAGTCCGTAATGCATGGGTCCTACCTCCGATATCCAAAACTCTCATTAAATTCCACAAATCCCTAATTAGTTGTTAATTAAGTTTATGAAATGCTCGGATTTCACATTTACCTTTCCCTTTCTTCCGAAACTTCAACTTTTTCTTACCCTCATGGCCTGTTCGCTTCACAGTCTTAGGGTGGATTAACCCCATTGGACTGGATAAGATGGTGTTCGCTTCGCGGATTAACTAGGCCACGGGATTAGCTAATGGGCAGTAGAGGTGACTAAACTAAACCACCAATTTTGGTGGGACTAACTAATCCCAATGGTTGGTTATTATAGATTACCAATTTACCCCTCATCTTTACACACTATATCACAACAAAGAATCGATCAACCCTAATCACAACAACCGATCAACCACAACAATCGATCAACCTTAAAATCACAACAAAGAATCAAACAAAGAGAGCGTCGATCGTTCAGGGAATGCATAATCGGGTAGATACGCGAGAAGGTAAGCTTTGTTCACTCGTCTTCTTCTTCAGTTGTGTCATGCCGTTCCATTATTTTCAAGAAATTTCACCTGTTTTTCCCTTATTTTCCTTCATACCCATCACCAGTTAAGTCTTGAAATAAATTTCACCATTCAAAATAAGTGTTTCCAATTGGTGGGAATTGTTAACCGCTTCCTTGTATGTGTATCAGGTTGTAGTGTCACTCTCTTATTCATCAAATTCTATAGATTGAAATAACCTGTTCGACGTTTCAGTTTTGGGAAATAAGATGGTGTTCTATTTAGATTCAAAACATAATCCAAATTTTGTTCCCTGAATAAGAAGGTGTTCTATTGTTTGTGTATCAGGTTGTATCAGGTTGTAGTGTCACTCTCTTATTCATCAAAACTTCAAAACAGAATCCAAATTTTGTTCCCTGAATTTTTCAACCTGAACTTGTTTCAGTACATTCGAAAGTTGAATTTGAACCTTGATTTATTTTTAATTCAAAACTTTGTCCAAAGTTGATAAAATCAAAGTAATGAAAACTTAAATTTTCTGGGTATTGGAAATTTGTACTTACTGAAACAAAGTTAAAGTCTGAATCTTAATTATTTTCCCTTTGAAGATGAGGCTATAAAAATGGCTTGTTTTCAAAGAATAAAACACCAATAGTCATAAGAAGTTTCTTTCGAACTGGATCATAGCATTTCTAAACCTTTTGGTTTGATCTAAAACCAACAAAAACACGTTTTTTTGGCATTTGGATCGTGTTGTCCAAATTGTTTTTCATGATGTAAGTGTAAACGATGCAACCAAACAATCGATGCGGTAAAGTTTGAGAAACAATCGTGATTTTGGGAAAGAAAAATGCTTTTCACAGGTTCAATGGAGTTTCAAATATCAGGGATTTGAAGGCATCATATTTATGAGGTAGGTTGTAGTTAAGATGGATTCACCACATTAATATTTTAGCACATTGTTTGTGATAACTAATGCTCTTGTAACTTCTAAAATATGCTTTTTTTTTCGATCTACAACTCATTTTTCTCGAGGAGTTTGGGTGCATGAACTTTGTGAGAATTCCTTTGCGTATGTGAAATCAGAGTGTTGAGTATTATAAACTTTTGCAATGCTTTTAATTTAAGGTGTCAAATTTCTTCATACGTATATTTTATTGTTAAGGAGGCCTAAGATATTCTATGTTTGGTCGAATTCGATGCATTTTTTTGGTAGATTTTCTTGAGCAATTATGCGTCCCTTTTATAATGGCAGACATTCATCAATTTATTTTATGAAATTAGGTTTCATATAGATTACCCACCTATGGATTCAAATTCATCAAGCGGTCGACCTCGTCCAAGGGATTTGGTAATGAACCACATCCTCATTTTTCTGCGATTGATTGAAATCATGGTACATATGTTTAGAGTTATAGCAAGTCGTAGGCGTCGTGTGGAACGAACTTACGAACTAGGTTATGACAAGCATCGACAAATTATCCATAACCTCGTCTACAAGTCCGATGATATTTGCTACAAAATGCTTCGGATGAAAAGGAAGCCATTTGAAAAATTGAGAGATATGTTGTACGAACATGGAAAATTGAGGGATAAGTGTTGTGTGCTTGTCGATGAGCACTTGACCATTACCCTCCGCATACTAGGGCACAACATACGCAATAGGGTCATTTTAATATGGCTCCAAAGGTCGGGAGACACTGTAAGTAAGGTGTTCCGGAGAACTATTCGCGCGCTTATACGATTGCAACGTATACTTTTGAAGCACCCTGAGCCAGTTGGTCCCGAAGAAACTAATTTGAGATGGAGTTATTTTCAGGTACTTCATTATGGCAAACGTCCTCGTTTATTTTGCTTTAGTCATAGAAATTCTCATTCGTTATATGACTTATGTAATTCATTGGTTTTGTCAATGTAGGGATGCCTTGGTGCTATTGACGGGACGCATATACCAATTATCGTTCGTAACAATCAAAAGGTGCGATTTAGGTGTACGAAAGGCTTCCCAACGATGAACGTCATGTGCGCTTGTACACCATCTAAGCTAATTACATACATCCTACCGGGTTGGGAAGGGTCTGCCGCCGATGGGAGAATTCTGAGGGATGCTGTATCACGCCGTAATGGTTTAAAAGTTCCTAATGACAACTACTATTTGGTCGACGCAGGGTACTTTAATTATCAAGGGTTTTTGGCACCTTTCCGCGGTCAACGATACTACTTATCTGAGTGGGCAACTGGCAAACGTCCAGCACAAGCACCTGAAGAAGTTTTCAACATGCGTCATGAAAAGGCAAGAAACATTATTGAGACTTGCTTTGGAGCGTTGAAACAACGTTGGGCCGTGTTACGTAATCCTTGTTTCTACGATGTGAAAATGACTACACTTATAATCATTGCATGTGTCGTTCTTCACAATTACCTAACAATGGAGGTACCAGATGAATTGTTGGATAAAGTGGTGGTTGAGGGGCAAGAGTTGGGGGCTGAAGATGACGCGTCGAATGAACCGCCCGAAGTCATCAGCCAAGTGGGACAAACTGATGCGTGGACTGCATTTCGCAACAACCTTGCCATAGATATGTGGGATTCTTACCATTGACATGAGGCGATTAATGTCGAACACAGTTGAAGTTGATGAACAATTTTTTTTTTATTTGTGGGATTTTTATCTGCCGAGACTATTTATATGTGAACTGCTACAATTTTAATGATCCTTGTTCAGTACTTGTGTTTGACATCATTTGCTATGAGCCATATGTTTTTTTTAATGTACGTAAAATCAATGGTTTTATGCAGGACATGAGAAGCAACTGGAAATGGTACATTGTGTTTCGTGGTTGGGACCCTGGTGTATATGGAACGTGGTATGAGTGCTACAAACAAGGGATAAACTTCGACATGTTCTACTATGCTCACTTTGACACGAAAGAGGAAGCAATAGTCGATTTTGACAGGTACAACCACGCTGCTACAATTGCGAGGGAGGTTCATGATCAACTTACACTAGAGGAAGCTCTTGCCGAACTAGATGAGATCCCCCACCACCGCTACCACCGCGAATGTGGATTGAAGAGTTGTACGAGGTAAAAGGAGTACCTCTACCACGATCACCTTCTTTTGACGAGGAACCCCGTATTGACTTGTTCCTTTGAGACCGCACCCTTTACCAAAGAGTTGGCTCGGGTTATGAATATGTTATGGATCCGTGGTGGTCTCGACTAAATGTATGTGGCTCGAATGAGGAGAAAATTGTCTCTTTCTTTGCATGGTGCACACTTTTTCTTCAATTTTGGATTTTGCAAAACTTTGATCATTAAATGTTGAACTTTCTTTCCCCTCGCCGCAAGTGCATGTTTGAATTTGGTGATCATCAATGTATGAACAAGAAAACATTAATCCATGTTAAGAACATTTTTTCAAGACACGATTTTTTGATGTTATTTTTCTAACATCTCGCAATCATAATCATTTCAGCTTTGGTTGAGAGTGATACCTTTAGCCGAAAGACGGAACCATAAAATAGATATAGTGAATTCTAATATGACCATTTTCAGTGATACGAACAATTGTATGCATTGTGTTACATGGGACACCTACAAAATTAATATTTTCAAGGGTATCTAAACTCCTCCACATTCCAAAACGAAATCTTGCATTGTTACTTCAATTAACTAAACCAAACAACATTGTTTACATCCATCAAACGACCACCAAAAAACATGACTATGCCATATGTCAATTAAACATCACATGAAGCCATGGAAGTCTGGACTCGGGTTGCAAAGTCATGAAAGCCCCCATAAGCTCCACGCGACCCATAATCTTGCTGCCATAAATTGCTCTCTCAACGTCCGTCAATTCATGGACTTCGACCATAGCATTAATAAAAGAGTCACGCAAGTCGTGTTCAACACGAATGGCACTAGTCACCTTGGAGATTTCGTTCGCCATGATCTGTGCCGCCGCCACCATTTGGTCACCTATGTAAACATCATTGCTCACCTTTCTCTTCTTCTTGGCTTGATTCCCACTAGCATTAGCCGTAGTAGTCCGGGTTCTCGATGATGTAGGAGTAGCATCAAACTCTTCAGTGGGCGCCGCTAATGGCTCACTTGTACTGCTAGAGTCATGAACATCGTTGATATTCTCGAAAGCATCCTCTGGTGCACGTGCATCCTCGCCTGTGGCCCTATCATTCCCAAAAATGATACAACAATTTTCGTAATGCGGGAATGACTTTAGACGCCAAGTTCTTGCTTCAGGGTAGTTCTGCAACCAATAGTACCAGATTAGTCATGACATATGGATGAAATAAAACATTAGGATGCATTCATAAAAAAGTTAAACTTCAACGACAATGACATACCTTTAGGTAATCTTCCCATACATCATCGGGAGAGGTGACCATGTTGGAAGTCGAGTCAAAGTCGAATCCGCTTGTACCATGCCGAATGCCGCATATCATATCATTAACTATGAACCACTCTTTCTTCAAAGATTCTTGTCTAGATTCAATATGTGGTCGGGCCTTGATCCCCGAGTTCGGGCATGTGATTTTCAATGCCTCATCGAGATGGTTCAAATATCCGGGCTTGAAGCCATTGTCGCATTTGTACATGCCACTGGCCACCATCTCCACCATGGCATTTACGAGAGCAACATCCTCTGCATGGCTCCACTTTCGTCGAGATGTCTTGGGGTCTTTGGCAGAGTCTTCGTGCGAAGCTTCACGCGAACACCTTGCTTTCCCCTGACCCATTTTCTTTGTCGCGATGCCTGCACATTGTTGAAGGAGCTTGGAAGGTCTGGTGGATGTATTCAATATTTTTCTCGGGGTTGAAATGACCCTCCACTACGAATGCGTGCTTCTTGTGAGCCGGGTTGATCCATGTCTACTATAAGTAAAGAAGAGGTTCGAAATCAGTTACATTATGATATAAACAAGCATAATACAGAAGATGAAGCCATCCATGCCTTTCCATTTGTTCACAACATGATCTTTCCAAAGTTTTTTCCTCGCATGAACACATGAACAAGAAATGTTGCCTTTTTTAACCGAAATCAATATAGAAAACAATTTTCATCAAACATGACAAAGGCTTGAGCACTTGAACATCTTATTCTAGCAATCATTAGATAGAACTCACAACATGATGGCATTCTACAAAGATAAATATTTATTTTCCCTAGTCTATTAATTAATTTGAGAGATTGATGATATCCTCAAGAAATGTTAGGCTCTTTTAAGGGTTGCAAGTCTATGTTGCTATGTACTAGTTCAATGCAGGTCTTGATGTCATCGTAAACAAACTCTGTGTCGGGCCTATAGTGTGATGAATCCTCTCAATCTGCTAAATACATCCAGTCCTATACACCAACAAATCGGGAACAAAGCCAATGTACATTGAAATATATTTCTATCTGCCTTATACAATACAAAGCCAATGTTCATAATTTTTCAATATCTGATACATTAATCCCTTGTAGATCTGGGACCATAAACTCTCATCTCACAATTTTTTTATCATTGCCTAAAGCCATCACTCCATCAAACTGAACAGAACAACAAAACCACATTGGAAATCCAAATTACCAAGAACACAAACCCTAAAATCACAACAAATCACTCAACTACATTTTGGAGGGGAAGAGAGTATTCTCTGATCAAGTTAAACTTACCTCGGATGAAGAAGACACCTTCACGCAAGAAGACGTTGACGACAACGCGGAGGATGAACACCGCTGCTCACCAGAGATGGAGACCGGACAGAGAGAACGCGATGTGAAGAAGGAAATGGAGTTCCAAAATTTGTTGGAGATGTAACTTAAATGAAATGGTACTTTTGTAAATGTATCATTACAACCACATTTAATCCCAGCCTTAAAACTCCCAACCGAACAAGAAACAAAAGGGAGTAATACATAAACCCATGTGTTAGTCCCATCACAAACTAATCCCATGATCTTAGGTCTCCCTAAAACGTGAAGCGAAAAGGCCATCAGAACTTTAGCCTAGTCCTGACTCCATGACGTCTTGATATCGTCGTGATTCGCACTAAAAGGTTTTTGTAGTCAAATGGCCTCAAGCTCTATCTCGAACCTCTCGCAGAGTTTTTAGTTTAGTTGTCATAATAATACCAAGCTCTGCATACCTTTCCTCCCGTGACATTCCATTAGCAACAGTTGAATCAGCCTGATTTGAAACTGCAACAATCATTTCAACTCTGAAATGAACTAAAGAGGCAACCTGCTCCTCTTGAGCGGTTAAAGTGATTGTAGAAACTTCCTTAGCATCATGAACCATATGTGCTTGAGCTGCCACCCGTGCTCATAAAATATACAACAATTCTTACATCTGCCTAGCTAGGTTCTCAAACGTATTTGCATCCATACATTATAGATCCATATTATCCTCACTAGATCCCTAACACAGTTGTTGTTGTCCACTTCTAATTTTTTGCAACAAAAATTACATGAAAAGTAGTTTAACAAGCCTATTGATCGATATCTCGATAATATAAAACACACATAACACAATCATAAAGTTTTTAAACTTTTTAACCATGTTTTATCACATTACTTCCAAACTAATCACTCTGTTTACCTCAATCAATAAGGTCCTTTTAGAAAACTCGGCTCAGATACCAACATTGTCAAACCCCACCTAATTAAGGCATTTAACTGACTTAAATCACCTTAATCCCCTGATAATCTAGCAGCTTAATATTTCTATCAATAAATAATTAAGATTAAGACCTTCTAATCATCAGTTATAAAACTTTATTAACCACAAAGGATTTTAAAGTAAATCTTAAACCTCAAAGGTCATTTAGATTAGTTAAATAATCTTCAAAATCCCGTAAATTTTTTTTGACAACACCTCCTCTATTTCTAAGCCTACACCGAAATACTCGGCCTTCAAAAATCTTCAACAAAATATGCTAAGCTTGGTGGAAATGCCAAAGGACTCACAATCCACCATAACAATATATATTGGCAGTAACAAAAATAATTTATTCATTCTAACTTATTTTAGGTTTCAAAACCCTTAAACCTTTCACGTTAGCTCCACAACATTCCATTCCATCCCAACACCATTACAACAATTCTATAAGAGATTCTAATCACACACGAATCCAAAAACCATTTATACAATATATATTATATTTAAGAACAATACATACATAGAGAGAAAAGAACTGGGCAAGTCACAAACAGTCATAAAGCTTTCCCTTTCCCTAGTCGCCGCTAGAACCTCTCATTATCCAATTATAAAACTTTGATAGTGTCAGATATGTAAATCCCACACTATCCAACACACCTATAATACTCAAATGCATAATAATTCAAGAGATTAAACGAACAATATAATCCAAGGAATTTAAATACAACTGTGAATCCATCCCATTTTTGTTATCCGACCACAATCAATTGATATCCTCCAAAAGTGGTAAGTAAAAGTAATAAGGACTCATGCCAGAGAGGATAACCTAACGAGTCTCGTTACTCTAGAATATATGAGTATGATCTAGTTCAATGTGATCTCATAATAACCACGTGATGCAAAGTAATAGTGACTCTAGCCCTTCAAGCATAATATAATGTTCTCCCCTATAGCTACGATATAGTATACACTATAAAGAGACTCGAATCGTCCTTATCTTCCCTACTCGTGTATGCCTGTACAACAAAAAGGCAATATCACGGATTCAATGCAATTTATACGAAATTATAATCATACAATGTAAAGGTTACTATGAGATTTACTTAACCTTACAAACGTGATACTGAAATTCCCTTGTGCTTCGAGTCGGTAAGCAAGTCCAAACAGGGTTCCAATTGTGGCTACAATTAATTTGTTAGTCTGGTAAGATTTCACAACAGTTATATAATTTTTCCAATTAATTGTTGTTTAGTTCACCCAATAACGTCCCGAAACTCCTAAAATACCTCCAAAATAAATTCTTTGATGCCTGAATTTCATTTTTGACTCAAGATTATTTTTCAGCATTGAAAATTACGTTGTCTAGACTTAAATATACTTTTTTCCAATTTATTATATATTTATCAGTCCTACCTCGACTCGAAAACCCCAAAACCACTCCAAATCTTAGTCTCAGATGTCCGGATCCCGATTTCGACTCCAAATTATGGTTTGGAATAACAAATTAACCTTGACGAAGCTTTTAAATAATTTTCTCAATTTTGGATATTTTGAGTATCATAACATGTATTTCAAGGCAAAACCCTGGCATATTTCCTCGAGAAAATCTCAAAATCCTTATTTTTCATAAAAATCTTCAATTTTCATCAATTTGTCTAAAAATCTCATTTTTCTGAATTTCCCTAATTTCCAGGGATTCTTATTCTTTTTTTTTCAATTTTTAAACCATTTTTTTAAGTCTTGAAAGTGGTTTGATCATGGACCGAGCCTTATTCGACTCAACTAAGCCAAACCCAGTTCGGTCGCCTCTAGGATCAGACCGTCTTCTTCCTCTCGAAATTAGAACAAAGCAGAGTTTTGCTATGCATTTTTTTTAAAAAAAATTTAGTTTGGGGTCTTGGCATGATTCATCCTTACCTAGACGCCCTCATAGTCTAGGGATTGAGGAGACAAACTAGGGGGTCATCTTCTTCCTTGGACGAACTGTTTTTACATAAAATGAACGTAGCAGAAATGAGGATGCACAGACGACCTACAAATGCGCCAACTAGAAATTCAAAGACAAGTAGGAGTAGCACCAATTGATACAAAGATTAGGGAAGGGCGGTTGCGGTGGTTTGGTCACCTGCAAAGACGACCTACAAATGCGCCAACTAGAAAACTTAACTCAATAGAAACCGTAGAAATTTGACGAGGTAGGGGCATACCAAAGTTAACATGGGATGCATTAATTAGGAGGGATTTGAATGGTTTGAAAAGCTAACCATTAATTGCACTTAGTCGAGCACAATGAAAATGTTTGATCCATGTAGCCGACCCCAGTTTATTAATTTGGGACTGAGGCTATGTTGTTGTTGTTGTTGTTTCGTTTTTCAATCAACTCACCTCCTCATCTCTCCCCAATCAACACTACCAACAACAACACCATCAATCGCCTCTCTTTCTTTTGAGTACACATACACACACCTACGTTCTCTCAAATAAAAAAATTAAAATCTAATTTCCATTAAAGCTTACCTCAAACCAACGCACACACCAATCACCAATAATCATGGCTTCCCTATTTAATCCGATTCGAGATTGAAAGAGAGAGAGAGAGAGAGAGAGAGAGAGAGAGAGAGAGAGAGAGAGAGAGAGAAAGAAAGACGAGAATCAGTTAAGAGGCCTGGAGGGAAGATGTAGGTGATGAAGAGGGAAAGAAAATTGATTGTTAGGACGACGATGAAAAACACCCACCACTGTTTTGATTTTGATTTTGATAAAAAAGGAAGGTCAAATGACCAAACCGCCCTTCAATTTCTACATACTTCCATCTATTACTAATGCCCATTATGGTAATTTGCCTTTTTTATTTATTTCATATTTATCTCTTCAATTTTGAGTTTGAATTAAACCCTGAAAAATACCTTGATTCTATCAAAAATTAGATAATTTACCAAAGCGCTCCAAAATCCCTGACATAAATCGAGGTGTGGGACCCACATCAACTCGTTAAGTCCAATTAAACTCGTTAATGTTCATGTCAATATTTTAATTATCTCGACACCCGTCTCGACACGTATCTTAAGATAAAACCCTATAAAACATCAAATTCAGTCAGTTAACTCGAATTTCGCAAAATAACATAGTATATAGTATACAACACTAGACACACATCACATAAAAAATAAAATTAGTTAATATCTCAATTTCACTTGTCCTTAGCTCCTAACAAATTATAATTAGTCTCCGTTAATCCTTGATTAGCCATAATTATCGTTTAAAATTTTTGAGATTTGACAGTTTGCTTGTATTGTGACAATAACGGGGTAATAGCACAGGCCAAGGAACCTATATCACACTACATATCCAAACATATACTCAGACGTTTTCATCTAATCAGAGAAACCATTGAGAGGGGAGACGTGAAAATTGGTAGAGTTCCTACATAAGACAATATTAGAGATCCATTGAAAAAAGCTCTTCCACAGAAAGAGCATGATGGTCATGTTAGGTCATTCAATATTAGATACGTGAATGGTTGGCCCTAATGCAAGTGAAAGATGTTAGGGCTGTTGTGTTTTGAGGTTCATACGCAGAGGAAAATTAAAAACAATTTTTGACAAAACCCCATCAGGATCTAAAATAAGTTCTATTAAACTAGATCTAAAAAAGTAAACCATACCTTAATCCGTGCTTTCCTTCCATGATTGTTCGATTTCCAAGACGTTCAAGTGTGCGTCCTCTATCAGGAATCCACACTAGAATGGTGACCACGATTTTGAGTGCAAGCCCCAAAAGAGATAGAAAACGTTTTTTTTCTCTCGCAAAATCCAGATAACTTGAAATTTGCTAAAATGAAAATCTTATACGTTTTAGGTTTCAACCTCTATTTATGTGTAGATAAGATCACTTAAAAAATCTATTCGTAATACAACTATTATATTTAGGCTATTTAAGCAAATTTCACAAAACGATCATATTAATAAGTTATCATATAACAAATCCTAAGGGCTTTTATGTTATGAATTTTATCATATAAAATTCATTGCTCTAGACCAATTGAAATTGGGCAAAGCCATTCTTTATGTATGACCTAATAGTTTCATGCAACATTGGGAGTGAACTAAAACCATTTTGGTGTACAAGTCATAAGCGGTCTCTAGCAAGACATTATGACTACCTATGTATCATGAATATCAAAATTGAAGTCTATGGTAATCTCTAGTCGAATGACTAAATGATATGGCTATCATGAGTACACTTATGGCTTAATCCATGAGGTGTTCTCATAGCTATTTTGTCTAGTACCTTGTTCCCTAACAAGTACTCATGATTTAGATTCGTATCCCTATACGCATGATTATCACATGACCATCAATCAAGATTCATACTAGTATTCATTCATTATAGTTCCCAGTATAGTGACTGACTAAGGACATTTATGATATTTCAACAAATACCCATAGATCTTACTATAAGGTAAACAAGAAAACACTTATAATAAAATAACAAATGAAAACCTCAAATTTATTAACTAAAATTATAAGATAAACAATGCTTATAGATTGAATTATGGCATATGCCCAAAAATCTCCGACTTGCACTAGG
This sequence comes from Stephania cephalantha, assembly GCA_039657325.1. Classification (NCBI taxonomy): domain Eukaryota; kingdom Viridiplantae; phylum Streptophyta; class Magnoliopsida; order Ranunculales; family Menispermaceae; genus Stephania; species Stephania cephalantha. The sequence goes on from CM077576.1 coordinate 38,656,815, forward strand.
GCCAATCAATCAGGTATCTAATACCTAATGGCCTAATATGACCATCATTTTTCGCTTGTGGAAGTGCCTTCGTCAAAGGATCTACAACATTTTATTTTGCAGGAACTCTGAAAATCTTTAAGTCTCACCTTTCAATATTTTTTTAAATGAGATGAAAACGTCTAAGTATATGTTTGGATCGATGGTGTGATATTGGTTCCTTAGCCTATACTATCGCCCTTTTGTTGTCACAATACAAGCAAATGGGGTTAACTAAACTTGAAACGACACCAAGTTCAGAAATGAACTTTTTGATTTAAACTACCTCTTTAGCTGCATCTGACGGTGCCAAATATTTAGCTTATGTTGTAGAATCTGTCATAATTTCTTGGTTCAAACTTTTCCAGCTCGCTGCATCTCCATTCAAAGTAAACATATATCCAGACTATGATTTGAAGTCATCTGTATTAGTTTAAAAACTTACATCTATGTAATCATTTACAACAAGCTCGTCTTCCAAACTTTCATAGACCAAGAACACTTCTTTAGTAATTCTCAAGTACTTAAGAATGTTCTTTACTGCTATCCACTGACTTTCAATGGGATCAGACTGACATCTACTTATTGTGCTTAAAGCATATGATACATCAGGTTGGGTGCATAACATGACATACATGATAGATCCAATAGCTGATGCATATGGTATCGTATTCATGCGCTCTCGCTCATCATTAGTATTCGGACATTGAGTATTGTTGAGACTTATATCATGTGACATTGCCAATTACCTTCTTTTAGAGTTTTGCATACTGAGCCTATTCAGAACTTCATTTATATATACACTCTGGCTTAGACAGATCAAATTTTTAGATTTATTCCTATAGATCTTAGTCCTAAGGATGTAAGTTGCATCTCATAAGTCCTTCATTGAGAAACATTTCCCTAACCATGATTTGACATTCTGCAAGGTTGGGATGTCATTTCCAATTAGCAATATATCATCAACATACTGTACCAGGAACACAACTATGCTCCCACTAACCTTCTTGTATACTTGACTCATCTTCGTTTTTAATGAAGCCAAATTCCATAATTGATTAATCAAAATGAAGATTCCAACTCCAAGAAACTTGCTTTAATCTATAAAAAGATCTTTGAAGCTTGCACACCTTCCTAGAATTCTCAAGATGAACAAACCCTTCAGGCTGTATCATATATACGTCCTTAAGTAACTTTTTATTTAGAAAATCTCTTTTGATATTCATTTTCCATATCTCATAGTCATAATATGCGGTTACGGTAATTAGAATTCCAATGGATTTAAGCATGGCTACGGGAGAAAAAATGTCATCATAATTAACACCTTGAGTCTGTCTGAAACCTTTTGCTACTAGCCATGCTTTATAAGTATGCACATTTCCATCTATGTCATTTTTCTTCTTGAAAACCCATTTACATTCAATGGTCTTACCACCTTCGGGTAAATCAACCAGGTTCAAACTTAGTTATCATACATGGATTGCATATCAAAACTCATGGCACTATTTATTTGCCTCAGGGCTAGACATCCCCTCCTGATAAGTAGTAGGCTCATTTTGATCCTTAAGCAACACCTTACTATGATCAGTAATAAGAAATCCAAATCTTTCAGGCTGATGTCTTACCCTATCAGAGCTATTCGAGCCTTGGGATACCTATGAAGGTTCGACTAGTTCAAGACTTTGTTGATTTTCCACTGCGGTTGAGTTTTTATTTGTGGTTCTTGAACTTCTTCAAGTCTTACTTTATTCTCGTTGTGGTATTTTGAAATAAATTCTTTTTCCATAAAGACACCATTCCGAGCAACAAACACTTTGTTCTCAATGGGATTATAAAAGTGGTATCCTCTAGTTTCTTTAGGATAACCAACAAATACACATTTGCTAAATTTGGCAGATAATTTTTTTTAAGATTTGTCATAGTACGAAACCCTCACAGCCCCAAATCTTAAGGAAAGACAAACTTGGTATATTTTCGGTAGAGCAAGCAGGCACTATTTGGCACTATATTATATTTGAGTACAACTTATCACCCACAGACATATGGACAATCGGAGTGCTTGATCCAGATGTTAGAGGATATGCTCCATATGTATGTTATGGAGTACGGTTGTTTATAGGAAGAGTATCTTCATCTGTATGAGTTTTCTTATAATAACAGTTACCAGGCCCATATTGGAATGGAACTATTTGAGGAACTCTACGCAGGCCGTGTAGATGTCCATCTTATTGGGCAGAGCTTGAGGATATGTCAGTGATTAGGCTAGAGATTACTGTGGATCATACGGAGAAGATGTAGAGGATCTGAAGGGAGTGCAAGAAAGATATAAGAAGTACTATGACAAGTACCATGGCGAGTTCGAATAGAATGAGGGAGCCTATGTTTACATAAAGGTTTCACCTTTGAAAGGTCACAAGAGGTTCAGAATCAAAGGAATATTCGTGCATAGGTTCATTAGTCCTTTCAAGATTAAGAGGAGAGTCAGTAAGGTTGCATATGAGTTAGAGTTACCACCACAATTAGCCAAAATCCATTCGGTGTTTCGCATTTCAATGTTTTGACTAGATAGGTCGAGAGGAGACATACGACTGATACTAGATTTGAGCCAGATAGACTTGAGAGAGGATATCACCTATGACAAGCAATATACTCGGATATTGGATTTTAAGGTGAAGATATTGAAGAATAAGGAAATGTCATTAGTTTTTGTCAAGTGGTGGCATTACGGGGATGAGGAGCTGACTTGTGAATTAGAGTCCTACATGCGCGAGCACTTCCTGACCTATTTTGACTCTGTTAAATCTTACTTCAAGTTATTATAATTTCGAAGACAAATTTCTTTTTCGTAAGGAAGATTGTAATGACCCTAAATTTCTAACCCATGTCACGTGGCATTTCAGGACTGTGACATGGACCTGTTGTGACGTGGCACATTCGGTCAACCATCGGGAGTTAACATTGAGGTATTTTTTTTGGTGATTTATGTATTACCTAGCTAAAATACATTTGCATACAATTTAATTATTTCATTTTGATCACCGATTTATGAGTAAGGTAATTTCTTGAGATGCGTGCCTTCATAGGTATGAGACTATAATTTGATTAATAAATAAATAAGGTGACTAAGATTTAAAATTGTGCCTAATAGTTTGAGTAAATGAATTAATTAATTGTTGAGAGCAAAATAGACAATTCATAAATTGGACACATGTGTCAATATTTGATGGAGTGAGTATGATAAGTGAGCGTGGAAGGTGGGAGTAGATAAATGAGAGAGATATCTATGGGTATGTGTGGGTTATTTAGAGTTGTGTTTTTGCTTTGAAGAAGAGAATAAGAACAATAAAAAGAAAACTCCTTACGTAAGTTATTCTCCACTTCGACGTTTACATTTCTTTAATTTTAGATAGTCAATGTGTATGGATTTGAGACTTTTGATGTCAAATAAATGAGATTAACTCATTATGTTGTAAATCTTTGTGTTGAAAAAAAAATTTATGTTTGATCCATTTTTTTGTTATGGTTATAATTGTTAGTTCTCTAATGGTGATTGGAAAGTTTGACGAGGGAACGAAAGAGATGAGAGAAAAAAATGGAAAAAAAGAAAAGGGGAAAGAATAACGAACAAAGCAAATGCTTTGTTTGTCATTCACAAATTGAGGGGGATGCACTGCGCATGGCGTGCGTGCTATGCGCAGTGCAAGCCTAGCTAATAAGGTTGAGCCACCCCCAAGCCCAGCCCAGTTGGGTCGAGCCATCTCAGGGTAGCTGGACCGAACTGGTTAAGCCGAACCAAGTTGAATCTGACCCAGTCTAGCGACCCAAACTCATAAATTCAATAAAAACTAGAAAATCATAAAACATCACAAAAACTCAAGAAAATTCAAAAAAACTTAGAGAAAATAGAAAAAAATTGAGAAAATTATATAAAAGTTAGTTTTGAGGATTTGGGTAGGGGGAGGTTTACATCGAAAATTCTCTTCGAAAAATGTGTCACCGCTATGATTTTCCTATTTTGAACAATTTTAAGATATAAAAGTCTAAACTTTATCAAATAGGCTCAAACATACTTAATTTATTATAAATTAATATCAGGAGCCTATGAGACTAGCGTCAGGAACCAGGTACGTACTTTTAGGTATGTTGGAGCCACGATAGCGTGTATAGCATCGATCAAGGTAAGTAAAACCAGCTAGAAACTGTGCAGTAATTCATTGAGCTTTATATTTTATTTATATTGCACTACTTTATCTTTCTTCGAATTCCTACGCCAATATGAGTGTCTGAGGGCCAAGTGAGTCAAGAAGGTGTCTCTAATGAAGTGGCTGCCAGTAAGCTACCGAAGTCATGACCTCGATTCACTAGATTGTTGGGTCGATATGAGATTTGTTTTATCAAGGGCACCTTTGATATCTCTCATTCGCGACGGTCTAGGTACGGTAAGCATTGCCGCGTCCTAGGACCTGAGTCTGCTTGGCATTGCCATGACTCTATGATTCCGACCATGTAGCACCCACACTCGGTGGTTTTGGACTGCTTAGGCGCCTTTTTATTTGTTTCTTTTAACACTCATTTCTCATTGTACTTTCATTTTTCAGTCTTATTATTATGCATTCCTCATAGCTTTCTTTCTATCCTCATGAAGTTAAACTTCTTTATTTATTTCAAAGTATTGTTTAGATCTTACTGGCTTTTACTTATAGGACTCGACATTCTTGTCTTTGACCGAGTGCATATCTTCAGTCGAGGAAAGGCAATGTGCCGATACTTGGCGATCTACCATAACATCGGAGAGGTCATCCCTTACTCACTTTTGTAGGTTTTTCGAATTTTTGTATTACTTATATGTGTTGTTTTATCACTCTTAGGATACTTGTTTGTGTTGAGAGATAGATATGAATTGTATATCATTTTATTTGTTTATTACACTCGACACTATATATACATAATTACATATGTTCACAAGGTTCCACATTTAGGCATTCGACTCTTTTACTTTATCATTGAGTTATTTAACGTATGAATTGCTTCTGTTAACTTGAAAAAAACTAAAACTCAACTTAAAATCATAAATTTACTTATATGGATGGATCACAAAGCTGACTAGGCTTGCGTTGACCTTGTAAGGTTGGCTCGAGGGTCCAAGTAGGCTTAAGCTGTAAGGCCCAGTTTGTTCGGATTTGGGGCCGTCACATAAAATACTTTAGCTGGTGATTATAATTGTGCTAGTTGTTCTTAGGGTAATTAAATTGATATTTTAATCATCCCCAAGTAAAGTTTTTGTAAAGTCCCTTTGCTTTCTTATAACGTGTTCAAGGAGACATATGTAGACATATTCATCCTCACTGTGGACCATTTGGGTACTTCATAGTTTCGATATATATATATATGTCTAAACAAGGTGGACACATGTTTATTTGTTGTCGACCAGTAATGTTATATTTGTTAGATTTTTATCCAAAATCATTAAGTTAAGAGCACAATTAGACAACTCAATGAAGACTATTCATCTTAATAATGCTGGAGAATTTCAATCTAAAGCATTTATAAATTATTTTATGTCTATAGGAATTAGCATTGAACATTTTGTTCCATATGTGCATACCTAGAATGGGTTGACATAGTTTCCAATCAAACGCATCCAACTAATCAGACAAAAATATCCTAATTTTTTGTCTATATAATAAAAAAGATTTATTCTAAAGCTAACATTAATGTGTATGCCAACTAGTAAAATAATATTATGTCATCACAAATGTTTTTTTTATCAAAGGTCATCACAAATACTTATAAGTTACACTTTCAATACACTAAACAATAGTCGACGCTTATGTCATATTGAAGATGGCAAATGCAAATTAAAGAAATACAAGACTTTCCTTAACAGGATTTTATGTCAAAGGCATAATGATAAAAAAATGTCCTAAGTTTTACAAGTTGCATGTATCACTTATATCCTAACCTTTGGAATTCATCAATTATATCATAACCTTTTTTATTTATTTTCAATTTTATCATCAACGTAATTTGGGTCCTTTTTTTTCTTTCATAATATATGCTCACACATCATTCTCTTCAACTTTCTTAACATCATTTACCGATTTATTTATACATATGCATTAGAGCTCAAAATCCATGATAAATGAATACACATATAAGTGAGTGTACATATGCCTACTCGATCAATCACATACATAATCAGAGTACATAGTTCCTTTTGTCAAATTAAAAAATTATAGGTAACCTTCTAATAATCTTTATATGTCATTATCAACCAGATATACTGATAAGTGGTTATTTAGACTTATATATAGCACTATTTTAGCCGTATATTTGGTATAAATATCCCGGAATGAGCTCCAATTGACGGTATTTATATATTTTCAGGTATATAAGGTATAAAGGAAACAAAGGAGTGATTTCATGACATATAAATGAAGACAAATGAGTGATTTAATGACAAGAATATGATTGATGTCGTGGCTAGTATGCTTGACGCCGTAGGAAGAGTATACACAGTGTGGGCCAGGCATGGAGAAGAAGAGAGGATAAGACAAGTAGGTCAGCAGTACCGATGCAATGGCGGCACCGTGGGTACATATGTATCACACCGAGTGGACAATATAGAGCACCGAGCATACGGAGCGAGGAAAATGCACACAAAGAGGCCGAAGTTGTGGCGGCGCCGTGGCTTTACACAGACAGTGTCATATCACTTATGCACAACGTCGAAACGTAGAAAATAGAAATTTTAGAGCTTTAATTCATTTGCAATTGTCTATTAGAGTTTCTAATTGTATTCTAAAGTGTATTAGGGGTATAAATAGGTATTAGAACATGGTAAACATACAAAATACAATACATTAGCATACGTTACCACAAATTAGCCAGTTTACTTTGTTCTTGAGTATTAAGAGGAGTTTGGAGGAGAAGATATTGAATACTCACGTGTGGTTATTCAGTATTGTTTTTAAAATTTAATTGAAGTTATTTCTTTTAATCTTTGATTGCAATGAATATCATGACGTGATGTGTATGTTTATTTCAATTATGTGTGAGTAGTTCATTAATCTTAGGGATCAATGGATCTTATGGTATGAATGTTATGCTAAAGTAGTTATGAATGGATTATAAAGTTAAGAAGAGCAATGGTTAGAATTTATAATGATTCTACACGTAACGTTACGAACATCTTGACCACGTGTTTGTTGATTTGAGGTTTTAGAAGTTACTATGGCTATTAGAGCTTTTAAGTCGGATATGGACGATACGATCGTAAAATATATAACATTAATATATAATTATTGATTACTGAGGCACATATAGTAAACTAATTGGTTATGACTCTAAATTTTTGGAACTTAAGGCTATGTTGAACTTACGTTATTCACACAGATAGGTGGACTTCTAGTTTGCTCATTTGAATCTTTTCCGTCACGACAATGGGTTGAAGTGGATTTGAAGGAAATGTCTATTCTAATTATGCATTGCACACACATAATGAAGATGAAAGAAGTGAGTTAAAAAGTACAGTTATTCATTAACTAGGTGAAGTTGTGAACTAAGATCTTCTAAATATAAGACTACAAAGTTATTTAAATTTTTTAGATTATAATAGTTTAGTTTAGAAAAAATTAAAAAAAAGATTTTCTTAGCAATAAAGTAAATCTAACTAAGTACACTGAGTGCAATACACCTTTCCCTGATGATGATATCCATAATCAACATTAGTTGATCCCATTATTACTATAATCGAGCTATTATATTTGTAGTCACGATCAAGTTTTTGGTTCTGTTGTCGCGGATTGGTAGCCACTTTAGTTTAGTTAGTTTACAAAATAGTTAAGTTTTATTTCAAGTAATTTACTTTCTAGTTTATAAAATAAAATAAAATAATAGTATTTAAGTTTCAAGTTTAACAATCTACAGTTGATCTTCTGTATTTTCATTTCAGGACGAATTAGTGCATGCGTAGTAAAAGAGAGAAGGACTTAATGCCTTACAACCCAAAAATTAACAATACCAAAAAAGAAAGAAATAGAAGGGAATCAAGATGGCGTAGGATCAAGCACGAAACCAACAATAGGGCCAAGATCAAGTAGTGTAGGATTGAGAGTAGGGACAGAGATGTCTTCGTGGCTACTTCAAGCCAAAAATTCAAAAGACTTATAACGGAGTGATGAGGCTTTAATCCAACACCACCGAGTTCAAACTGAGACCTTCTCTAATCAACATGATGTAGAATTGCTTGTTCAATGGGCTAGCGAATGAAGATCCAGTTGCACATGCAGAGAATTTCTTTAAGAAGTGCGACACCGTGCACATTACCGGAGTTACAAAGGAGGTGATCAAGATGAGACTTTTCCCATTCTCATTGGATGGAAATCCAAATCCCGATTCCAACGACTAAACGTTGGGAGTATGACTTCATTGGTAGAAATCAATGAAAGATTTCTAGACAAGTTCTTTCCCCCAGTGAAGTTCAGTGAAAATAAACTGGAAATCAATCAATTCAAGCAAGAGGATGATGAGTCTCTTAGCGAGGCTTGGGAAAGATTCAAGGAGATGCTGAGGAGATGTATATGATATGGATACGCGAAGTAGGCACAACTACATATTTTCTACTATAGGATGAATCACAACACCATAACACTAATAGATGCCATAGCAGATGGTTCTCTACTAACCAAGGATGAAGATGGAGCGTTAGATATCATAGGTCTTATATCTCAGAACTTTATAGCTGGTACTCATTCCACAATGAGGAAACCAACATGCGTATATGAGATTGATTCACAAGTTGTGATTATGGCGGAACTATCCAACCTGAGTAGTCAAATGATGAAGCTTCAAATGGGACAAAAAAGTTTAAAAGTGCAAGCTATACAGCAACCCCTTAATTACCGAGCCATGATGGTTAATCCATTAGACATTAACAAGGAATGAAGCTTGAGGAGATCAACTTCATGAACAACCAGAGCTATGGAAACAACTTCCAGATGAGAGGAATGAATCCTCAAATTTTTTATGAAGAATACAACAACCCCAACTTCTCATATGGAAATCCCGATAACGCAGTGAAGTTACCTCCAAGCCTTGATTTAATAAGTCAAATAAAGGAAGCTAGGGTAGAGCAAAGAGATGACTTTATTGAAGTCAATTGAGAAATTCTTGCACGCCATCGACATGAACAATAGGGAATGCCATGAGAAGCATGAAAAAAAGATGGAAAATGTGAAGCAGGTCATGAAGAGGATGGACGATGAGATATCGCAATTGATAAAGAACCTAAAGAGACATATTGGTCAGTTAGTTATTGCTTTAAACTTAAGGAAAAAAGGGTTGTTTCTGAGTAACACTATCACAAATCCCAAAGAGAATGTTAGTGCTACTCACATGATGAGCACTACGACTACGAATGAGCCAATGGAATAGCAAGTGATATACAAGCCAAAAAGAGTCAACACTTTGACTTTAAGAGAATATGAAGTGATGCATGAGAAGGAATGAAAGTGAGGCAAGATGAACTTAAAATATTCAAGCAACAAAGGATCAATGCCTTTAAAAATAAAAAGAAAGGGAAGAAATAAAGGAGAGTTAAGTAACATGATGAAGGACCTTTTGAAGAAACACTCAAAGGAAAGAGTGCTAAGGTTGTTTTAAAGAAGCCAGAACCAAAATTCAAGTTCACACCGAGACCTCAACTAATTAAGAAGAGATATCATAGAGATATATGTATACCATTAAGCATTGATGGCACCGGTTTAGAAACATCTTGTGTGACACATGAGCCTCAATCAATGTAATGCCTATAAAGGACATGTTACAAGGTAATTTGAAGATCAATTGTTTCGATACCATAGATTTGCAAGTAGTTGATGGTAACTTGGTACCAACAATTGGAAGAGTCTTGAATATGCATGCGAAAGTTGTGTAGATTAACATTCATCACTGATTTTGAGATTATATATCATGATATAGATGGTGATATGTCTATGATACTTCGAAGGCCATTCTTGAACATTGCCAATGTGGTCTTGCATATGAGATAGAAAATGATCACAATGAGTATCGAGGAGGATGGCAATGCTGAGAAAATAGTCTTTGTTGAAGGGCAAGAAGTACATCTAATTGGGAGATATATAGTTATCTCCGACCTACAAATGGAGTATCTCGATTTACAATAGGACTAAACCAACATAAAGACATCAAGCTAATGACGTTAAACTAAGCGTTACTCGGAGGTAAGCCAAGGGTTTATATTTTAAGTTTTTGAATTTCAATAAGTTAGTCATTTAGTTAGCTTAGTTAGAACAATCCAAACGTTTTAGTTTTCTAACTTTTGAAAGTATTGAGCTAAATGTGCAGGAAAGACCATTTGTCGAGTGATATTTTATCGGAATGGAAAAGTCACAACTAACTCAATAAAGGGAATAAAAGAGCAACAGAGTTAAAGCGGTCAGGGTCAGGTACATGGAAAAAATATGAGTAAGTTTTATGAAATTTATATATATACATAGTATTTTACATTGTCACGATGCCTTGTTCAGTAATACACAAAGTTGAGAGAGTGCTAATAGGAAATTAACAAAAAATATGCAAAATTATAGACACAGATTGGTTAACGTGGTATGTGTACACACACGACACTATGAGAGTAATGGGACGATGCTAGCAATGAGCCAAGCTGTGAGCAAAAACTGCTCATAGCAGTCTCAGCGCCATGGCCACACTATGGCACGTCGTACCCCATAAGGGACAGCGCCGTACCCCATAAGGGACATCACCAGCATCGAGATATAGGTTTTAAATCCCTTTCAACCTATATTTTCCACACTTGAAACTTATTCCATACTCCCCCAACCAAGCATACACCCCTATAGATACCAATATTGAGCAATTTTAAGAGAGAAAAAGGTGTTCCTAGTGATTAAGAGTGAAAAAAAAGTGCATTGTGAATTTTTACAAGGAGGCGAGCTAGGGCACTGATTTAAAGAAGAGATTCAAGTGAGCACTAGGGTTTTAATTTGTGACCAAAGTGATAGGGCTTTTATTGATAGAGGCTTGAAGAAGCAATCTACACTGGAAAATAGTCCGTCAATTAAGGTAAATTTACAATTTCATTACTTATGCTTTGAGATTTTTGGAAATTCTAAATTAAATTTCATGAATTGTGGATATGAGGTTGTTGGATATGAGTTTTATATTGTGTGGATTTAGAGTATCAATGTGGCTTATAGTAAATTAGTTTATGTCTTTTGCATTATTTAGCATGTGAATGACCCTTATGAATGAAAACATGTGATTTTAGGTGATTTGAAGACTCGTGTTGTGAGTTATTGTGCTGTGTGAATTATTGAGAAAATGCCATGAACAAGGAGGCAAGCAAGTCAAATTAGTGAAGTTAGAGCAAATGATTATGAGGCATCATCCACAAGAGATCCAAATGAGGATGAACCCAATGCCTTTTAAGTCTAAATGCTACAATAGTAGAGACGCTAAAAGTGATATAACGTCATTAAGCATAGAGAATTCATTTTAGAAAGAGGAATTAACCTACTGGCTAAATATGAAAAGAGAGTAAATAACTTCATTAGGAAACAAAGTTGGGAGAAATTCACTTAAAACTATAAAAAGAACAATGTTAATGGAGTGAAATTGTTTATTAATTTTATGCCAATGCAAAGTTTACCAAAAAAGGTGACCCAGTGAAGGTAAGAGGGGTATTTGTCCCCTTTAATGAGTGTTACATAAATAACATCTATGAATTAGAGCACTTGTGTATGATTGGAGAATCACATACCTTCCTGGATGATTTGTATGAGAACCCTATAACCTATACCCTTTTAGAGTTATTTAGAGAGCTTGGTTGTCCGAGGACAACAAGAATGGGTAATGGGAGCTGAGAATATGTCGAAGCACATTAAGAAGGGGAGCATGAGGAAAGTTTTTAGAATGTGGCAACACTTTCAAGTTGCTTCATTGTACCCAACCACTCAGCAGGGAGAGATCAATAAGCCCAAGGTGACTTGTTTATGTGAGATTGTAAAGAATGGGAGGATCAACATGGGGGAGATCATCTATAAGAACTTGAGGGAGTTTATTATGTCAAATAGAGACAACAAATTGTTGTTTCCAATTTTGATCATCCTGATGTGCTTGAAGGCTAAAGTGAAATTGATTTGAGAGGAGAAATTTGATATTGAGGCTCAAGCAACCACATATGAAGAGTTTATGCTTACGTTGAAGCCACTGATTGGATACCAAGACTCTAAGGATAAGAGAGCCGAGAGGGATAGGCTTGAAACTGAGTTGTTGGCCAAAGAGCAAGAGGGTCACGCAACAGAAGCAGCAGCACTGGAGTTAACCCAAGAGTTGCAGAATGAAGGATATGGAGAGGAAGAGGATCACCGGTAATGATTTGTTGAGGGCAATGAGTTTGTAGACCTACTTAAAAGAGAGCAGGACTTAGATGGTCCTGAGGTTTTTCCACCACCTCTACCACCACAGACACCAATACCACAACCTAAGGATTTGACTCCATGATAGTAGAGCCTGTGGATTGTTGAGATGAGGAGATAGTACAGAGAAGACATGGCTCAATATCATGAAGCCTTAGTGAGATATGAGCAAGTCCAACTGAATGGACAACGAAACTTCATGTTATTTGTAGATCATCAAAGAGACATGGCTAGATATAAAAGGAGCGGACATATGAGACATACTAATAGGTCTATTGGCTTTCCAACAGCACTGAATTACATGTTTGATTTAGACGTGGTGCATAGCAGAAAGGTGGAACGTCCTTTGACACTATCTTTTGTTGGAGCTGATGATGATGATACGCAGTCTTAGAGTTTGAGTCTTAGGATTTCTTTAGACGTTAAGAAGATGAGAGATACATTTATACTGATTATCTTTACATTTGGGATGTTTTATCACTTTATTAATTGTTTAGATTTTATGTGTATGCATTATTATGTCGTGTTATTCTATGTTTGTATTAAGTGTTTTTATGTTTCAGACTTATTTTTAAACTTTGAGGACAAGGTTTGGTTTACGTTTGGTGGCATCAAAACTACACTATGGGAAGTGGTAAGAAATGATGAAATAAGGATAAACACTACAGGTATAATCGTAAAATTTTATTTTTGAAGTAGTTAAGGAGAAAAGCATGGTAGCGTATTTTATTTTTTATTTACTTATTATTTAAATATGTTTAAATAGTATGTATTAGGTCATATATAGTAATATGTAATGAATAAGTAATTAATTTGCAAAATTCATGCATTTAATTGAGGATGAATAATAATACAAGTATCTAGTTGATATGAAACTTAAGAGAGTGTTATCAATTTTTGAAGAAAATAAGAAATGTGACAAAATTGGTATAATTTAATGATTAGAATCTTTGAGTTAAGGAAGACCATGAACTTGAAACAAAAGCAAGGAAAATACTAGAACACTTTTTATGGAAAAAGTTAGATCTCTAAGGAATTCTATAATAAGTATGAGTCTTACTTGAGTAAAAAGCAAATAGAGACTTAGAACTAAGAGGGGAAGAGATATGCATGATGCTTAATGAGAAAGTTGGAATTAAAACTTGCTTGATAAAGTAAAAGTGAGAAGCGCTAACAAGAGTAATAAACAAAGATAGAGAGTCCCGTAAGTTCTACAGGAAAGGAGTAGAGAACTTAATGGTTGGAAAAAAAAGAGAGAAAAAATGGAATCCATAAGAAAAAGAGCAGGGACCGTGTAACTAGAAAATATGAAGAGAAAAACAAAAATAAATAAAAAAATACGGAAAAGAAAGGTGAAAGTTAGATTAAAACTCTTCAAATAAAAGATTAGCTCGGGTACAAGTAGTTTAGTTGAGTTAAGTTTTCTTTCCTACTATATAAAGTCATATGGACTCTTGAAGTACTAAAGTCTACAAAACTAGTATGATCTTTGCTTATTTATGAATTCTTGAGCTTAAGTGGAATCATGAGATTGTACACTTGCTACTTGAGTGTCGAGGTTAAATAAACTTGTGAGTTGTTATGGTTTTAGTTGTGAACTACTTTGGTATTTTGAAAGTGAATTGTATGTGTTGTTAAATGCTAGTTGTTTTAGAAAGTATAAGTTTTTGCAAAGAAAAGCTCTTGAGTGGATTATTAACTTGAACTTATTTGAGTTAAAAGACACTCCATGAACGATGTGAAACGAATATGAATTGAAGTAGTAGTAGCAGTAAAAACACTTAGTAAAATATATTTTTGCTTGGGACATACAAAATCTTAAGTTTGGGGGTATTTGATAAGTGATTAGTTAGACTTATATATAGAACTAGTTTAGTAGTATATTTGATATAAATATCTTGGAATGAGTTGATATTAATGTATTTTTAAGTATACAAGGTATAAAAGAAACAAAGGAGTGATTTTATGACGAAACGAGGATAAAATGCACAAAAATACGAATGACACTGTGGCTAGTAGGCTTGACACCGTAGGAAAAATATATACAGCATTGGCAAGGCGTAGAGAAAAATAGACGAGAAAAAATGGGTCAACAGTGCCGGCGCAGTGGTGGCGCTGTGGGTACAAAGGGACGCACCAGGGTGGACTACACAGGGCACCGAGCATAGTAAGTGAGGAAAATGCACACAAAGAGGCCGAAGTTGTGGCGACATCGTGGCTTTTCATAGACATCGCCAAATCACTTATGGACATCGCTTAATCACTTATGGACAGCACCGAGACATAGAAAATATAATGTTTAGAGTTGTAGTTCGTTTGGAATTGTCTATTAGGGTTCCTAATTGTATTCTAAAGTCTATTAGGGGTATTAAAAGGTATTAGAATGTGGTAAACATACACAATACCATAAATTAGCATACATTACCACAAATTAGCCTAGTTTAGTTTGTTCTTGAGTATTAAGTAGAGTTTGGAGGAGAAGACATTGAAGACTCACGTGTGGTTATTCGGTATTGTTTTCTTAATTTAATTGAAGTTATTTCATTTAATCTTTGATTGCAATGAATACCATGATGTGTACGTTTATTTCAATGATGTGTTAGTAGTTCATTAATCTTAAGGATCAATTGATCATATGATATGAGTGATATGCTAAAGTAGTTATGAATAAATTATAAAGTAAAAAAGTTCAATTGTTAGAATATGTATTGATTCTACACATAATGTTATGAACATTTCGATCATGTGTTTGTTGATTAGAGGTTTTAGGAGTTATCATGGTCATTAGAGCTTTTAAGCCGGATACGGACGATCCGACCATAAAATATATAACATCGATAGATAGTTATTGATTAGGGAGGCACTGATACTAAACTTAAATGGTTATGAATTTAAAGGTTTGGAACTTAAAGCATTGTGAAACTTACGTTATTCACACAGATAGGCGGAGTTCTAGTTTGCACATTAGAATCTTTTCAGTCACGACAGTGGGTTGAAGTGGATTTAAAAGAAATATGTTTATTCTAATTAAGCATTGCATACACATAATGAAGATGAAATAAGTGAGTTGAAAAGCATAGTTATGCATTACCTAGGTGAAGTTGTGAACCAAGATCTTCTTAATATAAGAATATAAAGTTATTTACATTGTTTTGTTAGATTAGAATAATTTAGTTTAAAAACCAATTAAAAATGGATTTTCTTAGAAATAAAGTAAATCTAGCTAAGTATATTGAGTATAATACACCTTTCCCTTATGACAATATCCATAATCAACATTACCTGATCACATTATTACTACAATCGAGCTGTTATACTTGCGGTCACGATCGTAAACACATGACTTTTAACTTATCACTTGCTATCTAAGAATAACTAAATTTGAATTAATATTATAGTACTAATGTGTCATTGATTTGTAAATTATGATTTTTGTGAGTCCTCATGAACTTAAATTAAACATGAGGCTTAAAAAATTTCGTTATAAATTGCTCAATGTCAATGATCATGAAAAGAAAAGTTAGAAGATTAAGTTGATTTTGAAGAAAAAGTGCCCTAATCAATAGAGAGTTTTTTTTATAATTTTGGAAGCCTAAAAAGGTACATTGATCATTCATAATGCAAGAAGGTCAGCTAACATATTACAGCATTTCAACAAGTAAAATGCAATGGATAATGCATTGCATATTGAAGGCCAAAACTAAATACGCTTATTAAAATAAGGAGAACTACCCCACAAAATAGGAGAACTACCCTCACAAATGGGAGACAACTACCTCAATTTGGCAAAACATATATCTGCTAGAGATGACAAACCTAAATTAAACATAAGCTAAATCTAGAACAAAACAAAAATTAAGTTCTAAAACCAAACTAAACCCTAACAAAAGAGGAGGAAAATAAAGACGTAGACCACCACATTATCACCATGGAAACGCCATGACCACTCGTTGACGGAATGCCACTACACATGAACCACCGTGTGCTTATGACCACGGTGGAAATAACATTCACGCACTGCTGCAGAAGTGATGGCCACGAGCCCTGAGGCTACCAGCTGTGACCCATGGGTCCACACTGCTTTGCCACCTCATCGGCCCGACGGGTCCCACCTTGGCCATCACCATTCTCTTTGCCCGCCAACTTGTTTAATTATGCTTTTAATCAAGGTTTATTAGCTCAATTATTTAAGTTCGCCATAATTTGAATATTAAATATTAATAACCTATGCTTAACTTAGCCAAATTTATGTATATTAGAAAGATCAAATGAATGAGACCTTAACAAATTAAGGCTTATTTATAGTAAATTGAACATGCTAGTTAGCTTATGGAATATCATACTTTTTCCAATTTATCTAGCCAGGTTAGGCTAATTAAATAGTTAAACAAGGAAATAACATAGGTATTAGCACGCGGAAGGCTTCAATTATATCATGGAAGCATAGAGATGAGAGTTATCATAGATAGTTTATCAACCTAGTAACGAAAAACCCCAAAATATCATAGTACCAAGTACAAAAGGCGACATAATCTATAAGAGTATATACATGTTGTAACGACCTATTACCTTAAGTTGGTGATTATTATTAATCTAAATCCTAATTAACCCGAGTTTGGCTTGTGGTTAAGTTCGACGTACCTCAATTAGTGTATGCGTGTGTTTACACGATGGTTTGTGTTTGTGTGAAATGTTTATGAATTTTATAGGTTGTAGTATAAAGTGCAATTTATATACAAGCCTTTAATCAAAAAAATGGTAAATAAGTAATCAAACAATAAATAGCCGATACATCAAGTGTGACGAGAGGGTCGTGGAATGAATGTGAACACCTTGAGAATACTCATAGGCATGTCCAGTGAATTTATTGGCGAGAAAATACATGGGAAATATGTATATTTATATATGTATATATATATATATTGAAAATGATAAGATTTGTTTGAATTATATGGATCGTCGGATCTCCCTGAGATGAGCATAAGTATTGATAGTGTCAACATGTGTGTCACTTTAAAGGTGTCATGTCAACACATTAATCGTTTGATCAGTCTCGAGATAGCGTGATGCGTATCTCGAGGAAAATCCATATATTTAAACTAAAAACCTTATACTTATCTCCATAATTTGATCAAAAGTGTGAGAGAGGGAGAGAGTTGAGGGTTTTGATTTTGATCCTAGGAGATCACTTAGGGAGCTAACTCAATGTGGATTAAGGAGCTTAAAAGATTGGAAACCCAAAGATCATCACTTCTGTAAGTTTAGTTTTCATGTTTGTGAAGTTTAATTTGATAGCAGGTGATGATATCTTTAAGAATTATGTTGCTTGATGACTAGAAATGGTTTGTTACCTCACTAGAGGTCCTCCTTGATTTATTTTGCGAGTGTTGGATGCTATTTTGTGGATTTATGGATGGAATAGTGGATGATGCCCTGTTTACTATCAAAATAGTACAGGGTGGAGCATGTTCCACCTAGCATAGGAGCACGCTCCCTTTATCAGTAAGGATGAACTCAGCTGTTGGAGCGCACTCCACCAATAGAGGGAGCATGCTTCCACCCAAAAAACATCAAATAAGCTAAGTTTTGATTAAGATTTTTTTAGGACTTAGGGACTGGACTAAGGGTTATAAATATAGGGTATTAAACCTATATGGATCACAAATGGTTTGTGATAGGTGTTGGATCCTCGGGAAAGTGTGAGTGACCCAAAAAGTTAGGGAATTTGGAACGAAAACCTAAGCCAAGGTAAGTACGGATTCGCTTATTTATCAATGTTGTCTGGTTATCTTAGTTTATATAGTTCATGTAATTTATGGATTGAAATGGGGGATTACGTACACTATGATGTTTTTATAAATTAAACGTAAAACAATATCTGATGTGATCCATGGGAGTAACTCCTGGAACTAAGACCAGGTTGTATAGGATGCTAGGATGATCTCCCGGTCTATATATAACTCCTACTCGATTAGATAGTTTGCGTGGGTTACATATTCACTAGAGGGCTTCAGATAGAACTATTAGGCATTAATAGATTGACAAGACAACACATCGGCTAATGTGTTGGTCTAGCAATCGCATTAATGGCATCCATGGGTAATCGACCATAGTTTATAAATAAAATGGGAATCATAGTGTAATAGTCATTGACAGTTTGGTTTGCATCCGTTATTTATTGAATTATATGTTTTCCATATTCTTGTTAGTTAACATTGGTGCATATTGTTATTGCATTATGTTCTTGATTATTTTATGGAATGTTGATGACTTTGTGAATCCTTATTTACTGATCAAGTTGGAGCGCTCACCCAAAATTTGATATTTCAGTTTCGCAACCTAGCGCTTTAGTGAAGGGCAACGAGAAAATTTAAGAGTCTATTAATCTTCTTTACGATGTAATGATCCTTCTTGTATATATATACATTGTTTGATATATTTTCTTATATATAGAAAGGGTTATGACGTTTACAAACGAGGTTTTGGTTTTTGATAAACTATGTATTTATGTTTATTGTTTACATATCGAAAAAGTTTTAATTTTCCGCTACGTATACTTTGTATTGTTTATTAGATATCGATATACATGTTAAGTTTATCAGGTAGAGACGGAGAGGCTGCTGGCTCTAATTAAGTCTGACTAAGTTTTGGGGCTTAGTTAGGGTTCCAGGCCGAGTTTCGCCGTAATCGAGATCGGGGATGTTACACATGTACCAAGTTTAACTCAATTCCGTAAACCCAAAAGTAAATGCAAAATATTAAAATAAACACTTATAAGTGTGTCTCAAACAGCTGGTGAGGTCAGAGATAGTCGCAAGGATCCTTGTAACGACCATAATTTTCAAATCTAGTAACTAGTCCCAATATTGAGGTTAATTTAGTAATATGCATGGTACTTGTGTAATTATATGAATAACGTGTGTATTATATCTATTTAATTGACTTGAGTGAAAATATAGGCCTAAGTACTTGAAAATAACTTAAAAAATCAAGTTGAACAAAGAGAAAATGGCAATTTGGTAAGTAACACATATAATGGATGAAATAAACATGGACCCAAGGATGGTCTTAGAACTAAAAGAAAGTAAGATGAGATGTAGGGCGGGCTTGGATTGCTTAACCAAACCCAAGTGCGTAAGGCCCACTATATAAATCACATTATAGTTTGTAGTCGTTTTGGCTTGAATAAACAACGAAGAGAATTTGAGGAGAAAACCCTAGAAAGCTGTGTGGTGGATTTGTGGAGGAGAGAGGCCAACATCAAATCTACAACAACTAGGTAATAATCCTGTCTCATCTTCTTTAACTTCATCACTTTGATTTGTTTAATTTTTGGAAATGAAAGGCATGGTTTTGATAGTGTCAAATATCTAACTAATCTATGGATGGTTTCATGAGCAAGTGAAACATATTATATCAACGTCATTTACTCAAAACAACTAATGATGTGGCATTCCGCTCCCTGAGACCACCCTGGGGTGTTGTCGTGTCATGCTCCTCGCCTGGTGGGCCCAGCTACACGCGTCCGACACTTGCCTGTCCATCTCCTGTTTTTTTATTCGTGTCCACTTGTGTGTTATTAGTTTGGTTAATCGGTTATTCATATATTTCATAAGTTAATAGTTAATCACATTTAACAATAAAACAGCGGAAGTCTAAATTAGAGTAAATAAGGCATTAAGTTCATCATAATTTATAGCATCATTCGTATGAGTAAGTCCTACTGTGGAAAACCCGAAATATAGTACACTGTATTTAAGGCGACAAAAGAAAACATATACAAGTACAGGTGTCTCATAAGTCTCCCACAAACCAAAAAAAAACTATAAAATAGTTAAATAAACACCTATGAGTAGTGCGTCATATAATAGGCAAGCTCATAGATAATCGCCAAGAATCCCCTTATTTTTACTTGTAGAAGGAACTGCACTCAGTCATCACAACAAAATAAATGAAGAGTCCAATAAGTAAAATTCCAAGGAAATTCACTGAGCATTCATATGATAAAGTAAAGGAAATCCAATAAATACTATTAAATAAACATGTTGAATGTAAACATGCAACTGTAAATGGATCATTACATGCGTAAATAACAATAAAGCACAAATGTGTGTGCTCGTCTCGGTCAGACTAGACCATACTTTGAATACCCTCGTCGGGATCCCACCAGTGAGCGCACCTAACTGGCCCATCACCTGGTCCTCTCAGTGGCCGGTGTAAACCCACGACGCACCGACATATGTATTGACAAAGTAGCTTGAGTCGTTATTGACTGAGGACTAGTAATATATATGTTATGGTCTAGCGTGCCATAGACACACAATGGAATACTCAGAGGGAATTAACTCAACCATCCGTTCAAAACAACAATACAGACATAGATAACTGAAGTGAATAATAAATGAAATAAGAATATACTAAACTAGATAGAGTAAAACAACAATGAAGTTAGATAAGTACTCAAAGTGACGTTTCATTGGATTTTACAAGCCTCAATCTTGCGTTCCAACTCTCCCGAACACCCCCTGAATGCATCTCCTACTCGTTCCAGACCCTTGTACTATGGTCCTTTAGCCCATATGGTAATTAAAAGGTGTTTAGAGTGTGTTTTAAATTCAATTACAAGCTAGCTCAAGTCATTTAACTTAATCAGTAAGAGTTGAGCATGCTTAAGGTTTGAGCAAGCTAAAAGTTGAGTCTACTGAAAGTTTGAATCTACTCAATGTTTGAGCTTACTGAAAGTTTGCTTACTGAATATTTGAGCTTACTCAAAGTTCGAGCATACTTGAAACTTTGAATATGCTCATAACTTTGAGCATGTTTTCTGGGCAGAACGTTCTATATGGTAAAAACTCAAAAAAGTATCATTGTTCATCTTAAAGTCTCGACCCTTTCGACCTTCATACTTATACAATCCTCCCAAAATTAGTTTGCACCTCATTTTTCATTATCATACAATAAATGGTATGAAACATAAGCAAAACACACTAAATCAACTTTCCCATAAAGTTACTATTCATCTTCTCCCTTACATAATCACTACCCAATAACTACAATAACTTCAAAAATAATTCCCCAACAAGGGATTCTTACTCATTGAAGGGTCGATCTATTCTTATGGACCGGACCTTCCATACACCAAAAGCCATGAAGGATAACAATATTAGAATATGCATCATCAAGATTTGGTGAAGAACATACCTATGACTTTAATGGAGTTGTCAATCTTATTCTACGTTTCTCGGATCCCAAAAATCTCAACCATTTCACTTACAAAGTTATGAAATCCTTCATCTCTCTTCTCCTTCTCCTCCTAGTACCATGTTCTCTCTCCTCTCTACTTTTTTTTGTTCAAATGAGAGAGAAATGGGAAACTTGAAGTTTAAGTAATTATCCATCATTTAGATCCTCGAGTAGATATCTCAAGACACATATAAGGTTAATATCTTTCCAACACATAACCTACTATATCTGTACTAGCAACCACTTGTCATTCTTGGATGTGACACTAAGCATGCAACTAGTCTCCAATTGGTCCACATACAAAAGGCATAGTACATTTCCCATTTTGCACATTATTTTTTAAAATAATTACATGCAAGTCTAGTTCCACGCACTTTATAGTTGCCCTTGGATCTCACTATATTTACAATCAAACAATAAGCATATGTTTCAAATTAATTTAATTAACTTGACTTAGGTATAATTATCATATGGTTAATGTAATTGGTTACATAATTGACCCATTTGTGGTCCCACTAACGCCCAACTACCCGGTACCTAGTGCCCGTACTCTGGCACGCATCCATAGGCACATACCCGTCATAACAACTCGCACGATAGCAATATACACAAAAGCAATGTTACAATAATATAATTCTTTAAACATCACATGTAAGCAACCATCGTCCACAAATTATATATTCCCTCGATTATCGTGTGCAAGTCAACCGAATTTTCCATGTAACGCTTGAATTACGACCATTAATCTCTGAGATTAACACTAATCTTAGTTTCATTAATTTGGGCAGTTACAAATGAAAACTAAGTAGACAATGACACTAACAATCTCCCTCTTTTTCATTATGTTTTCATAACCATGGTAAATGATTGAATGGAGCAGATATAGTGAAAAATAAAATCACTAATCGAAAACAGGAGTGAAGGATTTATCTAAAGCATCATCCATCACATCATAGACCATGATCAGTATTATCAATTACAGTCATCCAGATAATCAAAAGAAATATAAAATGTTAATACAATTGATCATGACTAATCACCTTCAACAACTCAGCAATCTCCAGCTTATAGTTTTAGTTGCAACAGAGGTTGGTTGCAATAGACTTCAACAGAATTTCATCAAAGTCACAATCAGAGTTAAGCAACAAAAATTAATACAAACCATAAATTGCCTTCAAAATAAATTATCTTCGGAAAGTAACCAAAGTAACTCAGAATAGCTTCCAAACAGGCTAACAGGCCATACTACTCCCTCTCAATCACTTATTCTCCTATTTTATGATAGCATAATGACAAATTTAGACCAAAGGGAGACATACATGATCCTCATTGAGGATGAGGGCTCAAAGCTTGAAAAAAGAGAGCAAAGATTGAAACAGATGATCAAGCTATAGCGGCCCCAAATTATGAGGAAATCCTGGCCACCTCCATGTCGCATCACACATCAGTCAACCTTGCCATGTCATGGCCTTCTTATCTATGACGCCCTGCAACCTAACTGATTGCCTATATGTCTTACGATAAACCCTAGCTTAGCTAATTATTTTTCATGTAATTATTAGTGATTTAATTAGCTAGTTAGTCAATCTAGAAAGTTATAGTACAATTTTATAGCGGAAGTCTTTAAGATTGAGTAAATAATGAATTAATAATCCTAAGTAATCGAAAACTTGGCAAAATAATACCATGTATATAACAAAGATGAAATAAATACAATAAAATATCCATATACATCTATTCAGTGTTCTACAATCCCCAAAACCCAACAAAAGTAAATATACATCTACTGTAGTCAAACACAAGCTAACGTAGAAACAATTTGCAGAGGTAATCATCAAAAACCACTTTGCCCTTGCTCGTTGATAGATATGCACTCAGTCACCCAACAAATATAATGATGAGTCTAGCGAGTAAAATCCCAAGGAAATTCACTACACATTGATATGATGGAGAAAAGGAAATCCATAAATACTGTTAAATAAACATGCGGAATGTAAAGACGCAACTGTAAATGGATCATCGCATGCGTAGATAACAATAGAGCACAAATGTGTGTGCCCATCTCGGTCAGACTATACCATACTTCAGATTCCCTCTCTATGGGCCCTCTAATGGGCGCACCCAACTGGCCCATCACCTGGTTTTATTAGTGACTGACGTAAATTCACAACACACCAAAATGTGTACAGACAAAGTAGCTCAGTTCGTCATTCACCGAGGACCCCTGATACACATGATATGGTCTAGCGTTCCATGAACACACAATGGAATACTTGGTGGGAGTAAACTCAATTGTCTATTCAAAACAATACATAGGCATGGATAACTGAACTGAATAAGGAATAAAACATGAGTATATTGAATTGGATAGAGTAAAATAACAATGAATTCAGATAAATACTCAGTGATTTCCAATTGGGTTGTACGTACTTCAATACATGCTCCGACTTCCTCGGACTCCCGAATCTGATCTCGCATAGCTCCCCGGTACCCGAACTATAGTCCCTTAGTTCTTAAAGTCAATTAAGTGTGTTTATTATGTATTCAGATTGGTTGAATATGGTTTAAATTGATTTTCTCAAATCGGCCCTTAAAGAATAAATAAAGTTTCAGTTTTCGTTTTGTGTTGCAACACATTTCTTAGCATGAAAACGTTCAAAACTCAAAAACGGCCCAAGGAAATAGTTGTTGGTCTTTGTCTTAGCTTTCCTAAAGTGTTTATTTTGTAAGATTTCGATTTAAAACGAAAGAGATATCATAATTCTACCAAAATAGCTCAAATTTGAAACAAATCTGACTAATAAGACAGTAAAAATCATTTCTCCAAATATATATAGCTCAAAAAATCATGAGTTTTGGTCATAAGTGTCAGACGCCATCTAATTAGTGCATCTAACTGGCCTAGATTACCTTAATCTCCTGATAATCTAGCAGCCTTACTCTTACCATCAATAAATAATTAAGAAACCATTGTCTTAATTATCAAATGTAATTCTTTATCAACAACAAAGGATTCTAAAAGTAAATATTAAACCTCAAAGTTCATTTATATTAGTTAAATAATCCTCGAAATTACGTAAAAATCTTTCGATAGCACCTCCTCTGTTTGTAAGCCTTCATCGAAAAACTAGGTAATAAAAAATCTTCAACAAAACCTGCTCAAATTGATGGAAATGCCGAAGGACTCACAATCCACCCAAAATAATATATATTGCATTAGAAAAACTATTTATTCATTTTAACATGTTTTGGGTTTTCAAAATCCTTAAACCATTATTACCTTAGTTCCACAACATTTCAATCCGTCTCAAAACTACTATAACCATTCCAAAGAAGACCCTAACCACATACGAACCCAAAAACCCATTTATATAATATATTCTATAAAAAAAGTAATACTTACATAGAGAGAAAAGAATTGAGGAAGTCATAAACAGTCAAAACCCTTTCCCTTTTTCCTTGTTGCCGCTAAAACCTGTCATTACCAAATTATAAAAATTCGATAATGTCAAATAAGTAAATCCCACACAATCCACTATACCTGTAATAATCAAATGCATAATAAACCAAGAAATTAAATGAAGAATATAATCCAAGAAATTTAAATACAATTGTGAATCCATCATGTTTTTGTTACCCGACTACAATCAGATGACGTCTTCCGAAAATGGTAAGTAAACAGTAATAAAGAATCATGCTCGGGGAGTATAATCAAATGAGTCTCGTTCCTCTAGGCTATGGGAGTATGATCTGATTCAACGTGATATCATGATAACCACGTGATGCAAAGTATCAGTGACTCCATCCCCTCAAGCATAACATAATGCTCTATAACCACGATATAGTCGACACTATAAGGACACTCGCAACGCCTTATCCTCCTAATCTGTGTATGCATGTACAACAAAATACAATATCAAGGATCAATGCAATTTATACGAAATTATAATCATACAATGTAAAAGTCACTATGGGATTTACTTAACCTTACGAATAGCCAACTACGAGCTTAATTTTTTGGGTTCCCGAGGCGTCAAAACACCTTGAAAATGGTTCCAATAGCTTCCCTGCATACTCAATTATATTATAGGTCAAGCTTTAAGTGAAACCATATCATGAAAACCAATGAAAACTGTGATCAAAATAAGCTTGAGAATAGTTTCCACAAATATTAATTTATATAATAGTTTCAACTAGCTTTCAACTAGCCAACTTGGGGTAACTTTTTAACCTTGAAAACCTCAATAATTGTCATAATGACCTCAAAAAAACTTGTAGTACTCATGTCCTACTTTCCATAGCCTCCAAGAACACTTAAATCGGATCACCGACGGAGAAGTTATAAATTTTCCTATTTGGCTTGTCAACTAGGCAAACCTTTTTATTTTGAACTAAAAAAACCTCTCCAAATCAATATTTTAGCACTTAAATCCTCAAAACTCGACAACGAATGCCACAAAACCACTCGATACCAACACCTAAATATTTTCACAACCCGTAGAGTTAAATTGGATCAAAATCAATAATTAATTAATCCAGGAAATGTAAATGAATATCAACTATAAAACATCTCCGAAATAGTTATCAACCGAATTGCACTAGTTCAATTCATTAAAACCCTAACCTACGTCGATGTGATTTATTCCAAATTAACACGAATCAATCCAATATACCAATTAATAACAATTATTTCCGATTTCTATCGAAACCCCGCGAAATAAATAAAAAAATCATGTGAATTTAAATTGAATTGTGGAAAATGCCCGCATTAAGAATTTTTCAATTCGTAGGCTGAATACTTCGTTTTCATCGTGGAGATTTAGCTCGAATTCACTGTATCACGATGCTCTACAGTGTTGCGAAAAGAAATCGAGCAAAAATCGGACATATGTAGCTCTGCGAGCGAAAGAATCGACAGAGAGAATTTAGGATGAAACGTACTTTTGAAATGTAAAAATGAATCGTTTGTTTTGTTTTTTTAATTTTTTTATATTTATATAGAAACCCTCAACTGCTTGTCAATTGCCTAATTTCTTTTTATTTATTAATTTTCGAAATCCTTATTTTGACGTGTTTTGGCTTCTGGTGCTTTAGATCTAATTTTTCACCAAATTGAACCAAACTCTCAATAAAATAGTCCATCTTTATAAAACATGCATAACACTAGTTTTGGTCATACCAAAATTCCAAAAATCTTAACTTTGACCACGACACTCAAAAGTCTTTCAGACCAATCATCTTGCCATATTTAACCAAACATGCACCAATTTGGACCCAATCTCAACCTCGACTACCGTCAACCAACACAAAATTTGAAATGAGATCTCGCACAAACTTCATCTCATTTCACATTACCTCCAATCCCAACTTAGACGCAAACTGAAGGAAAATTCCCACGTTGGATCTTTAAGCCCATTTAAACTTCAAATTGGGATTTTTAAACTTAATTTCATTTATTTTTTGTAAAATCAGAAACAATTGTTTGAGTTGCTATTTTTACTCTATCGGGACTCATTTTGACACGTATCTCGAGACAAAACCGTGTTAAATCTTGAATTTACTCATTTAACTTGAATTTCAAAAAATAACATTATATAATAATACACAACACTAGGCACCCATCACAAAAAATAAAATTACTTTAAATCTCATTTCACCGGTCCCTAGCTCCTGACTCGCGGCCTAAAACACAATTAGGATTTGTTAATCCTAGATTAATCGTAATTATTTGTTTAAGATATTTGGAATTTGACAATTTTCCCAACTAATAAAAATTTCATCCTCGAAATTGAAATTGAAATTGAAATTGAATTTCCCTGGACTAAAAGAGATTCGAAAAATGTTCTCTCATATATGCTTCTCGTACCCAAGTTAGCTCCGAGTCGCCATGAAATTGCCACTTAACCTAAATAAGTGGAATCTCTTTATTTTGAAGCTTCTAGGCCTTCGTTTCCACAATCAATATAGGTTGATATTCATATGACACATCACCCTATAAATCAGACTAATTCCATTCTATTATGTGATGAGAATCAGGTTACATCCGCCTGAGCATAAACACATGAAATACATCATGAACTCCAGCTAACTAATGCGGTAATGCATTATTCCATAAGCAACCTTCCTAATTCGTTTCATAAACTCAAAAAGTCTTATAAATTTGAGAGAGACTTTTCCATTCAATCCAAGTCTGTAATGGCCTTTGCGATAAGAGACTTCCAAATAAACCCAATATCATTTGTTTTATTCCACGACCTGGTGATAGAGATCATAATAGTTTTCGTGCCTTTTTTGAGCTACTTTCAATCTTAGATGAATCTGCTGAACAACCTCAGTGTGATCTTCAACCATCTGTGACCCCAACTTCACCAAATCCTCTAGTTCAGCCCAACCAGGAGGAGAATGATAAGGTCTCTCATACATAACCTCAACTAGAGTCATTTCAATACATGATTAACAACTGTTATTGTAAGAGAACTCACACAAAGGTATGTATACTTCCCATTAACCTCCAAATCCTAATACACAAGCCTTGAGCATGTCCTCTATCACATAGATCAACCTTTCAGTCTGACCATCCACCTAAGGATGAAATACAGTACTGAAATGTAACTGAGTGTCGAGCTGTTCTTGTATGCTCTGCTATAACCTCGATGTGTACCGAGCATCTCGATAAAAACTATCGTCAATGACACTCCAAACAAGCAAACCACCTCTCTCCTACACAACAAGATCAACTGTTTAAAGGTATCTGAAATGGACATAGAAAGAAAATAAGCAAACTTCGCTAGTCCATCAATAATAATTCATACCGCATCATGTTTCCTTTAAGAAGTAGGCAGATTTGTAACAAATCCATCGTAATATGTTTCCATTTCCATTGCAACATGGGAAGTGGCTATAACGTACCCCCAGGTTTTCGCCAATTGGCCATAACCTATTTGAAAAATCTTACATCTCCTTATATAAGCAACCACATCAGTTTTCATCACTGGCCACCAATACAATCGCCTCATATCATGATACATTTTAGTTCTGCCAGGATGAATGTTATACCTGGACCGATGATATTCTCTTAATATCTCATCTTGAACCTTAGCCACCGATAGGATTTACAATTTGCATCTAAGCCTCAAAATCAGATCTATAGCTCAACCTAATTTGGAATATTGATGTCATTGGCAAACCCCTTGATTTATCTATAATCCACATCATTTTGTTGACATTCTATTACTTTCTAAATAAAAATGGTTTGTACTCTAAACTTAGCAATAATCGGTTCATCATCAACCTTAAGACTATGAATTTTTTGAGTAAATCATACTCGTAAGTTAACCGACTAGTTGCACGTAATGCTTCAGCATTCCTCATGCTCAGTGCGTCATCAATAATGTTAGGTTTACCCGAATGGTATTCAAGACTAAAATTAAAGTATTTTAAATGTTCAAACCATCATCGTTGTCTCATATTCAATTCTATTTGAGAGAACAAATAATTCAAACTATTATGATTTGAGAATAGTGTAAAACTTTCCCTAAATAAATAGTAATACTAGAATTGATGCTAAATTCAAACTTTTTTAAATTCCCAAAATACAGCATCGCATTTGTTTGACCAAATAAATGGAAAAATTTTCTAAGTTAATTTAGTAATTGGCACAGCTATTTTCGAAAAATCTTTCATAAATTTACTATAATAGTCAACCAAACCAAAAAAAACTCCCAATCTCCATCACTTTGATAGGTTCTGGATAACCAATTATATCCTTAATCTTGACTGGATCCACCAAAATTCCTTCCGTACTAACCACATGACTTAAAAACTTCACCTCAGACATCCAAAACTTGCATTTGCTAAAATTTCCATACATGCTATAATTTCTCAAAGTTTGGATAGTAACTTTGAGATGTTGTTCATAATCCTCGCGAATCTTAGAGTATATAAAGATATCATCAATGAAAACTATTACAAAGTGATCTAAATATAACCTCCACACTCTCTGCATCAAATTCATAAAGATCGTTGGAGCCTTAGTAAACACAAACATCCTAACAATAAACTCAAAATGACCATATAAGGTACTAAACGTTGTCTTCTTGCACATCATCTTCTTGAACTCTCAACTGATAGTAACCATAACGAAAATCATTCTTAGAAAATAATTTGGCACGATTCGGTTGATCAAACAAATCATTAATTTAAGGCGATGGATATTTATTTTTAATAATTACCCTGTTCAACTGTCTATAATCAGTGCAAAGCTTCAAACTACCGTCATTCCTTTTCACGAAAAAATGGTGCGCTCCACGGTGACATACTTTGGTGAATAAACATTTTATCAAGCAATTCCTTCGAAGCCATTCTATAGGGAAAGAATAGATATTGGTTTAGTTCCAGAAACCAAATCAATCACAGAATCAATCTCTCTCAAAGGTGGAGTTCCAGGTAAATCACAAACCACAGGAATCTCCTCCAGTTTAATTTCAGGTCTTGCCTCTATATTCATAGTTCCAAAAAGAGTTTCCATTCATTCCCTAATAGCTAGCCAATTCATTCTCAACAACACATCAAAGTTCAGTAACTCCAACACACGGAGATCAGTGGCCATCTCGTGTCTGAAGATCTCAACAACAGATTTCTCACACATAAAGTAAGAATACACCTTCTCCCCAATCACTGTGTTGAGTACAAGATGAATAAGGACTCGCACTAGAGTTAACCCTAACTCAATCACCACACGAACACAAACTGAAATTCTACCTTCAATAATTTTATGATTTGCATTTAAATCTTGTTCAGTCACCACTTGAACAAATTCCTTAATATGTTGTTGAGGTTGTGACACAGGAGGCTTCTAAGAGTCATGAATAGGTAATCTTGTAATGTCTTCCCTGTCCATATGCAAAACACGTAATTGTACTCGAATTCTGAGGACAATCTCGACTAATGTAACCTTGCTTGCCATACCTAAAACATGTAACTATAGGTTTACTACCTACAAAAGATTCCTGACTAGTTATCGATATCTGATTTGGACTTTATCTCTAAAATCCTCGGCCTTTACCTCCAATCTTCTCTTTTAAAAAAAAAATTTCAAGTCAAACTTATATGGAAACATTTTCTTATCCTTATAACCTGAGCCCTATTATGACTCCACGACGCCTCGATATCATCATGATTCACGTTGAAAAGTTTGTGTAGTCTTATAAGATCAAGCTCTACTTTGAACGCCTCACAGAGTGTTCATTTTAGTCATCGATATCATGGTACCAAGCTCTTCCTGCCTTTCCTCCCATAACATTCCATTAATAACGATTAAATCGACTCGAACCAGAACTGCAACAATTAATTCAACTTTGAAATGAAATGAAGAGGTAGCCTGCTCCTCCTGAGCAGCTAGAGTAATAGTAGGAACTTCCTGGGCCGCACGAACCTTAAATACCTGAGCAGCCACGTGTGCTCGTAAGGTATTTATCGACTCTACCATCTATCCTGCCATGTTCTAAAACATATTTGAATCCACACATTGAATATCCTTACTATCCTCGCTAGATCCCTAACCTAGCTCTTGCTGTCCACTTATAGTTTTTCACAACAAAAATTGCAAGAAAAGTGGTTCAGCAAGCCCATATCCATTGATTTCTCGATAATATAAAACACACATAACCCAATCATAAAGTTTTTAAACTTTTTACCTCATTCTGTCGTGTTACTTCCTAACAAATCACTCAGTTAACCTCAATCAACAAGATTTTTTTTTACAATACTAGGCTCCGATACCAACATCGTCAGACCCTATCTAATTAAGGCATCTAATCGGCCTAGATTACCTTAATCCCCTGATAATCTAGTAGACTTACTCTTACCATCAATAAATAGTTAAAAATCCATTGTCTTAACTATCAAATGTAATTCTTTATCAACCATAATGTAATGGCTAGTTTGATTAACGTCGTTATTTATATCGTAATTGGAGACATGGACGCCAACTCAGATCCACGTGGACGTCGTGGGTATGCTATGACACACGTCGACCAAGATGCACTAGTTAATTGTGTGTTGGATTGATTGTTTGCGATGCATTTCATAAATTTATTTGTTAATACATTGCATGTGTATGTATAATAGCGATATCGTGCGAGGGTGTGTGACGGGTATTCGCTTCGAAGTACGTGTTAACGCGAGTATCGAGAGGCGAAGTACGGGTACACTAGGAAAACTCAACAAACTTACATAAATATGAAAAAGTTAATAAGTTGAAATGGTTAATGTAATCATAGGCTAACTATATTGAAATTTAAATAATAAACAAATGATATGCCTCGAAATACTTGTCGAGACGCGGGGCACCGAGTATCAGGTAGCCGAAAGTTAGTGGGACCATGAGTTGGTTAAATTTGATAAATAAAATACTAACCATATGGTTTTAAAAATACTTAAGGTAATGTGACATTAATGGAATAAATAAGCATATAGTTGCATGGAATAAAAATGGACCTTGAGATGGACATCTAGATCATCACTTTGAGTTACTTTAGGAAAGGAGTGTGCTACTAGAGTCATCAAGAGGTGTAAGACAGCATGCTTGTGAACCACAAGATAATCCTCAAGATATGTACGCACACTTGATCTTAACCAAACCTATATATATAGAAGTTAGTGGGATTCCTATCAAACCACTCACATATTACATGCAAAACATGAGAAATTCAGTGAAGAGAAGAGGATTTGAGTTGAAGATTCACCACCTTAGAGACCAAATAAAGGGAAGCAAGTAAGGTAATCATATTTTTCATCTAACACACTTTCTAATAAACCCATTTTGGGGAGTATTTGATGTAATTCAAATTTAAGGTTTGGGTCAATGAATTCTTGGGTTATTTTGATGAATTACATGTTATTAGATAATATTCATACAGGATTTGCCACTGTTTTAACTAGATTTGATGATATTAAGGAAATTAGGAAGTTGTGTGAATGCATGAATTTGGAGAAAATTAGGTTAAAATTAATGTTCTAGAAGTGTTTAGTTGTTGTTTTGAAGATAATTGTGTATGGGAAGCATGTATAAACAAATAAGGTAGCTAATTGAGAGGGTTATGACAAAATTCTCGACTTGAGAATTATGTCTTAGAGCACAGATAGTGCGCTACCTGGAATGGTTACCGCGTTAATCGCTCTGGGTTGCTAACTATTCTTCGTCCTGAAGAACAATAGCGCGCTACATAATTCCCTTAACACGCTACCATAATATAGCACGCTACATATGTCTCTTAGCGCACTAATTACAGATCAAAATGGATTTTTTAGGGTTGTTTTGGTGATTTCTCACCTAATACATGACTAAACACTAGGACATAACCTGAAACTATACAAATTTGACTTCAAGGACTTGGGGAAACTGTAGCTCGGTACCGGGAGCTTGTCGGGTGAGATACAGGAGTCCGGGGAGGTCGGAGAGCGGTGTGAGGTTTGCAAAACCCAACTGAAAGACTCTGAGTATTTGATTATGTTTTTACATTTCATTTCTATCATTCCTTGTTGTTCATTACTCTATTTCGTTACTTGGATGTGGGTAGAGCTTACTCCCTCGATTTTTCTAGTTGTGTGTTCATGATGCACTGGACTATAGCATGTGTGACCCAGTCCTCAGTGAATGGCGATCTGAGCTTGCCCTTGGTGCATGTGACTGTGACTTGACAAATTTTTCGAGCACCGTGAGGGAGCAAGTGTCAGACCAGTTAGGCGCGACCACTGGTGGTAACTTGGTGACCCGAAGTACAGTCTAGTCCATCTGGAGCACGCACATACATTTGTTAGCTTGTCTATTATCTATTCATGTGATGAGCCATTTACAGTTGTCTGTTTTTATATTCCGCATGTTTACTTGAAAGTATTCCTTGCATTTTCTTTACTTTATTATACGAATGTTCAGAGGAGTTCCTCGGGATTTTATTTACTGGACTCGTCATTCGTTTTTTAGGATGATTGAGTGCAGATCCTAGTACCAGTATGGGCAATGGGATTTTAGGCGACTACATCTTATTGCCCGCTGTCAAGGACCTACTCGTACGTGTTTATTTTTGAGATTTTGTATATTTTGGGTATTGGGAGACTTGAGATGACATCGTACATGTTTATATACCTTGTTTGTGCTATTGTCGCTTATATATAGATTACTTTACAGGGTTTTCCACAGTAGTATTTGTTCTTTTGAATAATGTTTACCATGCTAAATTACTTATATTAATCATATCAATTGAGGCTTCCGCTTATTTATGTTAACTCATAAGAAACAACCCATTAGTATGGTTAAGCATTAGAATAAACTACAAATTAAGTAATAGTTGAATTAGTTAAATACCCATAAAGAATAAGGTAAGAAAATAATGATAATCTACTAAGTAATTTGATAATACACACGTGGACACGATTTGCGAGACATGAAGAGGATGGGTAGGTGCCATACACGTGTAGTTGGGCCAGCTGGCAAGGAGTGCACGGAGACACGTCACCCGGGGCGGCAGGGCCGCCACAGTTGGTATCAGAGAAAAAAAGTTATAGGAACTTGGAAATTTAAAATGAAAATAGCATTAGACTTAATAAATGAACCTTAGTTGTGGAAACCCTATGTTATTGCCTTACAACTTTAGTTAGGAAATGATGTGAGGCGAGCAGAGTTAAATTTATATACGTGTTATATTTTCATTATATATAAGATATATGTATATACACTGAGACTGATCCGGAGCATGCATCTCGATGCAGATCATGGACGGACAGTGGACGACTCCTCAGGAGATTGGTTAGCCTAGTGGTATATCTAGAGATTCCCTAGTTGCACCTAGTATGGAGGATCGACTCTCGGCTCAGGAGACGCAGATGGCTTAGGTGTTACGGTTGCTACAAGATCAGACCGTCGCACTGATGGCACTTGCTACAGCAATTGGTACACATAGAGAGACAGTAGCAGTTACAATACCTACGGGGACAGCCGTCGCCCTGGTTGCTCCCCAAACACTTGTTAAAAGAGTAGTAGCGGATACATAGATAGAGAGAGCTACCGCAGTTGTTGTTCCCTTGTAGACGCCGACTCCTACACCTCCACCCACTACTACAAATCAGACGACTACTACCACTACTACATTGGGATTCATCTTGGCTCCAAAGGCGAAGATGTTGAAGGAGTTTCTGAAGTTTTAGCCAGGTTTCTTTTATGGAGGTGGTGGAGGCGGCGGGGAAGTGGATTGTATCTTATCTGCGGTTCTATAAGCTAATGAGGAATGATGAGAGTTTTCAAGCATGACTGTCGGGAGCATGCTTAAGAGGTCACACCGTAGTATGGTAGACTACGTATCAAGATACCCATCCATAGCCGACGACATGGGCTGAGTTCAGGGAGCTGTTATATGATCAATACATACCTATAGAGGCGAGACTGAAATTGAGGGAGGAATTCTTGACCCTGAGACAAGGTAACCGGACATTCATGCAATATATGGAGAGATTCCGATATTTACTCCAGTTTTCGATGGACATAGCTGGGATGGAGCATCTGCAGATCAACTATTTCACCAGAGGAGTTGATGACAGGATTCCTTCGGTAGTGGTATCCTCTGGGGCACCCATTCTACAGGATATCTTTGATAAAGCGTTGGCACATGAGACATATCTGATTTAGAGAAATGGCAGGCGTGTAACTAGTATTGAGGTATAGAGAGGCAGAGTTCTTAGCCGGACAAGAGGCCGAAAGACAGAGGGATCATTTAGATAGAGGCCGAAAGGATGATAGACGAGATAGGGGCCGCAATGATGATCACCAGGGCAGTCAGTTCTAGTATGAGGAGAGACAGTCGGTTCATGCCATCACATCAACATCGGTACATCAGAATAGGCCACAGCTGCAGATGTACCGTCAGGGTTGGGATTATAGGGGACATGAAAGGGGTCAGAGATCGGGGTCAGGGTCCAAGATCTTGAGACGGACAGACTGGTAGGCAGGATAACCACAAATGCCACAAGAGTGGTCAGAGGGGACACTTGATGGTCGATTACAGGACACCACCGTCACTACGTCAAGAGCTAGAGGAGGCCAGAGAGAGCTCATGCGGTAGCACGGCCGGATGGAAGAGCGACCAGACAGCTCGTCGAGGGTACGTTGCATATTTTTGGTCGACTTATGCATGTTATGTTTGACTCTGGTAGTACGTTATGTTTATTGCTGGACGTGTTGTTGGAGTATTAGGGTTAGACACACAGACACTAGACAAGCACCTTGTCCTCAGCACGGCTGCTGGGGACAAGATATACCCTAAGCATATATGTAGAGATACTACCAGCGATTTGTGCAGGGTACTACCAGCGATTTGTGCAGGTTTTTTCTTCGATTGCTGCGCCGATGAAGAGACTGACCAAGAATGATGTTAGGTTTGATTGGTCAGAGGAGTTTAAGC
This sequence comes from Stephania cephalantha, assembly GCA_039657325.1. Taxonomy (NCBI): domain Eukaryota; kingdom Viridiplantae; phylum Streptophyta; class Magnoliopsida; order Ranunculales; family Menispermaceae; genus Stephania; species Stephania cephalantha. The sequence continues at coordinate 38,692,990 of CM077576.1, forward strand.
ACACTTTATGTGAGCTGAAGAGGAGGTTGACTTCTGCACCAGTATTGACATTACCGGAGCTTATGCTACATCTTCAATTAAAGGGATCTGAACATGCATTAGAGATGATGGCTAGAGCTGCTAAAGGACTACGACTTTCCTATTGAGTATCACCCTGGGAAAGCGAACGTCGTAGTGGACGCATTGAGCAGGAGCGAGATTGAGAGTCATACTGTTCTGCGACCTATGACACAGAAGCATGGCTTGTTACAAGCGGCATCAGTTATGTGCATGACAGAGGTATGTAATATGGCTGAACAACACATTTGTGGTCAGATGAGGGTTTTGATCGTATCGATTAAGAGGGTTGCCGAGTGTTAGAGGGCCGTGGGGCTTTTTGAGCAGTTTAGTGGTCTAGCTCGGGATCAGGAGTGCAATAATTGGGCAGAGACCACGGTTTGGTGTTTGAGACACCAAGGGAGATTATGGATACCTACGTATTACGATAAGAGGGACGAGATTCTGGAAGATGCACACCGGTCTCGCTACACAGTTCATCCTAGTCGGACTAATATGTACTATGATTTGAGGCGAATCTTCCAGTGGCCATGGATGAAGGCTGACGTAGGCACGTACGTCAGGAGTTGTCGTATTTTCCAGCAAGTGAAGGCTAAGCACAGGAGACCCAGTGGATTGTAACAGTCGTTCCCCATTCCATAGAGGAAATGAGAACACATCACCATGGATTTTGTCAGTGGACTACCGCAAACCTCGAGGCGTCACGATGCAGTTTAGGTGGTGATTGATAGTTTGACGAAATTGGCTTATTTCATTCTGATTTCTATGAGATACACGTTTCCCCAGCTGAGCATATTGTTTGAGCGAGAGGTTATTAGAATTAATGGGGTGCCGGTTTCCATTGTGTCAGACAGAGATCCTAGATTGACGTCGAGACTGTGAGAGGCTATGCAGGAGCAGTTTGGCACCAGGTTGTAGTTTAGTATAGCTTACCATCTTCAAAACGACGAACAGTCAAAGCTATTGATACAGATCTTGAAGGATATGCTCAGAGCTTGCATATTGCAGTTTAGGGGTTCGTGGGAGGATTATCTCCCTTTGTGTGAGTTTGCATATAATAACATCTATCAAGCAAGCATTGGCATGCCACCATTTGATGCACTGTATGAGAGGCCTTATAGATCACCTGCGTGTTGGGCGGAGCCAGAAGATACAGTGACAGTGGGGCGTAAGATAGTTGTTGATCATATAGAGAAGATCATACATATTCTTCAGAGGTTATGAGCCGCACATGATAGATAGAAAATATACGCGGATCGATATCACGAGGGACTGAGTTATGAGGAGGGCGACATGGTATATCTGAAGGTTTCCCCTTAGAAGTCAGCAGAGATTTGGTATTAAGGGGAAACTAGCGTCGAGATTTATTGGGCCATTCAGGATTACGCAACGAGTGGGTCGTGTTGCATATCGCCTAGAATTACCTGCAGAGATAGTTGGGGTTCATCCAACGTTCCACATTTCGATGTTGAGACTTGCTAGGTCAGGGCCGAGACTGACTATTGAGTTGGGGCAGATTGAGGTTCAGCCTGACGTAACTTACAAAGAGAGGCCGATAGAGATCATTGACCGCAGAGTTTAGATTCTCAAAAACAAGGAGCTCTATAAGGTCCTATTTCATTAGTAGCATCATAGGACAAAGGGACTCACCAAGGAGCTCGAGTCGACGATGAGAGAGCGATACCCTCAACTATTTCCTAGTACGACATTTATGTTACAGTTTAATTTCGGAATGAAATTTTATTTAGTTGGGAAGAACTATAACGACCCGTTTTATTAATGCCATTATTTATATCGTAATGGACGCCAGCTCAGATCCACGTGGACGTCGCGGGTAGGCTAGGACATATGTCGACTTAGGTGCACTAGTTAATTGTGTGTTGGATTGCTTGTTTGCGATGCATTTCATAAACTTATTTGTTAATACATCGCATGTGTGTATGTTCTATAGCGATATCGTGTGAGGGTGTATGACAGGTAGTCACCTCGAAGCACGTGTAAACGCGAGTATCGAGAGGCGAAGTAAGGGTACACTAGGAAAACTCAACAAACTTACATAAATATGACAAAGTTATTAAGTTGAAATGGGTAATGTAATCATAGGTTAACTATATTGAAATTTGAATAATAAACTATGACATGCCTCGAAATGCGTGTCGAGACTCGGGGCACTGAGTATCGAGTAGCCGAAGGTTAGTGGGACCATGAGTTGGTTAAATTTGATAAATAAAATACTAACCATATAGTATTAAAAAGGCTTAAGGTAATGTGACATTAATGGAATAAATAAGCCTATAGTTGCATGGAATAAAAAAGGACCTTGAGATGGACATCTAGATCATCACTTTGACTTACTCTAGGAAGGGAGTGTACTATTAGAGTCATCAGGAGGTGTAGGACAGCATGCTTGTTAACCACAAGATAATCCTCGATATACATACACACATTTGATCTTAACCAAACCTATATATATATAGAAGTTAGTGGGATTCCTATCAAACCACTCACATATTATATGCTAAACCAGAGAAATTCAGTGAAGAAAATAGGATTTGAGCTGGAGATTCATCACTTTAGACACCAAATAAAGGGAAGCAAGTAAGGTAATCATCTTCTTAATCTAACACACTTTCTAATGAACCCATTTCTGAGAGTTTTTTATGTAATTCGAATTAAGGTTTGGATCAATGAATTATTGGGTTATCTTTATGAATTAAATGTTATTAGATCATATTCATAAATGATTTGCCACTTTTTTAACTAGATTTGATGATATTAAGGAAATTAGGAAGTTGTGTGAATGCATGAATTTGGAGAAAATTGGGTTAAAATTAATGTTCTGGAAGTATTTAGTTGTTGTTTTGAAGATATTTGTGTATGGGAAGCATGTATAAACCAATAAGGTAGGACAAACTTCTCGCCTTGAGAATTCTGTCTCAGAGCTTAGATAGCGCGCTACCTGGAACGTTTAGTGCGCTAATCGTTCTAGGTTGCTAATTTCTCTTCGTCTTGGAACAGTAGCGCACTACATAATTCCCTTAGCGCGGTACCGGGAGCTTGTCGGGTCGGATACGGGATTTCGGGGAGGTCGGAGAGCGGTGTGAGGTTTTTAAAACCCAAGTGAAAGACTCTGAGTATTTGATTATGTTTTCACATTTCATTTCTATCATTCCTTGTTGTTCATTACTATATTATGTTACTTGGATGTGGGTTGAGGTTACTCCCCTGGTTTTCCTGGTTATGTGTTCATGAAGCACTAGACTGTAGCATGTGTGACCCGGCCCTCAGTGAATGGCAACTTGAGCTTGCCCTTGGTGCACGTGTCGGTGACTCAGCGGATTTGGCCAGCGCCGCAAGGGACTAAGTGTCGGCCCAGTTGGGAGCAACCACAGGTGGGAACTTGGTGACTCGAAGGACAGTCTAGTCCATCTAGAGCAAGCACATACATTTGTTAGCTTGTTTGTTATCCATTCATGCAATGAGCCATTTACAGTTGTCTGTTTTTATATTTCGTATGTTTACTTGACAGTATTCTTTGCATTTCCTTTACTTTATTATATGATTGCTTAGATGAGTTCTTTGGGATTTTACTTACTAGACTCGTCATCTGTCTTTTTGGGATGATTGAAGGCAAATCCTAGTACCAGTAGGGGCAAAAAGATCCTAGGTGACTACGTTTGATTGCCCGCTGTCGAGGACCTACTCGTACATGTTTATTTTTAAGACTTTGTATATTTTGGGTATTGAGAGACTTGAGATGACACCGTACATGTATATATACCTTGTTTGTGGTATTGACGCTTATATACATAGTACTTTACAAGGTTTTCCATAGTAGGACTTGCTCTTTTGAATAATGTTTACCATGCTAAATTACTTATACTAATCGTATCAATTGAGGCTTCTGCTAATTTATGTTAAGTTGTAAGAAACAACCCACTAGTATGGTTAATCATTAGAATAAGCTACAAATTAAGGAACGGTCGAAATAGTTAAATACCCACAAATAATAAGTTAAGAAAATAAGGATAATCTACTAATTAATTTGATAATACACATGTGGACATGATTTGAGAGACATGAAGAAGACGGGCAGGTGCGGGACACGTGTAGTTCGGCCAAAGGACTCACAATCCACCCGAAACAATATATATTGCATTACAAAAACTATTTAGTCATTTTAACTTGTTTTTTATTTTCAAAATCCTTACACCATTATTACCTTAGCTTCGTAACATTTCAATCCATCCCCAAAACTGCTATAACCATTCCAAAGAAGACCCTAACCACAAACAAACCCAAAAACCAATCTATACAATATATTTAATAAAAAATAATACATAAATAAAGATGAAATAACTAAGGAAGTCACAAATGGTCGAAACCCTTTCCCTTTTTCCTTGTCGCCGCTAAAACCAGTCATTACCCAATTATAAGAATTCGATAATGTCAGATAAGTAAATCTCACACTATCCAATACACATGTAGTAACCAAATACATAAATAACCAAGAAATCAAATGAAGAATATAATCCAAGGAATTTAAATACAATCGTAAATCCATCTCGTTTCTATTATCCGACCTCATCAGATGATGTCCTCCAAAAGTGGTAAGTAAACAGTAATAAGGAATCATGCCTGATGAGTATAATCAAATGAGTCTGATTCCTCTAAACTATAGGAGTATGATCTGGTGGAAAGTAGGACATGAGTACTACAAGTTCTTTTTAGGTCATCATGAAAAATATTGAGGTTTTTAAGGTTAAAAAGCTACCCCAAGTTGGCTAGTTGAAAGCTAGTTGAAATAGTTATATAAATTAATATTTTTAGAAATTGTTCTCAAGTGTACTTTGATCGCGGTTTTCATTGGGTTTCGTGATATGATTTCACTTGAAGCTTGATCCATAATAAAATTGGGTATGCAGGGAAGCTATTGGAATCATTTTCATGGTGATCTAACATCCTAAGAACCCCAAAAATTAAGCTCGAAGTTGGCAGTTTATAAGGTTAAGTAAATCTCATAGTAACCTTTACATTGTATGATTATAATTTCGTATAAATTGCATTGATCCTTGATATTGCATTTTTGTTGTACATGCATACACAGATTGGGAGGATAAGGCGTTACGAGTCTCCTTATAGTGCAGACTATACCGTGGTTATAGAATACGTTATATGCTAGAGGGGCTGGAGTCACTGATACTTTGCATCACGTGGTTATCATGAGATCTTCGTAGTTAAATCCTCAAAACTCGACAAAAAACACTACGAAACTGTTGGACTAAATGGTTAGTCACTTTTACTCCACCTGGGATTTTGATGGAAACAAATAAAGTGAAAGTACACTAATAAGTTTTTGGGATGTGTTTCAGTTAGTCAAAGTTTGTAGAATATCACATCTCAAGGGTTTAAGCCATACAAGTTCAAGATTCGCTCCACACGAGGAAACGAAGATGAAAGATCATATTACATGTTGTAATATTAATATAAGGTACACAGGTTCATTTATGCAAGCCTAACGCATTAGTTCATGCATATCATGTTTTTCAAATCACTTTTCAAATTTCAAGTGATCATTTAGAGTTTTAAATGAAAGTCACAACTTAAATCGGTCTTATAAGTTCAAACTATGTGAAACCATGTTTTTATATTCGCATTGTACTTTAAAAACCATTGTGGAAGTTTTCGGAAATGAAAAACTTATTTAGAAAGGTTTTTGAAAAGAAAAACTGTATATTTGTAGAAACGCCCCTACGTAAGTCAAGAAACCAAAATTTTCCATTTCCAAGATTTGTGAAAACATCTGAACCACCTAAATAGGTTATATGACCCTTAACAAACATGTATAACAAGTTATAAGAGGTTTGGTAGGGTTTCGGATGCGATAAGGGGTCGCTAACTCTAGGGCCAAAAATATTTATTTTGAGGCCCCTGACAGTTAGCACGCTAATAGTGATATTAGCATGCTAATTGCAGAGTTAGAGCACTATTGTTCAACATTAGCACACTAGTTTAGAGGATTAGCGCGCTAGGTCCCAATATTAGCGCGCTAATTGCCTTTCTGACAGCTTTTTTATAAAGCTAAAAATCACACTTTAATTTGAATAGATGATCAAATCTGAGCCCTTGGATCTCTAGAACATTCAAAAACTATTAAAAAGGAATGTAGAATATTCTCGAACCACATAGAACATTCTATTGTCTTGCCAAGCAAGAAAACCCTATTGTGCTCATTGTTTTCAATGAAGAAGCTTAGATTCTTGTGTGCTATCACTTGTAATCTTCCGAGGCAACTGAATCACTCTCAAAACCAGTGTTATTAAGGCTTTCTAAAGCTTACAACATCCATTCTTAAACTGATTTTCAAATCACTTTCTCGGGGTTGTAAGAAAGTCTGATTTCCTAGCTTTTCTTACGCTTAAATTTCATATTTTTGTGTGTTTGACTTGCGAAAATCATTTGTTATGTTCTTGAACACATTTGTCTTGGGTTTTACACTTAAACTTTATTTACTAAACCCTAGAATTGGTTTGGACAAGAGTTTTCACTTAAACTTAATTTTAATCAAAGTTCTTATTCTTTGGATTTGAAACTGGATTTGTTTTAATCGATTCGTTTGAAATGGTTTCATATTTGAGATTTGCACAAAATCAGTGATATACTTGCATTTTTCATTTGCTCTCATACTTGCATGCATTAGAGTGGTTAGGCTCGGGGAGGCTTGCTTGTATTTGAATTTGGTGCCGCTTTACTTTATAAAGTAAATTTGATTATTTTCATATATTCTTTGTAAGTGGCTGATTGTATGTAACGGACCGTTCTAATCAATCCCGATTAACTGACAATTTCAGATTAAGACCCTAAGCTCAGACCCACGTGGACGTCGCAGAAAAGTTCGAGGCACGCCTAACGAGGTAAAATTTGTTATTTTTGTATGTGAGTGTTTATTTATTTTACTAATATTAAATAATTAAGGTCGCATTATTTGACATTTTATTAATCGCATTGTGCGCGTGTAGTGACGAGAGTATGCGACGTCGCGGTGTGCGCGTAACGAGGGTGTACGGGGTAGTATGAGATTTAGCTGTCACATCACACATCACATCACCCTATCAATCATCACTCATCATGACTCCCTCTCCATCACTCATGATTACTCCCTCTCCTCTCCAAATAATTAAAAAAAAAATTTCCTTTAAATCGGGAGAAAGAGAGAAGGAAGGGAGGAGAAAGAGAGAGGGAGAAAGAGAAGGAAGGAGAAGAAAGAAAGAGAAGTAGAGAGAGGGTGAACGGACGGAGAGAGAGAGAGAGAGGGAGAGAGAGCGAGGTCAGGGACGGCTCGCGGCGGAGCTCACCAGCGGCGCCGGCGGACTCCGGCAGCGGCGTCGGCAGCGACGACGTTCGCAAAGACCTCCATTGATTCAGGTGAGTGAAATTGTTGTTGTTAGGTTGTTGATGTTGGTGTTGTTGTTGAAATTGTTGTTGCTGTGTAAAAAAAAAAAAAAAAAAAAAAAAGGGGGAGATCGTCTCTTCAATGCAGAGACGATTTGGGGAAGATGAAGCCAGCAGGCTGGGCCTGCTGGCCAGCCCGTGTGGGCCTGGCTGGCCAGGCCCCAATGGGCCTGGCTGCCCAGGGCTCAGGCGGGCCGGGCTGCCCAGGGCCCAGGCGTGCTTGGCATCCAGGCCCGGGTCGGGCAGGCGGCCCGACCCGGGTGGCCATGGTTGGGCCGAACCGGGCCCGGTTCGGGCCCAACCCACCCTAAATTAATTAAAAAAATTAAAAATATAAATAAAATATATTTTTAAATCAAATAAATATCAGAAAAATAGGAAAAATAGCTAGAAAATTATGGAAAAATTCAAAAAAATCAAGAAAAATATAATAAAATGGGAAACATATAAAAATGTAGTTTTGAGGACATTTGGGGCGTCGGCACCCCTGTATAACTCGAAAAGTATGCCAAAAATTAAACTTTTTGAAACAATATCTCAAATTTTTGGTCACACATTATAAATTCTCTTGATGTGACTCTAAAATAATAAAAATGGTTTAAATTGACATCAGGGACTTAGGAGGCTATAGTCGGGTGTCGAGTGCGTATCTCGAGACGTGTGCGTGATATTTTGGAGAGACAATTGCGATTGCTTGAGGTAAGTAATCCCACGAGAAAATTAGTTAAAATTTTTTTATGACACTTACTTTATTTCGCATTTCAATTATTCCATTGTGCTTTCTATTGCTGTTCATTTACTGTTCATCCACTCCCACGTGTGTATGTGTGTTTGTCGACGGGGTCGGGCATGGCACGGACTCACACCCCGGGGCTAGCTACCCCGCGCTGTTCGAGTAATTGATCATGTTAGGGTTATGCGGTGACTATTTTCCGCGAGACCCGTAGGTTGAGAGATGTTTGACGAAGGCCAAGTCTTCGTCATGGGTTCCTCTCGAGAGATGTTTGGATGGGGTTTCTCCAGTTCAATGGTTCCTTTCATTCGACCGTGAGATGTTTGGCGAGGTGATCGTCAATGGTTCCTCTCAGTTTAGCTAAGACGATTCCCGGATGTCGACCAGGGTTCTCTATCACGCTGCACTCGTGTCCAAATTCGACTTTTCAACGACTTATTTTTTCATGCGATTACTTTATTCTTGTTCCTTATTTAAATGGCATGAATTGTAGTTGTTTTATTGGATTTCGTGAATATTAGCTAACGTTCTTTGGGATTTACTCACCTGGGATTTGTCATTGTTTTTGGTGACAAATCGCAGATTTTACGACGAGCCATGGCAATGGGGTCTTAGACGACTACCTCTGAGTTAGGAGAGCCCCATCAGCTTTTTGCGTAGGTGTCTTTATGCATTTATTTACTGTTTTGTGGAATTATTGGGAGGACTTGTATACCTGATACATGTATATGCTCACATTTTGTACTTTTGTCGCTCTTGATATACATGGTATCAAATGTCGGGTTTCCACACTTTAAGGTTATTTATATTATGCAAACTTTTTATTTCTACGATATTTGCATGCTTTAAAGACTTCCGCTTGATGTTTAGTTTATAATAATTTAATAAATCATGAACAACTTAACTTAGTCAATTTAATGTAAATATTCATAAAAATATCCATAAATACTAAGTTAAGACGAATAAGATACGTGCAAAGGTTTAGGTCGCGGACAGCTAAAATTAAGTATGCGGTGACGTGGCATGCTTGGTGATGTGTCTGGCGACGTGGCGGTACCCGGTTTGCCTCTGAGTTTGGGGCCGTCACATTTGTAACGACCCTAAAATTTGACTTGTGCCACGTGTCAGGTCAGGGTCGTTTGTGGGATCCACTCGTCGAAATGCGTATGTTCGAATCTCGGGTGGAGACTCCGAGGTAATGTGTAATATCCAATTTGAAATTTTAATGTTAGTTGTTGAGAAAAGTATATGCGGGGAATGCGGTGAACCGAAACACGAACGGGGACGCGCCTCGAGTCGCGTGCCGACGTGGGATCGAAATGTGGCTATAATGGATTTATGTGGTTTTAAGGTGGACATTGGATACGCCTCGTGATACGTGTAGCGCGAGTATCGAGATTTTTGGAAAGGAGGCGGGTTGGTGCCCCGAGATGCGCACTGCTTGGTGATAGCTATCTTTGAAAAAGATACGGTTATATCGTAGATCTTTGGTCGGATAATAGTTTCCCCAACTCTCCTCACTTGGCGCGTAAAGCACCAATGTTGTCAGATCTTCAGTCGTGGACGCATTGGAATCATGTATTTGCACCCTCACTTGGCTCTCCTCTAGGATAGTTAGTTACCAAAGGATGGGAAGATAATACGAATTAATCATTCAGCTTCCGTTGATAAGTTCTTGGATGCTTTACTATGCTTTACTAAAGGGTTCTTCATTCCAGACAGGTGTAAAATTTCTTTCTTTGTATGTTTCGTATGGTGGGAAACAGCATGTTCCTCTATCCCTATTTAAATCTCATGCTCAAATAGCGATGGAGGTTATCTTGAAAAGTTCTGTTGATAGAACAGCTGTGCAAAGTAGTTGTGATGAACTCGATGGAGAAAATAAAACAAAAAGAAGGTGACCCAAGTGATAACCAATTCAATGAACCAGTTTTTCTTGCATCGAGATTTGTTCTTGAATGTCTTGGTGAGGTTGTAGTTTTGTGGCTGACGTTTTGCTTTCGTGACAGAGGGCTTTAACAAAGGAGGCCCCTTTAGTCATGTTACATACTTGCGACAAAATTAATGATCGTCTGATGCTTCATGGTATTGGATTTTCTCTTGATATACCAGAATGGGTTGCCAATGACTTTTACATGTCCACTGACGCGTCAATGGCTAATGAGAGTGTGGGAGCACACGCATCTGAGTACCAGTCGCATTCTCGGCATCGTCACATTCAGTGCGAGGGTCTGGAGATGATCGGAGGAAAATGAGGGTTAGACGGTCGTGGCAAAGAGATCAACCTCAGAGCGTATTGCGTTTCCACCATGTGCGGCGTGTATGGCGCCAGTGTTAGATGGACCAGCGCAGAGTTACGCTAGTGTAGTACAGAAGCTAGCACCGTGAGATCCTTATTTGTAAACTCAGAACTGCATTCTAAAAATTGAGCATCATCTCGAAAACATCCTCAATAGAATGCATATTACATGCTTCCTTCCACGTGGCAATGAAAGTTTCCATTGTCGAGCTACTAAGCTGAATAGACTCATGCTCAACCATATCATTGCATGAAGGTTGACTTTCAGCAGCCTTACTTAATTAATAATTGTCGAAAAATGATCTTCTAACATGAAAAAAAATGATGTTCAAACCCATCTTGTTCATTTTTCAGACAAGAAGAATCAAGTATTTAGGGTTAAAAGGTTTATCCAGCAAGGCACTAGTTTCCAATGCATAATTACATTATGATTGTGATGCTGACCTCATTGTGACAACATGATCAATATGATCAAATGACCAAAACCAAACTCTCCACTCCACAGCCATGGCCTTCTCATAGGCCTCCTATAATGTGTTCGAGTCGTCGTTACTACCCCAGAACCAATCGAGTCCAGTAGACCGTGTACAAAGTAGTAAGCCTGATCGGCATCAGTATCGACTGCACACCAGCTTACTCCATCAAGCGTAGATACCGATCCATATAATGCATAACCATTCTTGAACTCAACCCAATCCTTGAGCGTCCCCATCGACGCCACCATAGTGCGCAACCAGACATCGACCTCGCCGAACAACGAAGCTGATAAGATGCTCGACCTCATATGATCTGGTGTGGCCAAGACGTCATGAACCTTTGCTGCTCCGAGATTCGTACCACCGTGAAACTTTTTCGAGTGATGTCATTGAAACTCGCGAGACTGCCTCGCCTTAGCCGTTCACTCGAACGCGTTAAATGTACGTTTCAGCGGTGAAAATTCTTGAGATGTACAATCTCGTATGATTTATACTTAGGTGGCAACTAACTTTTAGAACGATTTGCCAGACTCTACCTCAACACGTAATTCATTTACAAGTCCCTAAAGGTGGTGGTCGACTTCACCAACCCTGAGACTATAAATGCTTAGTGTCACTAAAGTGGAGTTACTTGGGCTTCTGATCCAACACTACTACTCCAAAACTTTCGTCAAAGCTAAGGAGTCCGTACATGATGTAATCGTTAGCTCTCAAGTCATCTCAACACTCTGCTCCCTTAGAGTCTGCTCTTCGTCCTTTTTCTCTTTTCTTTCTCGCCTACCAAGTCTCGAACCCGCGTAAATCTTTTTCAACTTACTCATCGTGTCTCACGTGATACACAAGAGTAAATACGGTTATATCGTATATCTATCGATATCATGATGGATTGGGGGCGATGATGGCGCGTTGTGAATTTACGTATAATGAGGGATTGGAAGGCTGACTAGGTCTGCGTTGACCTTGCGAAACTGGCTCGGGGGTCCACGTGGGCTTAGGCCGGGCGGGGCCCAATTTGTGGAAAATTGGGGCCGTCACAACATTGTAAGACTTCGTGGGATCTAATTTGATGGGAAGACCTAGTTGAGGCTAGGCAGGAATTCTTAATTTGTGATTAGGCATTCTAGGCTTGTACGCTTAGGTTGTAACACGTATTGGCAATATAAGTAGGGGCTTGAAAATCCTAACTGGGGAGGTTGGGTAGTGGATGTATATCATTGGATTGAACCACTATCAATCGCGTATCTATTTCCATCTCTTCTGTCCTCTTCATCTTGCATTGCATTCATACTTGCATTTGAGTGAGCATATATCACCTTTATTGTTGAATTATTTTAAAATGGCGATAACTTCTCGATACACCCAATTTATCCCCCCCTCTTGTGTGTGGTTTCAATTGGTATCAGAGTGGGTTATTGCTCAAAGCGTTACTAACGTATCTTTTAGTGTTTTTGTGCAAGGATGCAAACTTTAGATCTGGCTTGCCTTAGGGAAGGCAACTCCTCGAGTAGGCCTCCATATTTTGATGGAACTAACTATGCTCATTGGAAAGTAAGGATGAAGTTCTACATTAGGGCACAAAGTAGACTTTTGTGGAACTCAATTGAGAATGGGTACACTCCGCCGGATAAGCCCGTGAGAGAATACACCACCGAGGAGACCAAGATTGAGCTCTCAAATGATCAAGCCATGAATCATTTGTTTTGCGCTAAGTGAGAACAAATTCAATCGAGTTAGTGCTTGTCAAACGGCCAAGGAAGTGTGGAAGAAGCTTGGGGTACACTATGAAGGTTCATTTCAAGTGAAGAAGACAAAGTTAAGAATCTTTGAGGAGCACTATGAGACTTTCCGAGTTGGCTCCGACGAAGACGTAGCCACCGCCATCACTCGGTTCACTAAGCTCTTGAATGAGATCAATAATCTTGGAAAGAACTATGATCAAGAGATTTCGATTTACAAATTCCTTAGAGGTTTGCTAAGGAATGGGATGCCAAGAAGTATGTTATCCAATCAGCACAAAACCTTGGAGAGTACATTTTTGATGTCTTGTGTGGAGAGCTAACGGTCCCTGAATTTGAACTAAAGGACTGAGCTAGATTGGAAGCATTGAGTGGGGGTACTAAGAGTTTAAGAAAAGAGATTGCTTTGAAGGCAAATAACCCATCGGCTCTATTGGTTGAGATCATTAAAGATAAGAAATCTAGTGATGACAATGATCTTGAGGAGGAAGCAGTCATGCTCTCAAGAAAGCTCAACAAGGCTATGTACAAGCGAGACAAGTACAAGAATAGGTTCGAGAATGGAAGCAAGGGAGGAAAGTCAAGTAAGACCATATGCTTTGGATGTGGCAAAGCAGGCCACATCAAGGCAGAATGCCAGTCTAAGAAGGTGTTGGACAAGAAGAAAGGCAAGAAAAGCTTCAAGGCGACATGGGATGATTCATCTTCATTAAGTTCTGAATCCAAATCAGAACGTGAGAAAGCAATACTTTTTCTCATGGCACAAAGTGAGTTAAACTGTAACGATTTCAATTTTGATGATGTTGATGATTTGGATGATATTCCTAAAGTTGACGAGCTTCGGAAAGAGTTGGAAAATGAGGTCAAAAAGACCAAAAAAATCAAAAAAAAGCTTGACCATAGCAGATAGTGAGATTGAGTCACAAAATTAAACCATTAATGATCTCCAAAGCGACTTGAATGAAGTCCTAAAAGAGATAGATGCTTTAGTCAAGGAAGTAGAGGACTTAACTAGCACGGTGCACAAGTTCACCAATGGTAGAGAGATGTTTTACATGATGTTGGGAGCACAACGATGTGCACTCGACAAGAGAGGCATAGGCTATGGAGCAAACTTGTTAAGTTATAAGAAATTGCTAGATGATGCCCGTAGATGCTCAAAATGCAATAGGTCTCATGCGGTTGGGAAATGTGCCTTACAAAAGGCCAAAACGGGTAGACTAGCATGGGTAGTTAAGAATATTTATGATACTAACTTTCTCGGACCCAAAAGTGTTAGGGTACCAAAATCTAGTGTTTTTTCCATTGTGTAGGATGCGAGGAAGAGCAGCCTATGGTACTTGGATAGTGGGTGCTCAAGACACATGACCAGAGATGCACATCAATTCATTGAATTAAAGCGGCATGATGGTGGAGAGGTCATATTTTGGGGACAACAACAAAGGAAAGGTTAGAGGCCTTGGAACCGTTGGCAAAGATTTACTTTCTATTTCTAATGTTTATCTTGTTGATGGTTTAAAACATAACTTGCTTAGCATTAGTCAATTGTGTGACAAAAGGATTTCATGTCATGTTTGAATCATCAAAATACATTGTTAGGAATTAGTAGCATGAAACTTTATTTGTTGCATATAGAGATAAGAATGTTTATGCCATTAACTTTGATGAGATGCATATGCAAAATGTTTCATGTTTGAGTGCTCAAAGTGAATGTGATGCATGGTTGTGGCACCGTGGACTAGGACATTCTAGCATGAAAAACTTGTCCAAATTGACCAAGCATGATCTTGTCTGGGGTCTACCTAAATGGATTTATAAGAAATACAAGGAATGTGAACCTTGTATCCTTGGTAAGCAAGTGAAATCGTCATTTAAGACGAAAATAACAAGTAATGTGACTAGAGCATTGGAACTTATCCATATGGATTTGTTCAGACCCACCCAAACACAAAGTCTAGGTGGTAAATCATATTGTTTTGTCATTGTTGATGATTTTACTAGGTATACATGGGTTTATTTTCTAGCTCATAAGCATGAAGTGTTTAATGTGTTTATGAAATTTTATGCTTTGGTTGAGAATGAGAAAAGGTATAAAATTACCATCATTAGGAGTGATCGAGTGGTGAGTTTGTCGATAGGAACTTAGAGGAGTTTCGTGCTAAACAAGGATACACAAACCAACTATCTTCTCCTAGGACACCACAACAAAATGGAGTTGTAGAAAGAAAGAATAGGACCCTCCAAGAGATGTGTAGGATCATGCTAAATGAGTACAACATAGCTAAGCACTTTTGGGTCGAAGCCATTAACACGACGTGCTATGTTCTCAATAGGGTAAATGTCCGAAAGCAAGTGAAAATGACACCTTATGAACTATGAAAAGGTCGAAAGCCCAACATAAGTTACTTCAAGGTATTCGGTTGCACTCGCTATGTTCTAAATGATAAGGATCATTTGGACAAATTTGACCAAAAGTCAAATGTGCGCACTTTTCTAGGTTACTCCATGCACAGCAAAGCATATAGGGTGTTTAATAGATCAACCAAAACCACAGAGGAGTTTATTCATGTCAAATTTGATGAAGTAGATCCCAAAATGAAAATGATGCATACCTTGGAAAAATTAAGGATTGATGATGATGATGTCACCTTAGGCCAAACATCCAATAGTCAAGAGGTTGAGGTGAGAATGGAACCCAAACCTAGTGCACCTAAAAACTCAAGACTTCTTATAGGCCATCCCTCCCAACAAATTATAGGTGATCCAAACAAAGGAATAACCACTGAGTCATCATTGCACCGAGATGAGGGACACATAGCTTTTGTATCACAAACCAAGCCCACCAAGATAGATGATGCCTTAGGTGATGAGTTTTGGATCATGGCTATGCAAGAGGAACTAGGTCATTTTGTTAGGAATAAGGTATGGACACTAGTACCTAGACCTAAAGACCATACTATCATAGGCACCAAATAGGTCTTTAGAAACAAAAAGAATGAAAAGGGTGAGATTGTAAGGAACAAGGCTAGGTTGGTTACACAAGGCTATAATCAAAAGGAATGAATTGACTATGAGGAAGCCTTTACACCGGTAGCAAGACTAGAAGCAATTCAGATGTTGCTTGCTAATGCTTGCTACAATGGGTTTCTACTATACCAAATGGATGTTAAAAGTGCATTCTTAAATGGTTTCATCAATGAAGAGGTATATGTAGAACAACCACCGGGTTTTGAAGACCATGATCATCCAAGTTATGTCTATAATCTTCAAAAGGCCTTGTATGGATTGAGACAAGCTCCTAGAGCTTGGTATGACCGACTTAGTGCATTTCTACTTGACAAAGGGTTCAAGAAAGGAACGCTAAATCCTACTTTGTTCATTTTGATTAAAAAGCATGACATGCTACTTGTTCAAATTTACGTTGATGATATTATCTTTGGGTTATCCAATACATGCTTATGTGATGAATTCTCATCATTGATGACCAATGAATCTGAAATGAGCATGATGGGTGAACTAACATACTTCCTAGGCTGGCAAATTAAGCAATCCAAACATGACATTTTCATAAACCAAGCGAAGTATGTGAGGGACATGCTAAAGAAATTCAAATTTGAAAATTTGAAAGCATGTGACACTCCTAGTAGTTCCACCGTCAAAATGGACAAAGACCAACTAGGAAAATTCATAGATCCTAAACTTTATTGTGGCATGATTGGTAGTGTCCTATACTTGACCGCGAGTAGGCCCGATATTATCTTTAGTGTGTTTATGTGCTAAGATTTCAATCCAAACCTAATGAATCTCACTTGAAATGTGTCAAGCGTATATTTCATTATCTTAGTGGGACACAAGATTTGGGATTGTGGCTAAACAAAACCAAGAGTTTCAAACTCTGAAGCTTTGTTGATTTCGACTATGCGGGGAGTCTAGGGGATAGGAAAAGCACTTCCAGGTTTGTCATTTGCTAGGAAATTCACTTATATCATGGTTTAGCAAAAAGAAATATTTTGTTGCTTTGTCTACTGCCGAAGCCGAGTATTTGGCTGCCGGAAGTTGTTGTGCTCAAGTCTTGTACATGAAACAATAGCTTGAAGATTACCAAACCCAAGTGGGTTGTGCTGAAATTTATTGTGATAACACAAGTGCAATCAACATATCAAAAAATCCAGTGTTACACCCCCGCACAAGTACATTAAGATTAGGTACCATATCCTTCGCGATCATGTCCAAAAGGGCGATGTTAAAATAATCCACGTGCCCATGGAGGGCCAACTAGCTAATATCTTCACTAAGCCATTGCCTAGAGACCAATTTTCTAAGATTCGGCGTGAATTAGGCATGTTTCATTAATCGGACCTTCTACACATGTTTTAGTTGTTCCAATCTTTTTTATATGTTGTTAGTGAAGTGTCCATGAAGTATGAGGTGAGTCGGAGTTGGGTTATATGGATGAGTACATGACCCAAACCCTCACAGCCATCGGCACTGCCTTGAGTGTCAAGGTGATCAACTTCGTCGTATAAAGGGCCATCTACTGCCAGCCAGGCCAGCGCGAGATGACCCTGCCTCCAGTTCTGCACATCGTACATCATCTCATTAGGAGGATTATCTAGGCATAGCATAGTTAGGGGGAGCACTAAGCTCATTTATGTTAGTCTTCGGTGTTTTTTTGTACATTTCTTATGTTGTAGACTCAGCTGTTTAGGCCACAACGAAGTTAATGTTCATTTTCAGCATTTAATATCATGAGATTTTTTCGCGTATCTCTGAGTTACTATTATGATTTTGTTCATTGCCCTATATTTGTTACATGTGAATGACTTTCAGTGATATACCTGTTTATGTCTCGTAATATGCATGTAGTGAGGGGGAGTCTTCCACCCATTGTGTTGTTATATTCGTGGCTCATTTTTCGGTTATGCTTGTTGTGAGGGGGAGCTTGGGCCCACTTTTTGATTTCATCAAAAGGGGGAGAAATGTATGCGTTGAACTTGAGATTGTTTGAGATTGCACTAAGGATATGAATACACGTGAATTCCATTTTTTATTGTCAAGTTCACATTGTTTGTTATAATAAAAAAAGGAGATTGTTGGACTAAACGGTTAGTCACTTTTACTCCACCCGAGATTTTAATGGAAACAAACAAAGTGAAAGTATACTAATAAGTTTATCAAGTGTGTTTCAGTTAGTCAAAGTTTGTAGAATATCACATCTCAAGTGTTCAAACCATACAAGTTCAAGATTCGGTCCACACAAGGAAATGAAGATGAAAGATCATATTACATGTTGTAACATTAATGTATGGTACACAGGTTCATTTATGCAAGCCTAATGCATTAGTTCATGAATATCATGTTTTTCAAATCGTTTTACAAATTTCAAGTGATCGTTTGGAGTTTTAAAAGAAACTCACCACTTAAATCGGTCATATAAGTTCAAACTATGTGAAAGCATGTTTTTATATTCACATCGTACTTTAAAAACCATTGTGGAAGTTTTTGAAAATGAAAAACTTGTTTTGAAAGGTTTTTGAAAAGCAAAACTGTGTATTTACATAAAAGCCCCTATGTAAGTTGTGAAACCAAGATTTTCCATTTTCGGGATTTGTGAAAACATTCGGACCACCTAAACAGGTTCTAGGACCCTTAACAAACATGTATAACATGTTATAAGAGGTTTGGTAAGGTCCCGGATGCGATAAGGGGTCGCTAACTCTAGGGCCAAAAATATTTATTTTGAGGACCCTGACGGTTAGCGCGCTAATAGTGATATTAGCATGCTAATTGCAGAGTTATCGCGCTAATGTTTAGCATAAGCACGCTAGCTTAGCGGATTAGCACGCTAGGTCCCAATATTAGCGCGCTAATTGCCTTTCTGACAGCTTTTTATAAAGTTGAAAATCACACTTTAATTTGAATAGATGATCAAATATGAGCCCTTGGATCTCTAGAACGATCAAACTGTTAAAAAAGAATGTAGAATATTTTCAAACCACCTAGAACATTCTATTGTCTTGTCAAGCAAGAAAACCCTATTATGCTCATTATTTTCAAAGAATAAGCTTGGATCTTTGTGTGCTATCACTTGTAATCTTCCGAGGCAACTGAATAACTCTTGAAACCAGCGTTATTGAGGTGTTCTAA